>CAJQZP010000547.1:5447500-6047500 GCA_907164705.1 Parnassius apollo | reverse complement strand
GCTGGCACATCTAACATGGATGTCAACGCTTTTTCAGCTAATATTGTTTTCTTTAATGTGTTATCACTCTCACGAATAGCTATTCGGACTTTAAAATTAGCAATAGACATTAAATTAATTAAATGTACAGCCTTAACAGCTTAGGCCAAGCGCTCGCTGTAGATTTCACAGTATTCGAGCATCCCGGGTTCGATTCCCGCCGGCACCAATGAAATTGTTAATTGCAATTTTAAGTGCTAATTTACTACGTGTTCAGCGGTGAAGGAAAACATCGTGAGGAAACCTGCATGTCTGAAAAAAAAATAGAAGACATGTGAAGTTCGCCACATGCATTTGGGCAATGCGGCGGATATTTGCCTTGCCCCGCCCTAAAACCCTCTCAAAAATGAGAGGCTTGTGTCAATTTATTTGCCAGCTTGTGTACCGGTCGTAATTTACGGTTGACCGATTACCGATGATGCCTTGTACTGACATAGTTGCCCAAACTATTATTTATTTTGGTGCATTGCAAGGGTTTCTGCTGTTTCAGTTTTGGATTGACTGCGGTCCAAAATCAACAATTCTGTGTACTAATATGCCATAAAGGATTACTAAAATAATATGAAAATGAGCTTCGTCGGAAAAGAGAATATAGTTGAAACATCAGAAGCGCTACAACTTTGTTTCAAGAAAAATACGACGTTAACTTTGTTCGTTTGGTTTTATTTCCTGCACCTACTCTGTTTTATAGGGGTGGAATTTAAGATATTTCGTTACCCTTCAAGCGCCATAAAAATCCCATGCAGTCCCCGGCAAATCTCAAGCGGTCGCATGCAACTACACCCACCCACAGCACTTAAAACCATTAAAACTTATATTTAGAGACTACTTTCTATGAAGAAGTTTAGCATTATAAAATCAATACAAAATTCTCTATCTTGTGGTTTAAACAAAAGTCTGGTTTTACTTCATTACAAAAAGATTTTATTGTATTTTGATAACAACAAAAAAAAAACATAGCAAGCGAATGTCGGCAGCGTGAAAATCACAATTATTTCAATATATATTACCCGAAATTATTTACGTAAAAAGATAAATTATATTCACACAAAAACTTTCATTATAATTTTATAATAAAACACTAGAAAAATCCAAAAACCAACACGACCACATTCACGCAAAAATGACGTACGAAATGAACGTAGATCATAAATAAATATCTGTAGGATAACTGACTTTTTATTGCACTAGAAGTTAGAAAATTTCATATTGATTCTATAATGCCAAACTTCTTCATAGAAAAGTAGTCTCTATATAAAAGTTTTTATGGGTTATATTGCTGTGGGTGGGTGCGACCTCATGAGACCGCTAGGGATTTGAAGGAATATGGCCGCGGTCTCATGAGACCGCTAGGGTGTTGAGAGGTTAATAAGCGACGCAAAGATGTCTGTTATAGAGTAAGTACAGCTCATCGCTTACGAGTTGTCATTGTTATATAGAATGTTGTATGGACGTTAACTTCACCAATTGCTTCTTGTGGTCTTATTGATCTTTGGCGTCCCGCAGGTTTTTTTTTTTTGATTTAGCATAGAAACCGGTAGATTCAAACTTCCTGACCTACGATCTAATGATACTTTCACTGGGGCATTCATTTAAATCGTGTAATCTGAACTCTTTGCTAAATAAGCGCCAAACGACAGTTCCAGAAGTCATTTTTATTATAATTTTTAACGTACAATGAAAATTTCCGTGAACCGAACCCATCTTCTGCTTACCGTTCCGAAGCAATTCCATTTTTAAAATCGTATGATTTTCTGGCCCATCTTGTAAATTGTTTGTTAGTTCAACATTTATATTATATATTATTTGTTTTTGTAATAAATCCACACACGCATTTTTATATACTGGAAGATTATTATATTATTATCCCACTTCGAAATAACTATGTCAAATGGTCTTGGTCTTAACATTTTTAATAAATTGAAATTTTTATTGAGGTAAAAAGCAATTGAAGAGAGTATTGATAACATAACCCACGCTTATGTTTGAAGTTTTAACATTACAATTGTGCGCACTGTAGTATTTTTGGTCTTGGGCTGCAAATGTAATGATCGAAGCACAGTTGTTATATAATTACGTAAATGCTCTTGATCAGAGTCGATCTTCATGACACGCGTCTATTACAGCGGTTACACGTTCAGTATTTCATCAGTTCAGTCCGTCAGTGTGGTCAGAATGACCGCACAATTATCGTGTAACCAATGGACTGACGGACTGATAAAAATGAAATATTTTAGACAATTTTTGTCAGTCCATTGTGAATGATGAAATACTGATGCGAGACTAATCGTGTAACCGCTGACTATCATTCTGGCGTCAGTCAAAGTTGGATTAGATTGACGGACTAAATTGATGAAAAAAGTATAATAACGGTATGTCGCAGGCCATAAAGAGCGGCAGTTTCTCGGCGCGCGGGAGGTTGCGCGTGGTGCTGCTGGCGGTGCGCGGCGCTGTGCGGCTACGGCGCCTGCTACACGCCTCCGCGCGCGCCATGCCGCTAGCCGACGCGCTGCGCGACCCCTACACCATGCGCGCGCTGCGCAAGGTACACACGCACCCACACACAACAACATGCGTGCTGCACGCCTCCGCGCGCGCCATGCCGCTAGCCGACGCGCTGCGCGACCCCTACACCATGCGCGCGCTGCGCAAGGTACACGCGCACCCACACGCAACAACATGCGTGCTGTACGCCTCCGCGCGCGCCATGCCGCTCGCGGACGCGCTGCGCGACCCCTACACCATGCGCGCGCTGCGCAAGGTACACACGCACCCACACACAACAACATGCGTGCTGCACGCCTCCGCGCGCGCCATGCCGCTAGCCGACGCGCTGCGCGACACCTACACCATGCGCGCGCTGCGCAAGGTTCACACGCACCCACACGCAACAACATGCGTGCTGTACACCATGCAAATTATAATAAATAAATTACATCATAACATCGTCCACGCATCTTACAATCATTTAATACTGCAGCCCTCGTCTGAATCAATTACCGTTATCGATCATACCGGGAACCGATTGGATAACGTTTACGCGACCGCAGCTAATCTAACTATTCGCATGTCTTATTCTTACATCGGAATTCTTATGATAAATTTGTCAATATATGTACGTATTAATCCGGAAAAATCGCTGATGGTAGTCTATTCGACAAGGAAGTTGTGCGAGGAAAAAACTTCATGTAAAATTTTACTACTGATTTCAGATATTTAAGTTTTTTCTCATTCCAGGTTATCGATGGCTGTGCATTTCGAGTATACGGTCACTGGGTTAAGAAAGGTGAAGGACAAAACCGCGCGGCACTGTTTGAAAATACGCCGAAGACCGAGCTAAAGAGCCTTTATGTCAGCAACTTGAGCCGATAGCTGGTGGGGAGCTGCTTCTTGGTGCTTTATATGTAACTCTCCTGGACTTTTGGTAAATGTTGTTTAAATTTTTTTAGTGATATTTTGCATTGACGAAAAAAACCTCATTTATTAGAATAGCGTGGCTATAGGTTATATATTGTTCGAGGAGATATGATACTTTGCTTCTTTGGTCTGGTAGACGTAAGCACGACTGCGGATCTGTTCGAATTCCGGCTGAGGCCAAAATCAGTTATGGGATTTTTTTTGTGAAATTCTCAGTAGAAGCCCGAACTCAGGAAGTTGGCGGTATTTTATCCCAGTGCCTCGAAAAAATCGTAAAGTCGTTGGCCCTGCGCCTGATATCTCTCCGATCGTGTGAGATTACCGTACCATTGAGTGTGAAGGAATAAAGAGCACCTGTGCTTGTGCAGGTACATTCGTATTATTATCCTGTCCTGTGTGGCGGCTAGTCCCCGCTGTGATTGGTGCCGTGACCGAAATTCGGTCTGGAGAATATTATTGGTAGCTAGTCAGTGGCGATGCCTCCATAGAAGCCCAGAAGCCGGGCTTGCTCTATCAAATTGCTCAATCAATAATATCAACTAATATAATAACTTGTAAACTGTTTCAAACTACACTCGGCGTCACAAAAATCGCACCTCCCCGAAAAAAATTTTTCTTGTGTCTGGTTCCCAGTGTTTATATTTAATCAAGTCAACATTGGTATCTACTGAAAGTGCGTTTATTAACCTTTAAATTAACAACCTTTTTGTTTCATAAACCTAAGAAATTTCCTTAGTACGAGATGTTGAAAAAACTGTTTCAAAAATACGCGTCATAAAAAGATCACTAGTTGCGGTGCGTTATATGCTATAAAAGGGCCGGTACAGTTAAAATGTGAGTCTTTCGCTTTTAAAACGTTGAAGAGGATACACGTTAACTTCTGAAACAAGATAAAAACCCTACAATGTGGATAACACTGCTGGTGAAGCCGTTCAAGTGATTGCGCTACTGCAGTCAGGGATGCGACAGTGTGATGTCGCTCGGCAACTAAATTTATCCCGTTATTCCGTTCGACGAGTATCCTAACGGTTTCAGGACACTGGTGGCTATATTCGGAGGCGTGGATCTGGACGAAAGTCCTGCACATCTCAAAGAGACGATCGATTCATTGTATCGACATCTCTACGCAATAGATTCTCGAACTTTAGCTTTATTTAGAACTGCAACAGCAGCTACGATCAGCTCGCAGAACATCTGTAAGCGTCTCTACGATCAGAAGACGGTTAAGAGAAAAGAAAATTGCAGCGCATAGGCCTGCAACTAGTCCAAAATTGACCGCACAGCATCGCAGAGATCGATTGCAATTTGCACGCGATCATATTGATATGACGATCGAACAATGGAGGACGGTACTTTTTTCGGATTCGAGAGTATGTCTTTTCTGCAATAATAAACGCAGGAGAGTATACAAAAGGCAAAGGAAACTATTTGCACAAGCCTGTATTAAAGAAACAGTTGGATTCAAGAGTGGCTCATGCATGTTCTTGGGTGTCATGTCAGTCAACGCTAAAACCAGCCTTGTCTCCGTTTCCCGGAATGGAGGTGCTCGTGGTCAAGGGTCGCTGATTGCTCACCGACACATTATGGAAATCCTAGAAGAGCATGTGGTCCCATAAGCGGGTTTCGTCGGCGATGGATTGACATTAATGCATGACAACGCCCGCTGTCACACTGCATTAATTGTACATGATTACCTTCAAGAGGTCGGGATCTCTGTTATGCGGTGGTCGGCGCAAAGTCCAGACATGAACTCGATAGAGCACCTCTGGAATGATGTAAAGCAGCGAGTACGGACTTGTGCTCCTGCCCCAACCACACTGCAAGACCTCGAGGATGCTGTCATTAAGGAATGGGACATTCCTCAAGAACGCATTGTTACTTTGATTAAATCAATGAAAGACCGTATGGAAGTAGTAATTAAGGCAAGGGGTGGTACCGCTAGGTTTTAGGCCGTTTTAAAACATGTTTTTATTTAATTTTGTAAGTTGCAATAAATCGTAATTTTCTTCTTTTGGACAATAACTTTTTTTATTTCCCGGTAAAAACACATGATAACCATTAATTATTTTTTCTAATGAGTAAATTTAATTACCTTTCCAATGACATAACATACTCATAGACTTACCATTGATTAAACGGATTTAAAAGTAGTTTGAGGTAGAAATTTAAAGAGGTGCGATTTTTGTGGCGCCGAGTTTATTTCAAATTTCCTGCTTATGACCTCGTAGCATATAATATGTAACGTC
This sequence comes from Parnassius apollo, assembly GCA_907164705.1. Taxonomy (NCBI): domain Eukaryota; kingdom Metazoa; phylum Arthropoda; class Insecta; order Lepidoptera; family Papilionidae; genus Parnassius; species Parnassius apollo. The sequence goes on along the minus strand of CAJQZP010000547.1, from coordinate 6,041,798 downwards.
AACACTTGGCAGTTTGCTTTCAATTCGAAATACACTGAACTGTCAAAATTAATGAAAACAAGGAGTTGATTTTGTCGTCTCTCTCGCACGCGTTGGCTTTTTACCGGGCTTTCGAGAAGACGATCGCTCCCTTTCTAACCCGTGGCAAAATGTTCTCTAATGAAATATAACTACGTAATGTATATAGCAATTACTATGGAACCAAAAGCTGGGCTTTGCCCTGAAGTTGTTTGCGTTGCGTGGGGGTGCGGGCGTACGTTTGCAGCACTTCACATTTTTATGGTAAAAAAAATTGCAAAGCTTTATCTTCTCATTGTACCATATCTAATTCCTGTCGTAATACGTTCTTCTAAGCTATCATCATCATCATCATCATCATTACAGCCCTTCACAAGTCTACTGCTGAACATAGGCCTCCCCCAAGTAATGCCACAAAGCACGGTCCTGAGCCACCTGCATCCATTCTAAGCTATAACTTAAACAAAATATATATAATGCCAGGTGTCCCTTTTTTAATTTTGTACATAGTTTGTTTGTACTTTGTTCATGCTTTTCTTTTCTTCATGTATTGTATTGTATATAAATATATTTTTCTTTCGCTCAAGCAAACCCAAACGGCTCTTTTCAAAGCCACCGAAGGTATGCAATTGTTTATGTCATACAATCTACCTAGCGGTTGTATGCCTTCTGTGTGATTTGTTAAACACGTCCTTGACAGCACTGAATATCAAACTAAAGAGTGAAGACAGATCAAGATTGGTGTATTTTTATAAAACTGCTAAAAACAAAAAAACCATATCTTGGGCTTGCCCTAGTTTGGAGCCCTAACTTCGCCACTGTAGCTAGTACTCGTAAGGTGTGCTGTATGAATTTTTCACGTGACTTTGTTGTTAATCAACTCGTACACACTCATCTAACGCAGTGCATGTGTCGCCGTACTAAACATATCTTAGCTGAACTTTTAAAGCATAATAAAAATTAGTAGTCAAATAAAGTGTATATTTTGTATTTTCAACTTTTTTTATATTGGTAATGGATTCGTACAGTTGTACTTTTGCCAGTGTCAAATTTATGTAATTTGTTTAAAAAATTCTTTAAAATATGTTGTTGCGTCACATTGTGAAGTTTTTAGGAGATTTTGACGCCAAGGCGCACGCAGAAACATTATCATAAGGTTCACATCGCCATTGGAACACCTGTTTTAGCTTGCACTTATCAATCACTAATAAAAAACCGTGCCCTAATAGTTAAGCGCAGACATTTAATTAACGTTTTTCTTAAATAGAATAAAGGTGACAAGCGAGCACACAGTCCACCTGGTGGTGCCCATAAACACATAAATTTATCCTACATATCAAAATCTATTTCAATTCATTATATACCACCAATGCAGGACCAGCAACAATCCGCCGCCGCGCCGGACCGGTCAAGTTCGGTAATTCTTCCTACCAAAACTCCATACATAATTCTTTTATTAAAGAATTATATATTAACCCGCAGAACTGGGCTAGTGTAGCGCGGCTCTACAACGCATAAAATCTGATAGAAAACTGCTTTCTCCAGTTCTAGACTTGGCGAATTAAGAGTCCACCTTACGGCGCCTCTACACGTTGGCCAACACAGTGGCGAATGTAGTGGCCAATAGCATTGGCCAACGTGTAGACGGGGTGTTTGGGCTTCATTGGTATGTATTGGAACGATGGCCCGCAAGTTGGCGCGAGATCCGTGTGGTGTCGGTTTTTTACAAAAGATCAAAGGATTGTTGGCAGAGTTTGGTCGCCGCGTCCACACGTTGGCCGCGAGTTTAGTTTGCTACAAGCTCCCAGAGTGATTACACGCATCTGATTAAAATTTTATATTCACGCTTTGTAGGGTGGATGACCCAATTAACAGCCTTTTAGTGCCAATTTCCACTTTAAACATTCCTACTACTTTAATTAGCGCGATTTAATTATTTTTAACTATTTGTTTTAATCGATAAGCTATTTATAAAAAAAATAATGAACATTTATTTGCAATCAGATTATTACGAGAACAATTTTAAAATGACAAAAAAAATGAAGCACGTCGTTTATACGTGGTAGAACCATGCAGTTATATTAGTTGTAGCACGAATGGGTCAGCTCGACCGGGGAAGGACCACGCTCTCACAGAATATTAGCGTAAAATAGTAGCTTAATGATGCTGTGTTTCGTATAGTGAGTGTAGAGAACCAGAGACTCTTTTTAAAGGAAACGAGGCATTTCTTCTTAGTCCTCACGAGTGACAATGCATCTGCATTTTGATTCGTAATCGAGGATAGATGTAGATGTCTATGGGCCGCAGCAACCACTTACCAGCAGGTGAACTGTGTGCTCGTTTGTCACCCTATCCTATATAAAAAAGCGTCGATTTCTTATAATTTAATCGTGCAAGTTTTCGAATCGTCATCATCATTACAGCTCTTCACAAGTCCACTACTGAACATCCTCCTCCACAGACTGCCGCAAAGCATGGTCCCTGAGCCACTTTGCTCGTCATGAGTTTTTCATTTATGTTCTAAGTTATAATTAGTACTATTATTAAGTCAGTGTTAACTGTATTTTTATTGCTATTGTTTTTGTCTTTCTTAAAAAAATAATTAAATTACCAAATAAATTATAAGGTGCTTTTATATACATCAAATGTCTGATAGAAATGCACGTACATATTTTGCTAAACTTTAAAATCAAAACCCAATTTTAAAACATAGACTAATCGCTTATAACTCTCTTAACTTTAAAATAAGTTAAGTTCTTATTAATGGTATTTATTCCAGTTTATGATGCATGTAAAGAATAAATAAAGCTAATCGTATATCGTATATCTATTTACAACCCCATTAATATCCACTATTATTTTATAATTCTTTTATAAAAACGTTAACCCCACACTAGGATTTTCTCCCGTATCGCGCAGGCAGTTTACAAACATAAATTGCACAAGGACACACATCCAGACCCGAAATAATTATTTTTAGGACATACAAATACTTGTTCCGTGCGGGATCAAACCCGCGGCGCCCGGTGCAGCCACTCATTGCTGAGCCACTGCGCCACGGTGCTTATAAATTCGTCCGCACATTGGCCCGAACCGAAATAAACTGAACGAAAGGTGCCAATATATTCGCCACTGTGTTGGCCAACGTGTAGAGGCGACATTATGCTTGTTACCACTGTCGCCAATGAACACCTGCTCCCAACTTCCGTTGTTGCCATACTATGTAAATATTAATGCTTTTTTACATTTTAGGCGTGAACTTGTACCAGGGTAGCATGATCACTGAAGAAGTCGAGCTTCGGCCCCGCGATGACTCCGACTCGTAGTCCTTATCCCGTGTGATGTGGGTTAGTCATAATAACATGATGTCTAAACTTTCGAACTCTAGTTATTGAATTACTAATAATTAAATTTGCACGAGTCTAGCGTTTACGAGACTCCCGTCGTTCGTAGTAACGACGATACGTTGTTGATAACGTAAACTAGCTTTGTTTGTTAGTTAAATTATTGTTGCCACTGAGAGGTACAAAACCTGGTTGGCGATAACACCTGTCGAAACTATGTTTGTTGATTGTATTTGCGTGATCGTAGAACAATTAAATGTAGTTTAATTAAGTTGTTATTTGTTTTCTTTATATTTAAGATACACATTTAGCGAATAAATTGTGTTTAGTATTATGTACTGTAATTTGGCGGTTTCCTTCTATACTAATTGTAGTAATTTTATTTATTATCTGTATTAATTTTTATCGTTTAGATCTGGTCATTAGGCATATTATATTTGCCTTTATATTATGTAGTACCCAAGAGGGAATCGTCGCTGTTTTTCTTAACAGCTGTGTGTATAGATAGCTAAATAATTGTATCACAGGATATCGCTTTTTTCTCTTTATACACAATTTATTTAATAATTGACATATTATGTATGTTGTTAGTAAAAATCATTATTTGTTTCCTTAAACATTTTTTATTTAAATACTTACGTAGCAACATGATATAGATGAAATATATCTAGTTATTATTATAATTCACACCAAGATTACACGAACAAGGTATCAGTGTGGAAAATGTAGGGAACGATTGTCAAAATACGTTTCTCCTAAAAGTAATAAATGTTTGTTTAAATGTTAAAAAAGATATTTTTTAGGAATGACATGATTTGGTAGTAGTGGTTTGCTGGCAATCACAAAATATACAAAGTATATAAAGAAATCACCATTGTTTTAAAAAAATTACAATCTCACAAGAAAATAAAATGTTCAAACTATAAATCATCTTCTTTTTAACAAAAATACTTAATACTATATTTATTATTACAAAATAATTGATAAAAATACTTTAGTGGTCACTCATTAAGTTTGATTCACACTAACATAGAGTTATGCCCTATGTTATGATGACATCAGTAATTCTCACCTGTGTTTAAAATATTCGAATTGCAATAGGTAAACTATTTATTTAATAAATCCAATTAATTAATTCACCTTTTTTCCTTTGAACATGCACATTTTTCTTAATTGATATGTACATTAGAAGTATGAGTTATTTTAATTATTTTATTTTTTCATATACAACTCTCTCGCAGCACATCCGCTATCACAAAATTAAGATCAAACAAATAAGTATGAGGTCACAGAATAGCGTATGTATAACATACAGGAATGACAGATCGGCGAATTGGAAATTTAAAGAGACGGTGCGTTATAGTAAGACGTACAGTAAGACTTAAATGACGGAGGATAATCTAGAGAGTACAATAATTTTAATTAAATTAGTCCTGGTTCCATCTGGTGTAGTTTTGCAAATAATTAGTTGTTTATGTTTTTATGTACGTAAGTACAATCTTGTTTATACTCTGACCAGAAAAATAAAAACTGTAATACAAATTAACAACTTTACAAAATAAAATTATTTTCAAATTATGTTAACGGAAAATGCGAGTATAGTCATACCAATATGAAGTCTTCAGTTATTTTTAGACGTACTGTTAAAGAACTTCTCCAACTGAAAGACACGCATAAAATAAATTGTTAAATAATTCCCAACATACCCAATATTTACTAAGTTCACTATAATATTAAATACTATCAAGTCAATGACGAAGTCCAAAATACAATCGGAAAATAATCCAATCAGAATATTTTTCTTTATTCTAGCTATAATAAATAAATCATGAGTATTCAGTTAATTTTCTTCTATTATTAAAGTTATAATAGTAGTGATTATATGAGAGCTAACTTAAATAACAAGCAAGTGTTAAAATCAACGATTTTGTACATCCAACTTACATATAAATAAAATAAGAATATCAATGTATTCGAAATCAGTTTTATACGCATTGTTAAGTATAACTCAAAACTTCTGGTCAGATCTTGATGAAATTTATATGGGACCACACGTGAAGCACCAGCTCTCAAATAAAAGTGTCATCACAATCGGTTCACCCAGAAAAAAAGGTTCTGTGAAAAACATACAGTCGAATTGAGTACCTCCTCCTTTTGATATCGGTTGAAAAACAAATGTAATAATGATGTCATTGAGAACATATATAATTCTAAAATACTCTACATCTGTTCTGATCAGATCAGTCGCGAGTAGAATTCCTTAAGATATGGCGCAATTACTAATTTTTATAGTATCACCAAAGAAAGTAAAGCAACTTGGAATAAATACTTATTTTGGGTCAATTATATATTGTAGTAGTTTAAATTGAAGTTTTAAGAAAACGTGTTTCATTATTAATGAATAAATGGCATGCTAAGATTTTTTGTGTAATAATTTATTTTCTAGCAAATGCATCGGTTTCTGCTACGTATGTTAAAAAGATATTTGATACTTTGTAGTTCTATTATTTATCTTTCACTAACAATAAGAAGGGTTATTATATTGAATTTGTATTTTGTTTTTAATCGGCTCCGTCATTCAAGCTATGTTTTCTCTTGTAATTTTACATATTATTGGCAACAGAAATCCTCTTGTGCCATATATTATTAATATTCGCTTTTAAAGGCATCTAAATTATATATAAATTAAAACAAGGTTTCAGCAATAATTAGATTTTTCTATATTTAAATTATAACTGTCAACAAAATATTTTATATATGATTTTATTGCACATTGTAAACAACTTATGTAAGGCAAATGTCCCCCTGATCGTGTACCGATACTTTTATAGCGAGTGATGACAAAAATATTTAATAGCAATAATTTAGTCGAATAATAAATGCCTTAAAACTTCTGTCGCCTTTTATTTTGAACGTTTCTTATTTAGTTTTATACTAATTTGAAGAGAGACTTCTCCATTTTTAAAAGTAAAAAAATCAGTTGTTCATCATCTATTTTGCCTCAACTGTAAAAAATATGGAAAATCTGCAATATTTTAAATAAATAAATAAATAAATTTTCGAATATAAGCCTTATCGTCGTGACAACAATGCAGCCGAACCACACACAATATTAAAGATATGTTATATGAACCAGGTATTTATCAGGTATATAAATACCTGGTTCATATAACATATCTTTAATATTGTGTTTTCCTATTTAAACATGAACGCATAGTTGGATCACTTCCCTTTTGCGACCACACCAACGTGCCTGTAGATAGCCGGAGATTAAGTTCAATAAACAAATTTAAAACTATTATGGAAGCGGAATCATCCTTAAATTCGTCAGAAATGTAAACAGTAAAAGTATATTGATTCATTGGAAAAATATTATTTATCGACAAAATTGGCGATATTTTGAAAATGGGCCACATTAGAAAAACCCTTAACCGACGAGCATGTATGTGTAGATATATGTATGTAAGGGAGGCGAAAGAGGTATGTCAGGATCGTGCCAAATGGAAGTCCGTAGTCTCTGCCTACCCCTCTGGGTGACAGGCGTGAGTGTTTATGCTTATGTTTTGGAAAAATCTAAAGCTAGGAAAATTCACAATCAATTTATTAGTTGAATTAAACGTTCTTGATGAGTTTTTACAACTGATTATGCTGCAGTTCACCATTATAAATATTTAATAACATAAATTCACGTACGATGTTCCCCGCGCAACTAAATCACAATGTTGTCAAATGTCAAATGGTGAATTATGTTCGTCAACACATGATAGCGGCGACAAGGTCACGACTTCTATTGTCTTATTATTACGATATCTGTGGAGACAACTTTTTACACTACACACGTTATTAAAACAGCATACATAAAACTAAGCGAAGTAAACGGTCAACCGTCAAATGGTCAACAACGCAAAGATATAACTCGATAGTTGCACCTAAAAACTTCAAAGAGCCACGCCCACCATGCTTACGCGGCAAGTACAGCCTCATTAACGATGATCTCGGATGATGCATTCTATGGGACGTTATGGTAGTGCGGACTTTTCTATCCAGGGCGTTATGTTCTATAATAAGTCGACCTGAGTATGAAAAAGGTCCACACGAGAACAGTCATGACCCAACCATTATACGCGTGTTTTTTTTAATAGAAAACGCCCTCCACATTCGCGCCGTGAACACACGTGAAAGGCGTGAACCGCGAATGTGGATGGCTTTCGCGCCCGTTCACGTGCTTCGCGCCTTTTCACGCCTTGTTCCCCGTTCAGTGTCGGTATTTTGTGCCCGCGTAAAAGGGTTTACGACGCGTGAACCTCCCGTGAACGCAAGCGCATCCACACTCGTTCAGTGAGGTTATGCTTATTTGTATTTTCTTACGGAGGACGGTGCGTCAAATGAGCGTCAGTTGGACGAACAAGCCAACCATTTTATGGGATGCTAAACATAAAGATCATAAAAATAAAATGAAAGTACATGACGTATGGATGCGAATAAAGGAAATAATGAATATTATTAAGCTATTGCATAGCTTCTATCGCGGGCCTTGAGCGCGGGGACCGAATCCAGAAATTCCGTAACGAAAAAACCTCACGCTCCCCACTCCGACGTGCACGGAGGTGTGGCGTTGAAAGTCGTGCATCGTCTAACGTCGTTTCAGTTCGGCAGATTTCGGCACGGTGTTTGTGTGCGTGCGACTAGACGTATGCGTGTACACTAGCTGCTAACTCAATGATAAAAATTCCTGAATAACCTACATGTATTGTAAGATATTAAAAATATTTTAAACAATATTAACTTCTCATTTATTCAATAAGAGAAAAAAAGTTGTTTTCTTATCGGTCACCACGCTCAAAAAGTGTAACTTGATTTAATATCAAAGACTTAACTGCATAAATAAAATAAATAAATAATTATAATTGCATAAGTTGATAAAAAATGCTATGCAATATCTTTACCGCGGCAGTCACCGAGTGCCACACGTATTTTATTTTATTTTATTTTACAGGATAGGGTGACAAACGAGCACAAAGTCCACCTGATGGTATGTGAATGCTGTATTCCATAGACATCTACATATATCCTCGATTACAAATCAAAATGCAGATGCGTTGTCACCCGTGAGGACTAGAATGGAATGCCTCGTTTCCAGTAAAAAGGTCTCCGGTTCTCTACACTCAACATACGAAACACAGCAGCATTAAGCTACTATTTTACATTGGTATTCTGTGAGAGCGTGGTCCTTCCTCGGTCGAGCCGACCCATTCGTGCTACAACTATAATACTACTAATATAACTGCAGCATGGCTCTACCACGAAAAGCGTTGAAGTGACTAATTCAAAAAAAAAGAAAGTCTAATGTTCAGTTATAGAAATTATAAGAAAAAGGTGAAGGATTCTGAAAGGAAGTCTGGAGCAAGCAGCGACAAAATTTACAAGCCCATTTGAATTACCTTTGACGTGATCGATGCTTTTCTAGAAAGCGATAATTGTAAAAAAAACTACAAATACGATTTTTTTAATTTTTATATACACGTCATTGTCGCGAGCCGAAGCGCATAGCGTCACGGCGATAGCAGTGCATATTTCAGCGTCCATTCTCGACGAGCGCGCGAACTAAACTGTGAACGATTGCGAATGTGGAGGGATGTGTTTTTCGCGACGAGTTCGCGGCAAAATTACGGCGTGAATTCACGCCGTGAATCACACAGGAGTCTGGAGCCCGTAATAGAGTGACAAACGAGCACACAGTCCACCTGATGGTAAGTGGTTGCCGTGGCCCATAAACCTCCACATGTATCGTCGATTACGAATCAAAATGCAGATGCGTTGTCACCCGTTAGGACTAAGATGGAATGCCTCGTTTCCATTAAAAAGGGTCTTATTCACACTGGACAAAAGGCTGTTAAGCACTTTCATCAAACGTGCCTAAAACACGTCGCAAACTGATTGTTTCATGTTCGCCTCATCTATACCTATATTTTGTGACATACGGACATCGATATGTCAGCCTCGGAAAGAGACCGTATGTTGATGGGCATAGATAAGTCTGTGCCCTCAGATTTAACTACCCTACCCCTCTGTTCGCGACGACCTAACAACCTTAAGAAACGAAGTAATAAAGAATATTGTTTTATGTATTAAAAATGAAATTACCGATAAAACTGACTAAAAATGTGTATTAATATAGTTGTTTAGCATATTTATAACTCTCAATATGTTTGTATAGAATGTCGTTTTGATAACAAGTAATGTAAACAACTTTTATTATATACCAAAAAATCGACCAATCACAGCGCGTCTTATCGTAGAACTCTCTAGAAGTTTTTTAATTAACTGCGTAATAGATCATACTAAAAATAATGAAAATAATTTTATGTCCTAAAAGAGTTATAAATATGACATTGAATTAGCATATGGCTTATAGATGAAAGAAGTATAGGAATATTTTTGTATAATTAAACGCATTTCGTATTTATAGAAAAATTAAAGAATTAAAATGCCCAAATATTATGAAAATTTGGGACATTTCGTTTAATAACTTTTTACAATGTTAATGTTTTTATTAACCTTTATGATATACTAATAAAGTACCAGACTACCGATTTAATGATGTATAGCATGTTAGTGTAGCAATTAGTATTGTATAGAAAATATTGCAATGTATGCCATTTGTATAGTGAAAAGTTTATGCAATAAAGAGGCAAATGGAAAATGGCAAGCGGCTCACTGCAAAGTATTGCTCAAGTCTACCTTAGGGGCTCGGGGCCCAGTATCAGTAGTAGTGTGAAGAACTACCAGTGACAAGTGAAGTGAAGTGAGTGGTATCCGGTGGTAGCTGAAGTGACTAGTAGCAGTATATAGTGAATAGTGAAAGTGTTAGCTAGCCGAAAAAGGTCGTAACTGACATTCGCAGTTACATAGTGAAAGTGTTACCTAGCCTAAAAAGGTCGTAACTGACATTCGCAGTTACATATAGTGAAAGTGTTAGCTAACCTAAAAAAGGTCGTAACTGACATTCGCAGTTACACATAGTGAAAGTGTTACCTAGCCTAAAAAAGGTCGTAACTGATATTCGCAGTTACATATAGTGAAAGTGGTAACTGATATCCGCAGTTACACAAGTGATAAAATCAACTAGTTTAGTTGATAATAGCTGCTAGTCAGTAGTGTTAGAAAACCAGCTACTACCAATAGATATTTGATACCACCGTACAATTTAAAGAAATCTTTTGAAATATACAGTGAACAACCGTAGTTTAACAACCGTGATAAAAGTTATAAAATTTCGCGACTAATCAATCAGTCGAACCGCTGGCCACTACCTTGCTATTTGTATTTGTTAATCGTGCATTTTGATTTTAACTACAGTCCACAATATTTCAGCGGCAACAACAAAGACGGCGGTGAGAGTACCCACCGGAACCTATAGGTGTAGGACGTGAGCGACTCGCGAAGTATCTTCGACAACATTTACTCCGGAGAGTTTCGCCCGTCCGGCACATTCGTTGGTCCTTCGAGCCGGATATATCCGTTTGTATTTCGGAACTGGGTACATAGTCACCACCTTATTAAAACCGCAGAATTTTCAGATTCAAGATGCCGATCACCCGTTCGCAAGGAAGGGCAGCCAAGGCGTGGACTGTCGGTCTGGAAGGAGGTTCGTCGGCCAGTAACGCCGCCGTCCACTACCAGATGCCACCACGCTCACCGTCAACGATAGAGGGCGCTGAGGCGCCATGCTGCCCCCCCAGAGGGGGGACACCCCTGCCCGCGCCGTCCACTACGGCCTGCACAACGAAGCAGAGGGAACATATAGGCAACGATGACTTTAGCCGTGCATCATCGCCACCAGCCCGGGAAGACACCCACACCGTAGAGCCACCGAGGGGCCACACCGATTGCAGTATGAAGTCAAAGAAGACTGTTCGGCCCAATAGAAGAATTTTGAAGGCTCGTGAAGAAGTATTGAAGATCAAACTAGAACTTGCGCAGATCTCCTTGCAGATGGCTGTGGAAGAGGACGAATCGAACGACTATGATGAAGATGGTCACTCCAAAAGTGAGTACGTTCGATCTTGGCTCGTAAACTCTGTAGCCAAACAAAAGTCAAATCAAGGCGCAATCACCGGAGGGAAGGCACCATTTAATAAAACCGTTACAAAGCCGACCCCGGACGTTGTCGACCTCAGTGAGCCCCAAAAGGAGCTCACGAACCAGGATTCCTATCCAGAAGATGCACAAAAGCATCCCATGCCACAGAAGCTCAGCCAGGAACCCACCGTTGATGAAGACAGGGGGCTCCTACCGATTGTATCAGAGCTCACAAACCAGGATTCCTATCCAGAAGATGTACAAAAGGATCCCAATCCAAAGAAACCTAGCCAGGAACCTGTCATAAGGGAAGACAGGGGTCTCCGTCCGTTTATATCGGAGCTCACATCCGCTATAGCCGCGCTCGCTGACAAACCAAAGTTAGAGAGTGCGCCACTATCGTCGCATACTTTCGCAGCGTCGAAAGCTATAATGACACTGCCAAGCTTTAGCGGAGCACATACCGAGTGGCTTTCATTCCGTGCCATTTACGAAACAACCCGAGGCTACTTCAATGACATTGAAAACACTGCTAGACTAAGACGAAGTCTACAAGGAAGAGCCTTGGAAACAGTCAGTTCAGAACTCATCGGGCATGCTAAGCCAGATGAGATTATGCGAGAACTGGAGCTACAATTTGGGCGTCCAGATTCAATCGCGCAAGCAGAAACCGAGAAATTACGAGGATTAGCACGCTGTACAGAAGCGCCCAGAGACATCTGCACATTCGCGAGCAAAGTGAGGGGAAGCGTCGTCACTCTTAGAGCCCTAAAGCGAGATCATTACCTCGTCAACGCAGAGCTGCTACGACACCTCACCGACAAACTGCCAAACTCTATACGTGCCCAGTGGTATAGAATTTACACCGAAAAATACGACTCTAGACCAGACCTCGGCTGCTTCAGCGAGTTTATAACCGAGCAAGCTCACTTCTGCAGTGCATTTGCGCCTCCAGAAATTATAAACGAAGCACAAATCAATCGTTCAGTACATAGAGCACACGCGGCTACTACTAAGCCGTCTCCGAAATGCAGAGTGTGCGAAAAGGAGGGTCACTACGGATCTGAATGTAAAAAATTTAAAGAAGCAGATATCAACAAAAGATGGGAACTCGCAAAGCAAAACAATTTATGTTTCCGCTGTTTACGTTACCGAAATCAGACACACAAATGTAAAACCAATAAGTGTGGAATAAAAGGATGCACCGCGACACACAATCGACTTCTCCATAACAATACAAAGGAGAAGATTGAGGTCAAACAAAAAGAACCTCAAGAAACTGTTGCTAACTCATTCGCTGTGTCAAAGCATCAAGCCTATTTAAAAATAATTCCAGTGCGAGTAATTGGACCGGCGGGAGCTGTAAACACACACGCCCTGCTGGATGATGGGTCAACAGTTTCATTAATGGATGAAGAGATAGCCAAACAAATTGGAGCTACAGGGCGGTTGGACCCGTTTAAGATCACCGCTATCGGGAACACTACCCTCGATTCACCGGAATCTCGAAGAATCAAAGTATCGCTGAAGAGTCTCCACAGAAAAAGGGTGCCATTCAGAGCACGCACGGTTGAAAGCCTAAACTTGGGGCCACAGACTGTGCGTGCAGTAGACATAGCTAAGTGCAAGCACTTGAAAGACCTAAAGGAGCAGCTAACATATGACTCCGGCAACCCAAGGATCCTAATAGGACAGGACAATTGGAGACTTCTGATAGCCACTAAAATCCGAAGAGGTCCGCCGCACCAACCAATTGCCTCGCTCACAGAATTAGGATGGGTGCTACACGGGGCACACACTAAAGCCCCGTATCAGCGCGTTCACGCGGCCAATGAGCTGCACAAGAGCGAGGTTACTATAGATGACCAACTCCGCGAATATTTCGCGCTGGAATCTCTCATTATCAATCCGAGAAGACCAGACTCCGACCCAGAGAAGAAAGCTGAAGATATACTAAATAGCAGCATCCGTCAGTTACAAGACGGGCACATAGAAACAGCGCTTCTCTGGAAGAAAAAGGATATCGAGATGCCTGGTAATTACGAAACAGCAATAAAACGGCTCGTTTCCATTGAAAGAAAATTAGATCGAGACGAAGATCTAAAAAGAAAATATGATGAACAAATGAATTCCCTAGTACAAAAGGGATACGCTGAGATAGCACCGAAAACTAGCACACCGGGAAGAACATGGTACTTACCCCATTTCGACGTCCATAACCCAATGAAGCCAGAGAAGTTTCGAATAGTACACGATGCCGCAGCCAAAACAAAGGGGGTGTCATTGAACGACTTCCTGCTCACGGGCCCGGACCTACTGCAATCACTACCAGGGGTCATGATGCGTTTTCGCCGCCATAAAATTGCTGTCTCCGCGGACATAGCCGAAATGTTCATGCAGGTTAAAGTCAGACCTGAAGACAGAGATGCCTTAAGATATCTCTGGAGAGGGGATCGACGTAATGAAGCTCCACAGGAATATAGAATGACGTCGATCATTTTCGGTGCAGCCAGTTCACCCTGCACAGCCATATTCGCAAAAAACTGGAACGCCAAAAAACACAAAGACAAGTATCCGGAAGCTGTAGAAGCTATCATTCAGAACCACTATATGGATGACTATCTCGACAGTTTCCAGTCTCTGGAAGAGGCAATGCGAATATCGAAGGAAGTACGCGACATACACAAAAACGCGCACTTCACCTTAAGAAAATGGGTTTCCAACGCACCAGAATTTGTAAAAGAATTAGAACCTGACCATGAAGCATCTGAGTCAGTCGATCTGGGAAACAAAGGAACCGAGGAAAAGATACTCGGATTAATCTGGAAACCGGGTACCGATCAGCTGAGCTTCAACCTAAAGCTCGCTCGACTTCCAATCAATTTGCTGCATAAAACATCAACCAAGAGAGAACGTCTCATACGGTACGTGAAGACGGCACTATACACCGTCCTTCATGAGAGACATCCGCATGAGGAAGTATTAGCCACGCTGCTCTGCGAGGTGGAGTACACAGTAAATAGCAGACCATTGACTCACATCTCTGTAGACAGCAACGACGACGAAGCCATCACTCCAAATCACTTCCTTTTAGGAGGATCTGCGAGACTGCCGACACCTGGAGTATTTGATGAAAAAGATATGAATAGCCAAAGACACTGGCGACGCTCCCAGATACTCGCTGACATGTTCTGGCAGCGTTGGGTCCGAGAGTATTTACCGGAACTTCAAAACCGGCGGGAGGCCCATGGGCGAGGTCCCAATCTCCAGGTGGGCGATCCAGTCCTCATAGCTGACGGCCAGTTACCTCGTAACACCTGGCCACGAGGGAGGGTGGAAGCTGTTTACCCCGGTGCGGACGGACAGATCCGCACTGTGGAAGTACGCACAGCAAACGGCCTAATCAAGAGGCCAACCAGGAAACTCGTGCCGCTGCCGAAGTAGAAGCAACGTCGCTCACCGAAATGGATGCAGCGCCGCTGTGAGAAAATCGTCGCGACGCTGCACGGCGGGAGAAATGTTCGCGACGACCTAACAACCTTAAGAAACGAAGTAATAAAGAATATTGTTTTATGTATTAAAAATGAAATTACCGATAAAACTGACTAAAAATGTGTATTAATATAGTTGTTTAGCATATTTATAACTCTCAATATGTTTGTATAGAATGTCGTTTTGATAACAAGTAATGTAAACAACTTTTATTATATACCAAAAAATCGACCAATCACAGCGCGTCTTATCGTAGAACTCTCTAGAAGTTTTTTAATTAACTGCGTAATAGATCATACTAAAAATAATGAAAATAATTTTATGTCCTAAAAGAGTTATAAATATGACATTGAATTAGCATATGGCTTATAGATGAAAGAAGTATAGGAATATTTTTGTATAATTAAACGCATTTCGTATTTATAGAAAAATTAAAGAATTAAAATGCCCAAATATTATGAAAATTTGGGACATTTCGTTTAATAACTTTTTACAATGTTAATGTTTTTATTAACCTTTATGATATACTAATAAAGTACCAGACTACCGATTTAATGATGTATAGCATGTTAGTGTAGCAATTAGTATTGTATAGAAAATATTGCAATGTATGCCATTTGTATAGTGAAAAGTTTATGCAATAAAGAGGCAAATGGAAAATGGCAAGCGGCTCACTGCAAAGTATTGCTCAAGTCTACCTTAGGGGCTCGGGGCCCAGTATCAGTAGTAGTGTGAAGAACTACCAGTGACAAGTGAAGTGAAGTGAGTGGTATCCGGTGGTAGCTGAAGTGACTAGTAGCAGTATATAGTGAATAGTGAAAGTGTTAGCTAGCCGAAAAAGGTCGTAACTGACATTCGCAGTTACATAGTGATAGTGTTACCTTGCCTAAAAAGGTCGTAACTGACATTCGCAGTTACATATAGTGAAAGTGTTAGCTAACCTAAAAAGGTCGTAACTGACATTCGCAGTTACACATAGTGAAAGTGTTACCTAGCCTAAAAAGGTCGTAACTGATATTCGCAGTTACATATAGTGAAAGTGGTAACTGATATCCGCAGTTACACAAGTGATAAAATCAACTAGTTTAGTTGATAATAGCTGCTAGTCAGTAGTGTTAGAAAACCAGCTACTACCAATAGATATTTGATACCACCGTACAATTTAAAGAAATCTTTTGAAATATACAGTGAACAACCGTAGTTTAACAACCGTGATAAAAGTTATAAAATTTCGCGACTAATCAATCAGTCGAACCGCTGGCCACTACCTTGCTATTTGTATTTGTTAATCGTGCATTTTGATTTTAACTACAGTCCACAATATTTCAGCGGCAACAACAAAGACGGCGGTGAGAGTACCCACCGGAACCTATAGGTGTAGGACGTGAGCGACTCGCGAAGTATCTTCGACAACATTTACTCCGGAGAGTTTCGCCCGTCCGGCACACCCTCAAAACATGGAAGGCTGCGCACTTATTCGTCCTCAGCTCAATTCTAATAGAATTTCTAAAATCACAAGTGATGCTTAGTAATTCTTTCTTTTTGTAAAAATAATTCCTTAATTTTGTGCAATCTGTGTCTACATATATATTAGAATACAATTTTTGGAATATTTGTTCTTCATAATACTAGTGGTCGGAGTCAACCACAAGGAGATCTACGGTGGCATATACGTGTGCGTGTTGCTCTACTATTCGTAGAGCTGTATCTCCTGTCGTAGTATTTTCATTCGAAGAGAACAGCCTCATGTCTTTCACCCTAAAATACGCCCGCAATGCGTTTGAATTCATTTTCTTCGTCCAATGCATGTGGCGTACTTCATCAACGGCAGGTGCCGTGTGCTGAGTCCGGGAGGACCCTGCCGACACCAAGTCATCTGGAGGGATGATGGGATGCGAGGGGCTAGGAAGTGGACGTGTAGCCCCTCGCGCTCGGTTGGCGGCCCGCATGCTGTCGTGTCTAGCGTCAGCTCCAGGGGCGCCCTGGCGACCTCCAGACAGCGGCCCTATGCACTTTCGTCGTTGTGCCATCATCCATTTTATGGGCGTCAATTAACGGGTGACGCTCAGGCCTGACACAAACGGGCCGTCACATCCTCAATTTTGCCTAGGCACGGCGCTCACACACCTTGGCAGGGCTCTGACTGACTGCGTCGACGTAGTAGTTTCGTTACATAACTGTTACGTCATCGGGCGATGGGGTTCACTTCCCTACGCTTAATATTATTATAATATTATCATTAAAAATAATCGGTTTAACGTAAGTCAGAAGAAGAGTTGCTTTTAGGTTGCGTGGTGTTAACTGATTAAATATATCTTCAATGCATGGGAGAATTCACAGGATGCTTTGGGTATATTCTGTGACCTATTCGAAGCCTTCGATTGTGTTCACTATGAAACATTAATCAGTAAACTTCAAAACTACGGTGTAAGAAGTGAAGCTCTTAAATTAATTAGGTATTTCATATTTAAGTAACAGAACGCAAAAAATGTAATTAATAGTATGAGTTCTTCCGGGTCGATTGTACAAACGGGCGTACCTCAGGGCTCAATTCTCAGCCACTTTCTTTTTCTTGTATATATTTATGACTACTTCCATAGTAGGAGATAATTTTTCAAGGTGAAGTTATTCTCCATGTTTTGAATTCAGCGAACTTCTCACGTTTACAAGCGGGGTTAGCCAAGTTGACTTTATACAATCGTTAATGTTAATAAAAATATATAAAAATGAATGAAATCAACGTTAAGTCACATGACAAATCAATGCTCTTTTTCTACCAAGGTGATTCATAAGTCAATCGTAACAAATCTTAATTTCAATAGTTTTCCAATTTATGGATTTCAGATGGCTGGGTTTCAAGAGGCATATGCTTAGGATGGCATAGAAAAAAAATTCAAACTCGAGCATACTACAGAAACATTTGACATTTTACGTTAGTTTTTTCATTGTACAGCAGAGTATAAAGAAGAGAAAAAGAAATGGATACATCATTAACTGTGAAGATCATCATCGTAACAGTACAACTTAAGTACATGACAGTGAAATGAGCCAAACTTAAGTTCGATATCGGTGTTAGGATGGTTCAAAAAATGTTGTGTGAATGCGAGCTAGAGTATTTAAGTGTGTACTAACGTACTTTATAAAACTACAAAGTTCGCAATGTACTATAGATCATGCGGTAATAGGATTCAATAGTAATATCACTCACCATTTTGTCTAAGTATTTCGTATTGCACATTCATAGGATTTACATTAAAATGTGTGAATGAAAGGTAGAACTATGATCTCTTCATTTTAATGGTAATGATCTAAACAGACAGCTTATTAAGAATAGGAAACTTATACAAGGTTAGTTTCAATTAGAGATTACAGGGTTTGCAAACTAACCTATTGATCTGTTCTGCAATCTACTATTGTACATTGAAGAGTTTCTTCAGAACCACGTTTCCCTTTTGCGTCGATATAAAAAAAATAGTTTTTTACCTTTTAATAGCCAGCGTTTGAATAGGTATTACTACTATTCCACCTGATTGTAAGTGGTGAAAGTGATGATACAGCCGAAAAATGGACGCTGATAAATTATTCTCCTCATTTAGCTGTATCTACATAATATTAGGAATATACATTATGCATTGTATGCAGTATATTAAGTATTCAAAAAATATATTTGTCGAAAAATTGTTTAATTTAAAAATATATATATTATTCTTGTCGTATAGTACAAAATAATTTGAACTATAAAATTTTGTCTTGGGGGTGTCGTTATATTGTAGTTTATGGTTCCATAAGAAGCGACTATAGAATATGGTAGCTATACCAGGCCTCTGTCACTCTTGCTACCCGCGTGAAATAATTACCTAAAATCACGATTCATCCAGTGTGCAGGGCTAGCGCGTTGTAGGCGATTGATGAATTTTAACGCTGATTACGTGAATAGTTTTTGTAAACACCTGTTGTAATTTTTATTTAGTGTTTAGTATATTTAATTGTAGGATAAAATAGTTCAAAAAAATTTAATGTCGTTTAAATATAATATATAATTAATTACCTATCTATTCGATAAATTATAAAGGCAAAAATTCGAACCTACTATAATTGTTGCGTGGATGGATGCCTAAATAGCAAACAAAAGGATTCAGAAAATATCATTTATTATGTTACCTAAGGATAATAAAATATACATTTATTCAATTTTTTTTAAATAAATACTTATAGCAAAAAAGAATTAAGTAATAATTTAAATACAGAAGTAATAGTAAGTACTTTACTTCAAAACTTAGTTGAAATTTACTTCACTATCTAAGTAGGTAGCTTACATGTCTTTTGTAATTAAAATATTTTAAGTTATCACAAAGCACTGAAATTAAAACTTTGTTTACAAGTTTAATACATCACATTTCATTTCGGAATCGTATTTCGGGTTTATAAGTTGTTTACACTACCTACCTATTACTTCCAAGCGATTTGAGGGGTGTAATTTCAAAACCCACTAAACTAACTTTAGGAAGTTTTGTACGAGAAGTTTTTATTGATTTTACTGTAGTTAATTTAACGCGAAAGGTAATAATTCATGATAAATTGGTTGCTACGGTATTGTAATCCTTATAAATGTGAAAAACCTTTTCATATTTAAGAGCATTTTCAAGAAAATTTAAAATTCAATTCTATTATGGAGGAATTTGCAGACAACCTGTCATTATAATGGATTTTGAAAATTAACTGTCATCCTATAGAGGGTTTTGCAACTAACCTTTAATGCTCGATGGATGGTGTTATGCTATGAAGCCTAGAAAACAATCTCACTTAACTGTATGTAGCTATGTATGAAAATGTACAAATTAAAAACAAAGAGCGGGAACAATTTGTTTATTGAAAAAGAAAAAAAATTAAATGTGTGCAGTTACCTCTTGGAAACCATGCTCACATAAGTCATTGTTCATGTTGTCGATGCCATGTGATGGTATGTAAGTTTTATTTTCTATATCAACATAATATTTTAGTTGAGGCAAATCCCTCCATTCTCCACCAAAATGTTTTTGAAGTAAATCACAAACATCTTTCACTTTGGCTTCGTTCGGTAGTATAGTGTTTGGTGATAACATTTGTGGTATAATCATTGTTATTTTTTTGTTTTTCTTTGTTATAATTTTTTTATTAATTTCATTGCTGTAAGTTTCTTCCCCTTGCACCAATATATTTTCTGTTTTAGTACGAGTAAGGAAAAATCGTTTGCTCCTCATGAATGGAAAGTGCCAGGATGATGTAGGTTTTATCACGGGATCATAAGCTGCCTTCCAATCATAAACTGGTATCGTTGCCAGATTGATGCACGTTCCATTTTCTTGCAAAACTTCGGTGTATTCCGAAGGAGTAACAACCACTTCTTTGGTTTTTAATGTCCTCTCAATTTTAGCGAAAACACGATCGGGAGTAATGAAGGAGTGTCCTACCACTGGAAAAATAATCTCAATTTTTTTCACATTCCGAGGCGCTTCACTATACAACCATTTACCTAGCATGCTAACCATTCCCGTATTTTTATTTTGGCCGGAACATCCATCACAAACTACTCTTAGTACCTTCACGTGCGATTCTATAACGGTTCCTTGCAAGAAGTGGTAAACTGCACTAATAATTTGGTTGCTGCCCTTAACATGATTCAACTCAGTCCAATAATAGGAACGCACATTTTCCTTTGTCAGTTTTGGTTTTGAATTTCCTTGTACTATGGCAAAATGGTAGAAATTAAATTGCCTGCTAAAATAAGCCGACTGATCGGGCAGTTTCGGAAGCGGTTGGTTTTTTTGGCAATCAAATGTAATTGTTAAAATATCTTTATTTTCTTCTTTTATAATGTTATAGAAAGCTTTGTATTTTAACCTGTGGATCCTCTTTTCTATCATTAATTCATTTCTCTTTATAGGACTTTTTTCATTTTTCAGGCGTTCTTGTAATGAAATGCACGTGGAACATACATCTGTTCTGGGAGACCCAAAACCAAAGTTGTACGAATTATTTACAATTTTTCTAAAAAAACTTTGCTTAACTTTTAAATCCTCATCTCTTTCTTGGTTGTACATCCGCCACATCTTTCTAATATTCAACCCTGATGGCAAATAAATTCTGTTTGTTTGCGATCTGTAATAGTGACTCTCGATCCCTTTAAATTTTTCCAAAAACCAATCTACTGACAACCTCTTCGCTACATATTGTTCACTTTTCCTATCTCCTCCTCTATTTTCTTTTAATGGAGAACCATCGCTCAAATAAAAACGTTTCATCACCCCCTGAACCCTATCTTTCTTTATTTGAAGCGAGTCCAAAAATGTTTTTTGACATACCGGTTTTCGACCACCTCCACTGACAGGTATATTGTACTTAATAGTTAATTTCCGTTTACTGTTTGGATTATTTTTTATGGTTTGATTGACAAGACAATATCTTAACAAAAAATTATCTTGATCGATTTTGGTCTTACATTTATAAAAATTTCTATGAATTGATTGTCTATTCTATGAAATGATGTCTTGACAAGAAACTAGGTTGCACCGAAAAGCTTTTTGATTATGGTCGCAAGAAGGAAATTTCGGGAGTGATTTTGGCTCGTATCTAAAACAAAAATAGCAATAAAAGTTTGGGAATAGTAATACTTGACGAATTATTTTGGGAGCTGACCTTTTTTAGCTACTGAAAAAAGACATGATAGGTAATTGAAATAGATGCCAATGGCACTCATTAAGTTTTCATTATTATTTTTCCCCATTCTTTTAGTAAATAACTTACAAATAAATAATAATAGACCCCAAACAAAAATAAATAAAAAATATTAAAGTAAAAAGTTTAAATAACTATGTGCCATTGACACCTATTTCATTTACATATATACCCAATTTTTTTAGACAGCTTAAAAAGCCAGCCGGTATACTACTCAAAACAAAATAAGGTTCACTCCAACTCTGTGTTTTTGTTAAAATACTAATTAATTGATTAATATTTATTGTTAAGTAGTTACTAATAAATACAGAGAAGAGAATACACAGAAAAGTTTTCTACATTGGCCCAACCGGGAATCGATCCCGGAACCGCAGAGATGGCAACGCCAAGTCCAAAATTTTCGCTTTTCGGCTACAGAGGTCGTCAATTGAAATAATCGAACATGTTTTGAAAATAATATATTAATAGCCTTTAAAATACGGAGGCCCTTATTTTATTTTAAGTAGGTAAGTATCTACTTTACTTAGAAAGTAACATAAAACAGTAAACATTCATGTCAAAACGGTATGTTTTCCTTAATTCCAGTGAGTCTCCTAATTGCGAGACTTACCTACATTACTTCATGTTGCATAAAACTTTCTAACGAACTTTTTAAGTAAGTTATAGGTAAGATTGTACTCACCGTTTTCGGCGCTCCTTTTCACGTTTCCAAGATTTTGGATTGCGTGGACGCTTCCGAGCATATTTAGGATCACATTTTTTGACAAATTGAGCTAGATCATCCATGTTTTTTGGTAAATTTTAATAAAAACCGCGAGCAACTGCTATCAGCACAACCAAAATCGCCATACTGTTTTTCAAGTCACGTGTTTGCAATGCGTCGCTCCGATTGGTCGATTTCATTTTAGAGGAATTTGATAGTAACACTCGATATTTTAGCGGCATTTGCAACTAATGTTGATTTTCAAATTGAATTTACTGTGTATTTTAGCGGAGTTTGAAAATTAACATATGGTGTATAGCAAAGGAAATTTCAAGATCTTTCTTTTGATACAAAAATGTAAAAATGTATACAAAATCATTATAGGGGGTTTTGAAATTACACCACTCATTTATTAAATCGCGATTCACGACGAGTGACTTTGCAAGTTGCATGCGTTAGGCGCAGAATTCGCATAGTAGCAAAAATATGTTCATTCGATCAGTCGGAATAGGTACCTTACGTATTTTACATACCATTTCGCAACGTATTAATTGATTAATTTACACTCTTTATTGCACACAACATATTGAAATAACACACCACCATTAATTTATAAATTTAAGTACAATTAGGTGGCCTCATCGCTAAACAGTAATCTCTTCCAGGCAAACCTTGGTAACGTAGTACTACATATTTCTATGCCTTTGTGAAGGAGATCCGTAAATAGAAGTGCGCATAAATAGTAGATCAACGAGTATATATTAATACACATTATAAGCTAAATAAGTACCTACTTACTCACATGTGTTTTTAATGTGGTGCAATATCACTATATTATTTTTCTGTGCCGATATTATTGCCTGTTCCCATATTCCACTTAATTAAATGTGGAATCTAATCACCATTGAAGATTAGCGTGAAATTGGAGAGGTTAGTAATTCTTATTCATACCTATATTGTAATACAAATTGTTCTTGAATATTGAGTTGTTCTTGAAATTCATGGTATTCACTGCGATTGCGCCTGGCGAATGGTGATGAAGTGGTCAGATGAAAGCGGGCTAATATTGCTGTTTTTTATTATTAAACCGTATACTTAAATAAAAATAAACACATATAGTCTAACAGAAATTATACAGTTCCAAATTGTCGCTGTCAGAAATCGAACCCGGGAGTTCCCGGATTCCACCACAGAGCTTCAATGCGCCAAATTCTTTTCCAATTTGATGCCAGAATTTAAAAGAAAGGGAGTGTTAACCGGTATTTTAGAGACGGCAAAAGAAATAACATTAAAAACATTATATTTGAAGTGAAACAATTGTAAATTAAATAAATTATTAATGTTATACATACATACTGTATTTTTTATTCCTTCTTGACAGCCCTAAGTTACCACGGAAAAACAGCCGTGATGTAGAAAGAGGAAAAGATGCAAAGTAATACGGACACTCGCGCGCATCGACAAAGGTTTATTTAGCTTGCGTGCTCAAATTATCTTATTAATAATAATTATGTAGGCTTTTAAACGTCGGCAAGTAGTCAACATCAAAAGAGTGAAACTTCTGTACGTAGTACTATTATTTATTCTGCGGCTATACTAAAATTCTATGGCTTCCGATAGATGGCGGTATAACCATAAGATAACCATCAATTACATCCGCCGTATCGTAAAATACCCAGACTGGTAAAAAGCAACCTGTTTCAATCAATCAATTGTTCATTATTCACGCTCAGGATACTGGTACTGCACTTGTTAATCCGCTTGTCAAACGTGATGATTAAGACATTTCCTTATAACAAGGGATAGAAGGCCCGTGTCTAACAGTGGACTTATACGGGCTGATGATGAAAAATAATTAAAGTAGGGATTGAAGTATGGAGTGTAAAGGTAAGGAGTACAGACTCTGTATAAAAACGTGTCCGTAGGAAAGCGCTAAATAAGGGTGGCGCCACTGTAGCTACAGTCTAAATTTTAAAGAACTTTTTATAATTTTTTTATTGCACAGACTTTCACCATAATTCTTTTTACAATAATTATTATATTGCTTTCAAAATTTTTATTTTCAAAATCACAACGTATTTAACGGCGATTTATTATACCCTGTAGCTACACGAGCGCTGTTGTGGAGAGTTTTTGGACTGTTATTTACTGCTTACTATTTGGATGGATGGATATTTATTTGCTTATTGTTAGGATGGACACATTTTCAACTATTCTCCTACGGGAGTTCTCCTTACCTCTATACTCCTTGGATTGAAGCTTTAAGGTGGTCCTAGCATAGAGTATATACAACACTAGAGGAGCAAACCACATTACCGCGCGTCGAAAAAAGTGTAACCACTATCTAAACGCGACGACGTAACTTTGAAACTAATAACAATTTTAAATAAACATATATCTATCTGACTTACACAAGTTGTGAAAACAATATCGTCGCTAAGATTAGATAAAGATAGACACACAAACATGCAAATGCAGGTTGGTGTGGCTTACTATATGAAATTTTACCTAAAATACGCAATAAAAATGAGTTTTATTTTAAGCTGCAGTTAATTGTTTTTATATTAAAAAAGTATATTTTATTTTAAAATCTTTATTGCGTCCCCTTAGAAAAAAAGGATACAAAGCTTATCAGATGAATAGAAGTAAACATAATGATGAAATAAAACATATTTTTATAAGTATTTTAATTGTACTAATAAATCAAACAAAATAAAATAGTTAATAATATAATTAGTATAAAATTTATATGAAATTATAATTAATATAAAATTATTAAATATAAAATAAGTAGGTAATAAAATATATATAATAGATAATTCATGAATAAACTAAAATAAGAATAATTAATTATTTTGTATGAAAGTTAAAACGAAAAGGTAGTTTTTATTATAATTTCCAAAATATTTAAAATCAGAGGTAAGAAATTAACTTACTCCATTAATTATATAGTCTCCCATTAATGTAGGATAATCAGAAATGCGGAAAAGTGGCAACATTGAACCTAAATGGCAATATTCGATAATTTTATTTAATTATTTGAGGTTTTTTACGTTTATATGAAAACAAGAACTAAAAATTATGTGTTGAAAGAGATTACGCTTAATTTATTACGTTTTTGTAACCTTGAATAGCATTCTTTCGCTACGCATTTACCCATTTTTTGTCGCGGCTCAACTCTGTCGGCGTCACATTGAACACTGAACTGACGTTAGCTAGGCATATGGCTGTGGCCATATGTGCAGTGGCAACGCTTTGGCGCGGTTATTACTGATCTAGTGTAATATATAAATCAATGGGTCCTAGTCGATGGCACGAACTAAGTGGTGGGTGGGGTTAAAAATTGCATGCTATCTCAGCCGACATCACGCGCGAAAGCGAAAGGCATGATGATTTACAAAAAAACTTTGGAGCTTTGGGAATCTAGATATCATGAAAAATCTATTGAATGTATCTGTTCAAAATTCAATTATTTGCACTTTCGAACACCTAATCTTACCCTGTATGGTAACTGTTTTGCAATTTTCGTTCTTATGGTATTTATTTCCGCCCAAAGATGAGTTAAAATTAGTACTTTTAAATATATTCTTTTTTTACTTTTTTGTTTCCATACAGGGCTAGATAATGATGAGACAGATAGAAATCATTTTTTATTTTGAACGAACATCATCAAACAGTGGAGTAATCGCCTTACTTTAATACTTTTGTATGGAAGAATGAGTGGCTAGTGTACCCTTAAAACATGTATTTTACTAAGTAGTACTAAATTTTTTTGTTACAAATTTTATTTTGCTTGTTCAATGTGAAGCCTGAAGGAGGCGCGAATACAATAGCACATCTATTAATTTCGCGCTGTGCGCTGTGTGAGAGTGGTGTGTAAGCGAGGTGTAAGCTGGAGCTCGGACTAATAAAACTTATAAAAATTTACAAAATCATCATCTTGTGTTCTCCTTTCCCCACTGAAGCCAGACCGATTTATATATAACGGCGGTATAACTGGGCAATTTTATTAATTCTAGTAGTTTCATTGTTTTTTTAAAATAAATAATTCGTGAAAATTATATAATAGGAACAAGACAGTAGTAAATATGGATCTATCGTAAAAACATATTTTTGCTTTAGTGATATCCAGAGAGGGAATGTGATTTGTATCGACTTAACCATCGATCACTAATAAAGAACGACGAATTTTTTATTAGTGATCGATGGACTTAACGCCGCCCGGATTCTCCAGATATCCTCTTAAATGTTTGCAGAAATAAGCGCAATATACATCAGAGCTCCGATGTCCTTGTTAAAATGTTGTGACTGAATGTGACAAACAGCTAACATAAACAACTGCAACTGTTTAGTTCACCGCAAAACTAAATTGTTTAGAAATAAGCTTAAACTTAAATAGAGAAACAAATAAATGGTTACAAATTGTCGTGCAAAAAACGACGCGTATTTAAAGAGAAAAGTTGCCAGTTTTTTATTCTGCGCGTAATGCAACCGCTGAAGTGAAAGTTGGGTGTAACGATTAACGCACGTGCTGAGTCCGACACTACTCACAAAAGTAGGCAAGACGCGTACGGCGATTGTCGGAGTCGCCGACCGAACCGAACCTCTATATGAGCGAGAGAAGGAATAGTATTAGATAAACAAAGCGTGAGCATACCGCGTCAGCGCTCGGCGGCCGTAGGGTTGTGTATTCATCTTGTGATTGAATCATTGGCCTACTATGAAGAATGAATATGATTCGCTTTGGTTCAGTTCTAATTACGTTTATAACTTAATTTAATGCAGCGTAGATCGTATTTTGAAATTGAATGAAAATATTTGTTGTTATTCTTTTTTACTTATCTGTTTGGCTATGTTGGTTACATTGGTTCTACTGCGGATATCTTAAGCTTATCATTACGAATTCTTTCACACAGACTCCCTCTCCACAGCTCGTTGAGCGATTATGACTACGGCCAGCAGTAAGAGTTATGACTTATGACATTCGCAACATGCACTGATTGTACACAATTATTTACTAAGTTGTAGGGAATACGTGACGAGAAGATGTGTAGCTATTACTCGAACGCTGAGCGGTCGATGTCCTCTCATTTTAAAGAGAAAGGGTCCATCCGTGCTGCTCCAATAGGTATGTGTTGGCAGACTTTACATGTCATAGATATATTTTCTTGGATATGAAGGTGTATGAACGATGTTTTATTTCACTGCTAAGTATGTGTTAAAATACCATTAAAATTACTGTATAGAATTGCAAGGAAACCGGTGAAGATCGAACTCATAAAACTACGTGCTATATACATACGGTACATTAAGACGACCAGCTAGCTCATGAGCTACATCATTAATATTAGAGCAACATGATTCATTTAGATGTTTTTTGCTAAGGCCGACATATACCTACTAAAAAGTTTATTTGTCATAAGAGTTTGTTATTTTACAGTGCTCTGTGATGAACGTATCAATCGTGGCACATGTCTAGTAGCATGCAGAATCGCTGCAACGGCATCGATCGCTCGAGGTGGTGCGGGGTTGGCGCGTGGAGCGGGTCACGTGACCGGCGCGATGGGCCGCTATTGGCCGTGCGGCGCGGCGGCCACGTGAGCGGCGCGCGGCGCGCGTGGCCAGTTGCGGCGTGACAGCGGGCGCGCGAGTACCGCGCGCGGCCGTGCCGCCTCCGATATGAGCCTCCTCGACACGCTGCTCGAGGCGGCGCGCTTCATCGAGCTCCAGGAGCGGCGCCTCCAGGCCGGTAAGTCCTAACCGCCTCGACGTCAGTGTGTTCAGTCACCGCAGTGTAGCGTTTCTAATCCGAGCTGACGCCCGCCGATCTTGACCTTGAAAGACACGCAGCCGCGGCTCGCCCCGCCCCACGTAAACAAAGGAAATCCGAATTTCGCCGATCGTACAAAACAATCATAGTACTGCATCCCTTCACGCATAGTAAGAAAATTATTATACTACCGATACCGATTAAGCGGCGGTCCACAAACACCGAAACCGAAACCGGTGAGCTAGTCCCTTCGCTTTGCAACGAATAACATCGCGCGAACGTCGCACCGTTCAAATTTACCGGGCAAGCCACTTATAAAACTTTAATGTAACCTTTTAGTTTTTTTTTTTAAGTTTGTGTACAGAAGTGATATACCGTTTATCTCAAGAAATCTGTTTACCACGATGTCTATCACGTCAGGTAAGTATTAAACGTGCGTAGATTCACTGAAACTACATAGCACGCACACATGCGTGTAGGTGGGCGATACCTCTTGTTGTTCATTTCACCTAGACTGCAAGTGTTTTCCTGTATTGACCGCCTAGAGAACAACATGTTTTCGTAGAATGAAGTGGATTGGTTAAATTCAATTTTGCGTGACGCATTATTTGCTAAGACCGCGACCCGGTGTTCGGTCAGCTGATCGACGCGTGTGTCGCGGAGGGGGGACGGTGCGATGCCGTAAAGAGAAGACGAACGTGTGTCGAGGCGGGGCAGTGGAGGTAGCAATGTGCACACGCATCGCATTCATAAACACATATAAAACATACGTACAAATACATACGTTTAAAAAACTTTTAACTTAAATCTAGCACAAGGCACAGTTGCGTAACGTTCGAGTGCTCAACGGCAACGTTTTATTTGTCAGACGATGTTCTCATTGTGCCGGTACATTACCGATGCCGATAGACTCGGTAAATGGCACCACGTATCTTTTAGTTTTATTTATGCCTACATTAAAAGCGAATGTCAAGAGGACATAGCAACAAGATAAAAATTCCAAGACACCATGTACCCCATCAATGTTTTTAGTCCTATAAATCAGGTTACGCTGCCCAGTTTATTTAGTAGGTACATACTGTAAGTCCAGTAAGCAAGACGGGGACGAAAAACTGTTTGCACCCAAATGTGAATCAACTCTATTGGACACTACTTAAATTTTTTAAACGCAATTTATACAAAAAATGAAACAAAAGGTAGAGTTGGAAAGTAGCGAGAACTAGCTTTTTTCTTTCTTCTAAGACACTTGATTTAATCCTTACAAATGAAACCATGGAGAAGATACTTTGCGTAACTAATTTCTCATTGAATTAGTGAGTAATTAACAAAGTAAGGGTAGCAGGTTCTTTTCAAAACTTGTGTCAAACAGTGCTTATGTTACTACTTCATTACTTCCTAAAGAACATAGATTTATATACAATATGTGTATTAAAAAAGGATAGTTGAAACTAGTAAATATAGCTCTCTAAGGCAAGGCAATACGTTCGACTATAAACGGTGTTATCATGTTTACTCAACACTTATCAGTGGACGCAAGGGCCGCACGCGTGCCGTAATATTGGAAAAACCATAAAAGTAATATGTACTATATATTGATACGTGTTAGAATAGACACCGCGAACAAAATCCGTGCGGCATTGCGGTTTTTCCGGACGCGTGCTCAGAGGCACAGAGTCCTTTTTTATGGACAAAGTTTGTTTACTAAATTACATAGAATTAAGAGTGGCTTCAATGTCAATCATCCATAATCAAAACTGCAATTAATCACAGCTGTAAATATAGTGATTTTTCATCATATGGTGTGCTATGAATAATATTAAATAAAAAAATATTGTAAATCCTGACGCAAACTGTCAATTGTCAATGTCAATCATCCATAATCAAAACTCATCACCGTAGTGATTAATTGCAGTTTTGATTATGGATGATTAACATTGAAGCCACTCTTAATTCTATGTAATTTAGTAAACAATATTTTTAGAGCATTCTGTTTAATCATTTGCATGGCAATAAAAAGATATAAATAAAATAAAAACATAACTGAGACTGACTAAAGGCAAAACTTTGTTAATTGATGTAATTTGCCTTTATCAAGACAGCTTTTAAAGGAAACAACAACTGAAAGACTTATCAATTAAGTCTAAAAATTTAAGTTTTTGTTGATTCACGATAACACGAGCAATTGAGACAATAAAGGCAGTTATTCCGATTCAAGTAATATGTACTGCGTACTAGAAGAAACAACAAGACTTGCTTGTTTGCAACACACGTTAAAGCCCACGGGTTCAAACTTTGTCCACACACACACACACACACACACACGCACGCACGCACGCACGCACGCACGCACGCACGCACGCACGCACGCACGCACGCACGCACGCACGCACGCACGCACGCACGCACGCACGCACGCACGCACGCACGCACGCACGCACGCACGCACGCACGCACGCACGCACGCACGCACGCACGCACGCACGCACGCACGCACGCACGCACGCACGCACGCACGCACGCACGCACGCACGCACGCACGCACGCACGCACGCACGCACACACGCACACACACACGCACGCACGCACGCACGCACGCACACACACACACACGCACGCACACACACACACACACACACACACACACACACACACACACACACACACACACACACACACACACACACACACACACACACACACACACACACACACACACACACACACACACACACACACACACACACACACACACACACACACACACACACACACACACACACACACACACACACACACACACACACACACACACACACACACACACACACACACACACACACACACACACACACACACACACACACACACACACACACACACACACACACACACACACACACACACACACACACACACACACACACACACACACACACACACACACACACACACACACACACACACACACACACACACACACACACACACACACACACACACACACACACACACACACACACACACACACACACACACACACACACACACACACACACACACACACACACACACACACACACACACACACACACACACACACACACACACACACACACACACACACACACACACACACACACACACACACACACACACACACACACACACACACACACACACACACACACACACACACACACACACACACACACACACACACACACACACACACACACACACACACACACACACACACACACACACACACACACACACACACACACACACACACACACACACACACACACACACACACACACACACACACACACACACACACACACACACACACACACACACACACACACACACACACACACACACACACACACACACACACACACACACACACACACACACACACACACACACACACACACACACACACACACACACACACACACACACACACACACACACACACACACACACACACACACACACACACACACACACACACACACACACACACACACACACACACACACACACACACACACACACACACACACACACACACACACACACACACACACACACACACACACACACACACACACACACACACACACACACACACACACACACACACACACACACACACACACACACACACACACACACACACACACACACACACACACACACACACACACACACACACACACACACACACACACACACACACACACACACACACACACACACACACACACACACACACACACACACACACACACACACACACACACACACACACACACACACACACACACACACACACACACACACACACACACACACACACACACACACACACACACACACACACACACACACACACACACACACACACACACACACACACACACACACACACACACACACACACACACACACACACACACACACACACACACACACACACACACACACACACACACACACACACACACACACACACACACACACACACACACACACACACACACACACACACACACACACACACACACACACACACACACACACACACACACACACACACACACACACACACACACACACACACACACACACACACACACACACACACACACACACACACACACACACACACGAACGGCCTGTACAGTAAAATTAATTCATAATGATTTCTTATATTGACGCGAACACACATTTAAATAAATGAAAAAAAAATGGTAGAAAAATATTTTAACACTACTTAAGATAACAGTTTTTTGAAAAAAAAAACAACTGTAGAACATTTTCGAAAAAAAAATTACGAAAACAACATTAAAACTACCGATACGTGAGACAGCATTAATTAATTATTTTGATGATGATTGATGGTTTTATGATAAGAAATACATTTAATTAATATGTGCATAGAAGTGAAATAATGCAGAAACAGTGTTTTCTAAAGTTTTGGCTGACAAACGAAAAACAATTATCGTATTCATAAAGGCTCGCGTAAGGCCGCGCAGGTACTCGGCGAACAGACCGGTGAAAGGGATCTCATGACCTCGCCACCTGCGATAGTTTTGAGGACGCATGCGCCAACACTAGCCGTGACGTCGACGTTTCCATTGCTTATTGTTTAGTTTACGTTTTGCACAAATTGAATTACTTGTAAAAATAGATCATTCATATTATGTTAGCACGTAGGCACGTTGTTGGATGATAACACGATATTTATATTTTACGTATGTCAGTATTTATATTGTTCTACTTAAGTACCTACCGTGTTGTGTAGCCAAAAAATAATAGAAACACAATTTTTTTATTCAATATAGATTACCTATAAATAATGCTTATTGAATGTCACTATTTTGTTTAATTTACCACATGTTCGGAAAAATCCTCTGCCCTGGGAAGAACCAGCAAGAAACCTAGCGGCACTTTTTTTTAAAGTGCCTTATTCGTACAATTACATCTTACGTTACACAATTTATAACACAACACAAATTATAATAGAAATAGCTAGGTAGTGATCCCCTCATTCCCAGGGTACCGTCCATAAATTCCTTAATAATATAATAACCCTCTTTATATAAATATTGTTTAATAATGTGTCAAATTTTGTATATTTTTCTGACTGTAATTTTGTTGTAATATTTAGTCTGATTTTAATTTTAAAGATGTCGAAATTATTGTTAAATTTCACCTAAGTAAACCAGATCCACGAGCTCTATGAGCTCCACGCACGTACTAAACAAATAAAGATGTATGTGTGTTATTACTTATTATTATATAAACATTGCATAAATAATTTTCCGACAGAAAACATATGCCTAAAACGAGTAAAAACGCTGAATACCCCAAAGGGAATTAATCAGCGTTAGCCTTTAAAGGCAATTATTTTAAAATAATTTATTAAATATTATACATGTTTATAGGCACTAGTCAGTGACATTCCTACATGTTTCTGTGTGCGAATTAAATTTACATGTTGTTCGACCCGTCAAAGCGCTGATAAATTCAATCCAACTGTTTAGAATTTCCAAAATCCTATCCTCGACTAATCTCACACCGAAAACTGAACTTTGGACTTGTAAATGCAAAACTAGGAGTAAGCAATTTTAAAAAGCAAGGCGTATTTTTGACTCGTTGCCTATGCATTAGTTGACAACCGGTACATTATTCTGTCCCGTTACGTGCCTACAAATTTGTATTTGATCGCATTAAAATTTTAGCAAAGATCAACACATCTTACTAATTCGTAGATGCTATGTTTGTCGGTACAACTATTCATAATAATAAGTTGCGTTGAAGAACTTCTAAAATTATAATCGATTAATTATTTATCGATTTATCCATAGATTACAGTCGACCACAGGCAGACAATGACTTTTTTTAATAATTTGTTAACTTCCTTGAGTATTAATACTCAAAGGTTAACTTCGAAGACATCAAAATGAGTCGTATGCAACATAGGTTTTCTATAAGAGACTATGTACTACAATGTGACTATCATTTCGTGTTGTCGTCTGCATGGACTGTGGAGTCCTGCAGGTCTCGGGCCTCGGGGTATGCCTCCATTGCCCGGACTTTCTCATGGCCCACCACTATGAGCCAGTCCTAGAAGCCTTTAACAGGCTAGGTAATCCAGTACGGATGTTCCGTAGTAAGAAATTTTTTTCCGTAGTCGGTTAACTACGGGAAAAAAGGAGGTTGTCCAGTAAAAGTTGATGTTGGCCTATCAGCGGCGTTGAGGGTTGTTACTCGACTCTCTAATCGCTAGAGAGGAGTTCTCTTGGAAAAGGTCGCCAGTCCGGGGGCCGGGTGTGCAACGGCGCGAAGCCGTTGAGGTGTTCATGTGGCCCGTTGTCGGCACGGTCGAACATGCCGCGCGCCAGCCAGGCCACGAAGTCGGTGATGGTCTCGACTTTCAGATCGGCCGCTATTACGTCATTAATAAGACAATATAAATGAATTAGCGCTCGATTACTTCCAAAACCGATGTCGCCACATCTTACCGTATTATAAACATACGCAATGCACAATGATATCCAATGTTTCTATTACATTGCTTGGCGAATTTGTCAACGTCGCGTGTGTCGCGTATTACGGTAGAACAAAAGCAGCAATGGTAATTGTACAATACGAAAAGTAATAAATGAGTTTGCACAGGTAAATGTCATAGTAAAGTATTCATCTAGATGTAAATTAATTAAAACAATGATAGTAAAAAAACAACTTACTGATGAAATGTTATGCCTTTATTAGTTTAATTACACGTCCTTGATGAGTTTTTACAATTGATAATGCTGCAGTGCACCAATATAAATAAAGTAATAATAACAAAATTCACGTCCGACGTTTCCCGCACAACTAAATCACAAAATGGTGAATTATGTTCGTCAACCCATATAAGCGGCAACAAGATCACGCGTCTATGCAATTTCTAATATCTTAATATTACGATTTCTGTGGTTCTTACTTCTTACACGTGACTACACTGCTTACGAGCTTATTGCAAGCGTTAAGGTATTAACGTTATACTACATAGGAATATTTAAGCTACCTCGAACAGTTAGTAACATTCAACGTTGCTACAGAAAACTACAAAACCTAGCCTTATTATTTTAAAGTAAAAAGCTAAAACTCGCCTCGCCTAAAACACGCGGCTTAAATTACACCTGGAGAAACAGATGAAGTGTACTGACTTCAGAATTTGCTTATTGTAAACAGCTACGAAAATTATAAAATGTGTGTGGAATCAGTGATGCCAACTTAGCGCTTTCGGCGCTAGATCTAAGGCCGGCTACACCACACGTTGGTCCCAACGCTCGCGCCATCGTTGGACTGAAAATTCCGTGAGGCGTACACACGTTGGCTAATAAACTAGTTCTGCCCCGTCAGGGCCAATGTGAAGATGTCCGATACAGAAATCAGAACTTCTCTTAGCGCACATTTATATTTGTTACTGAGAAAAAATAAAAAGCCACGTCAAAGAAGATGGTGGATGACGACACATCATAAAACACGGAATCAGTGAGAAGATCTAGTTAAACACTTCATTTTAAATGTTCCCATATTCTGTTGAATGGTGCGCCATGCATCAGCTAATAAATGTTTATTTTTATGATCCTTTCGACTAGCGTCCCATATTATTGGATGTGCTTGATAAAGTTCAATAAATTCTATGACTATTTCATTTGTCCATGCCGGTGGCGATTTTGTGGATGAGGAAGCCATTCTCGCTCGACGTACGCACTCGCTGCCTGTTGTAACAGAACTGAGAGCAAAGCGCCAACGTGTGGACAGATCGCGAGCGTCGGCGCAGATTCCTTTGATGAAACCGACACGAGCCGGCCAACTACCAACGCTCGCCCCAACGTTGGGACCAATGCCATTTTCTAGATCCACACGTTGGACGAGTAGCGTTGGGGCCTATATTGGGGCCAACGTGTGGAGCCGGCGTAACGCTTTTTAGACTCTGTCAAGGTCCAAAAAAAAAAATGTAGCGCTTAGCGCCCACTCTAGCGCTTTTTTAATAATATTCCTCTTCTTCTTCTTATTTTCTTTGAAATATCAACATGTAACTGAACATAATGAATTGAAAATACGAGTAAATAAAACAACAGTGCAACAAGCAACTAAAGCCTCATAAATTAAAAATATGTCTTATTTGCCGATATTCTATCGACATTTCAACAATTAATAATATTGAAGATTTTCAATTCATTATGTTCAGTTACATGTTGATATTTCAAAGAAAATAAGAAGAAGAAGAGGAATGTTATTAAAAAAGCGCTAGAGTGGGCGCTAAGCGCTACATTTTTTTTTTGGACGTTGACAGAGTCTAAAAAGCGTTACGCCGGCTCCACACGTTGGCCCCAATATAGGCCCCAACGCTACTCGTCCAACGTGTGGATCTAGAAAATGGCATTGGTCCCAACGTTGGGGCGAGCGTTGGTAGTTGGCCGGCTCGTGTCGGTTTCATCAAAGGAATCTGCGCCGACGCTCGCGATCTGTCCACACGTTGGCGCTTTGCTCTCAGTTCTGTTACAACACGCAGCGAGTGCGTACGTCGAGCGAGAATGGCTTCCTCATCCACAAAATCGCCACCGGCATGGACAAATGAAATAGTCATAGAATTTATTGAACTTTATCAAGCACATCCAATAATATGGGACGCTAGTCGAAAGGATCATAAAAATAAACATTTATTAGCTGATGCATGGCGCACCATTCAACAGAATATGGGAACATTTAAAATGGAGTGTATAACTAGATCTTCTCACTGATTCCGTGTTTTATGATGTGTCGTCATCCACCCTCTTCTTTGACGTGGCTT
Organism: Parnassius apollo; assembly: GCA_907164705.1. Taxonomy (NCBI): domain Eukaryota; kingdom Metazoa; phylum Arthropoda; class Insecta; order Lepidoptera; family Papilionidae; genus Parnassius; species Parnassius apollo. The sequence goes on along the minus strand of CAJQZP010000547.1, from coordinate 6,004,812 downwards.
TTTATTTTTTCTCAGTAACAAATATAAATGTGCGCTAAGAGAAGTTCTGATTTCTGTATCGGACATCTTCACATTGGCCCTGACGGGGCAGAACTAGTTTATTAGCCAACGTGTGTACGCCTCACGGAATTTTCAGTCCAACGATGGTGCGAGCGTTGGGACCAACGTGTGGTGTAGCCGGCCTTAGATCTAGCGCCGAAAGCGCTAAGTTGGCATCACTGATTCCACACACATTTTATAATTTTCGTAGCTGTTTACAATAAGCAAATTCTGACGTCAGTACACGTGTCATCTGTTTCTCCAGGTGTAATTTAAGCCGCGTGTTTTAGGCGAGGCGAGTTTTAGCTTTTTACTTTAAAATAATAAGGCTAGGTTTTGTAGTTTTCTGTAGCAACGTTGAATGTTACTAACTGCTCGAGGTAGCTTAAATATTCCTATGTAGTATAACGTTAATACCTTAACGCTTGCAATAAGCTCGTAAGCAGTGTAGTCACGTGTAAGAAGTAAGAACCACAGAAATCGTAATATTAAGATATTAGAAATTGCATAGACGCGTGATCTTGTTGCCGCTTATATGGGTTGACGAACATAATTCACCATTTTGTGATTTAGTTGTGCGGGAAACGTCGGACGTGAATTTTGTTATTATTACTTTATTTATATTGGTGCACTGCAGCATTATCAATTGTAAAAACTCATCAAGGACGTGTAATTAAACTAATAAAGGCATAACATTTCATCAGTAAGTTGATTTTTTACTAATTATCATTGTTTTAATTAATTTACATTTAGATGAATACTTTACTATGACATTTACCTGTGCAAACTCATTTATTACTTTTCGTATTGTACAATTACCATTGCTGCTTTTGTTCTACCGTAATACGCGACACACGCGACGTTGACAAATTCGCCAAGCAATGTAATAGAAAATTGGATATCATTGTGCATTGCGTATGTTTATAATACGGTAAGATGTGGCGACATCGGTTTTGGAAGTAATCGAGCGCTAATTCATTTCTATTGTCTTATTATTACGATTTCTGTGGTAAGAACTCAAATGCATGATTTAATTGACGATATTGTTATAATATTATATTCAAATATGTCTGATATGAAAAGGTGAGCAAATTTCCGGACTTTATAAATACTACAGGAAATGTTAAACGGTTAGAGTTAAATGTTTCACTTCTAAGATTCCAATACATCAGTGTGAAATAAAACTTTTGTTTTGTTACTGACGTAATTTCATTCATTTTTTCAAAAAAATTATTGCATTCCCTTAGAAAAAAGGATATAAAGGACGGACTGAATGCCTAAAGGCATTCTCTACCAGTCAAACAATTATTGATAACAGACTTATTTGTTACGTATTGAAAAATTTTATATTAGATTTTTTATAGGTATTTTATGAGAATGCTATTTCTAACGGACTTAACTTTTTAATAAATGTATCACGATAGAGGTTAGTGAACTAATTTAGACGATTTTTAATAAGTTTTGTTAACCAGATCCCGTCTTGTTGATACATTTTAGATAAAGTTTTATACAATTATATTATTTCGTACCTAATCGGAATTATCCTACACATGACACCAACTGAAATATTATATCTATTCCCTAATGAGATAACGATTTTTTTATCAAGTGTAATTACGTTTTTGCCCTAAACGTGTAGCTCATCTTAAGGCCCCCATAAATCATAATACGGTATAAAAATGCTACCTCGCTTCCAGCAATTGTTAGCGATTTAGTAGTAAAGCAGAGAGCAGGTTTTTGTTCATAGAAGATAAAATTAAAAGCGAATTTGTTAAATGATCTCAAAAGAATAATCTTTTCATTTGATACAACCTTTACAGTTTTATTACGGAATGAAGATAAAATACATGTTTAAATAGCGGTTTAGTATATTTTTTTTATCGAGCCAGACATTATGATTCGCGTTTCTGTCTTTACACAAACTTGCGCATGGGCGTAACTTATAGTTTTTCTTTTCTTCATTGGCGTAATTTTGTGTAGATTTTCACGAACCTGATTTTATTCATTAAGTCAGTAAGATAATGGGTTTTATTACGGTTTTAACACAGCAGCGACGATTGTGTAATCATTTTGACGTTTGCTTTTCTCATTGTGCATCTATCATTATTAATTTTAAGCTAATGTCTTTTATATTACTAGACACTAGATTGAGTAGACTTTACAATGAATGCAGCACATTGGTAGATCTTAATTTTGATTCTTCTGAACATTTTCGTAAACAGATCAGGGACTTTGTCACCAAAAATATCTTCTGTAATTTATTAAAAAATAACTTAAAATAGGTTTAATGATTGTTCTTTCACATAGATGTAACTTATCATTATTAAACGCATGATGTGTTCCCCTATAAGTAGTTATGCACTTAGCTTAAGACATGTTGGAACTTGTATTTTTTTATTCAAATGTATTCTGTTATAACTGTTGGAGAACCTAATAAATAAATAAATATTACCTTATTTTATATTGAAAAACAACGCAGTTGAGGAAAGATTTCCATCGGTATCCTATCAGAGTAATATTGCACTTTTGGTCTAGTAGAACTATTCTACACAACAATGAAGTATCTAATGTTGCTACGAACTTATCCTATAGCCAAGTGTATAGAGTCCATACAGCTGATTGTGATGATGTATATGAAGTATTATACAGTAGTGAAGTAATAAATTCATTACTATTATCGGTATCACCCGTTGCACGAGGGAGCTTTTGCACGATACCGACTACTATCTCGACATCCGGTGGGTGGAGCCCCCCTTCGCGTTTCCACTTCGACTCCCGAGTCGCTTAATGTTTCATATTGGTTGCAGGAATCACTTGACGACAGATTTTGATAATAATAATAATTTTGGTGCTTCGATTGCGTTCACCATGTTACTATAATGTATATAAATAAAATTATATATGTATTTATTTGCAGAAATATAGTAGGTATATTAGTTGTTGATTATCTTAAATGTTCAAATATTTCTTGGCGGAAGTCCAACATGCCAACGCTAATTAAAACTAAAGATGTAACATTGTTTTCATTGTTATACAAGATACGTGGTACAGGAGTAAAATGTTTTTTATCACTTTACTCGAGTCACTATAATTGCAGAGCTGATTACAGGCCAGTCTTCGCTTTATCCTTAGCACACGTGGAAAAGTTTTCCAGCGCACTTATTGCGTTTCGACAAAAGCCTTATTTTTACAGAAGTATGGGTAGCAAACGAGCACAGTCTACCTGATGATAGGATACTGACTGCCTCGTTGGTCTAGTGGTTTTTGTAGTGCGACTACTGATCGTGGGTTGGAATTCCAGGTCGGGCCAACAAATCAATAATTGAGTTTTTCCGTAAAGAGGTTTTCAGTAGCTGCCTGAAGACAGGAAGTTGGCGATGTCACACCCCCGTGCCTCGGAAATCACGTAAAGCCGTTAGATTCTGCACCTGATCTCTCTCCGGTCATATTATATCGGTTTACCATCCCATCGGATTATAAGAATTAGAGAATAGAGAGTGCACCTGTGCTTGCACATACACTTGGACACTATAATCCTGTCCTGCGCCGAGCTAATCTCCATTGAGGCAGACCGCCGTGACCGAAATTCGGTCTGGAGGACATTATTACTGTTGCCTATAGACACCGATCCACCGATTCTCGAATGAAAATCAAAATGCGTATCGGTTTTCATCTTTCATGATTAAGATGAGATAAGAGAATGCCTCGTTATCAGTAAATAGGGCCTCCGGTCGGTTCCTGATACTTAGCATACTATACATACATAACGATACGTTGCTAATTTACGCTTTGCGAGCGTTGTCCTTCCCCGGTCAAACCAACCCAATCATGCTGATGTGATGCGTGTTGATGAAAGGTGGTGCAGCCACTGAAAAGGACTACAGTAGAAAGGGACGGTTTTGTTTCCTATTGTGTGTATGTTCTATTGAGACTTCCCGTAGCCTAAACTGCACGAAAAATTTTGAAACTTGCGGCGTCGGGAACTTCAAAGTTTTTGATATTTTATAGTTATTATATCAACAAGAAGTTTGCAAACAATATAGTGCGTGCATGAATCGCGATCGGATGATCATATTAATTGCATAGATAGATAACTGCAATTGGGTTAGATTATAATAATAACCGTCTTCTTGGTTTATCTTTTGGACAGTGCATAAGCAAAATGGAGTTTAATTAAATAAGCTTTTGTGTACTCTTGACGATATTGTGTAGTAATATCATATAGTAGTAGTAATTACATTCTTCAGCTTACTGAAGTACAGGACGAGTGATTTAATATAATATCTGGACGTTCCAGAAATAGAATCTAGCATGATGCTAGGTCGCATCGCAACCTGCTAAACCGGCAGGTGTGGTTACAAGGGGCACATGAAGGGGGAGACGTTTGTGCGGTTGTGCGGGCGGACGGCGGCCCGGGCTGCACGCTGCACCGCGCCAAGGTCAGCCGACGCACGCATGCGCCGTCCCTCCCCGCTGCCCCTTTCGGAACCTGTACTCGGTCTACTTATGTGTTCCTGCTAGCTACACTCCAAATAACCCTTGCTCCCTCCTTTTTTCCGTGTTTCCGCGCCGATTTATTAAACGTCAAACTGGCTAAATATAGGTGTTTCATATAACTTATTCCTTAATAATATTGAAAAAGTTCGCAAGCTGTACTCTACCACAAATAGGTACTTTTCTGTTTTACGAATCGTTCCTAGATTTCGAGATTCGATTTGGTTTTTTCTTTAGATGTTCGACTATTCTTATAGTGACCGTTGTGATATCTATCTCGCATGTTCTGTTCGTAGACATAAACATAATGAAGTGAGTGAACAGATAACGAATAGAAAACACGTGCCAGTTGTTTCGCGTAGGCGAGCTGAGCTCGACCAGCGTAGCACATAAACGCAATAGGGAAATCAAACTACTGACGTTGGTTTTGAATTTCACTTGACAGTAGTCCTTTTTTTAGTTGAACACCACGTTTATTTCATTCTCTTTATAAACTGATTTTAGAATTGCAATCAGTAATTAAAGATTACTTGAATATATTTACCTATATGCATGCACTAAGTAGTATTTTAACGGAGTTTGTAGCAGAATATTGCGAATTGTAGGAAGATTTTGGGAACTATGTTCCTGCAATAATACTGTCGCATAATATATTGATTGTGGATGTCATCCGCAATACCCACATTTTATTAGAAAGCTGAACAGCGTCGAGCATAAGGAGCGGTTCTTCGCGGCCCGCCGCCACTCGGTCGCCTACGTCCGCACCGTTGTTTTCGATGCTTGATTCGGTTGCAATGTTCCATTCACCTTATTCGCCTGCGTCGAAGTTCAGTGACTCCGCCGCCGACCGACTAACTCCTCAGACACGTCATCGGTGCGCTCATGCCGCCGTTTCATCACCCGCGGCCTATGTGGTTGTTAAAATTCTGTCGGTGCTCGGCGGCGCGCCGCTGCGACCTCGTTTCGCGAGGGAGCGACGCGCGGCCCGTGCAGCGTTATGTAAAGTGCTGAGACGGACGGTGCAGCGACGAGCGTTGCGCTCACCGCTCAGCCGCGTGAGCCCTCCCCCTCCCCCGCTCCGCCGTCGTCTCTCTTTGCGATTTCGTCCGCCGGTTTCACCGACGAGAGCTACGGCGGTGCGGGGATCCGGAGGTCGCGTGCCTCCCGCCGCCTCCTCCCTCCGAGGCGGTGAGCACAGCACAGCGCTCCGCTCAGTCGTCGAGCGGAGTGCGTCGACGCCGGTTGGCCTTTCGCCCCGGTTGTCGCCTTGCTCTATACACTCGGTCGGTTGTATATCGCGCGAGGCATCCGTCGTCCGCGCGGCCGCTATGTGAGTTCGTGTGGCGTTTGTCGGGTGCGTTTGCGACGGTGACGGTCAGCGGACCGGCTCCGGTCCAAAATAGCGTACGTTATCACCGCGACCTCGGGCGGCGAGACGAGATAGCGCGAGGTCGGCGGCACCTGCGTCGCCGCGCCCCACGTGCGCGCCGCGTCGCTGCAGCCGACAATTAGTGACTGTCTGCCCCCCCCCCCCCGGCCTCCCCTGGCTTGCGTTGTCTGTACTTTTGCACCTCCTCTGACGCGAATCGAATTTTTACGTTTCCTCAAATGGTGTCGACAACTCCCAGCCGTCAATATCCACATTCAAGTAATCCGTCGCGTTAGAGCGATAAAGCATTAAAGCATCGTAAGAGATAACCTTTTACTACTCGACTGAACATTGAGATATGTAACTGTTTAATATTAATGAAAAAACCATCGACGTGCGAGTCATTGCAAGTATATTATTTCGTAATTAATGGATCACCTTATTACTGCTCGTTATGTAATTGATTTAACACACGATGATCGAACCAGTTTATTTCTAAACTTGTCGCATTAGCGTTTTGACAAATACTTCCTTTTCTTTTTTTTTTTTTAATATATATATATATATTTTTTTTTATTTTATCATATAGACCTTTCTTAGACTCCGATTACAATAATCCACTTAACAGTAGGTATTTTTGCACCGTTTTATTAAACAATATCAAGTATAATTAATAAGATTTCATTTTGTTTTATTGGTATTCATTTTGTTGTAATTTGTTATTATGTCTCGTTTTTATAAACATAATCACTTCAGTTACAATTTTATTGTTATGCACGACTAAAAGCGAGTAGGGAATGCAAATCTCCCGAGATTGGGGCTGAAGCGAGATCCCGCGAGTTAAAGATTAACACTGCGAGATCTCACGAGATTAGCAGTTTTGTGTTTTCTTTGCAAAAAATCACAATATTTGAATAAATTAGGAAAAAAAATAAGAATTATAAGTATTATAAGACAATAATTTTCATGAATTTTTTCAATAGAATTTTATGAATCAAACATTGTTTGACGTATCTGTCTATAATTTTTAATAAACTTCTGAGTAGTAACTTTGACGTACGTATCTATCAAATAACATATAAAAAAATAAAACCGTTCTTTTATAACAAACAAAACAACGAGAAGTAAAAAAATGAAACTTATTATCTAAGTTGAGTTGACTATTAAACTGAAAAGGTTGGCTATAGACATCCGGTACTTGATTTTGATAATGTTTTTAATCTAGGAGGCTTGTTAGGGTTAAACTTGAACCTATTACACTGTTTTTAGATGTCGGAAATGCGTTTTGATTTAATTACGATAAAAACAAATTTCACTAAAAATTGTGTAATAACGAAACGCAAATATGTCAATTTGTTCTCGTATTATGAAGTAGATGTCCGGCACTTGATTTTTTAATTTTGTTTTCAATTTAGGAGGATTTTCAGGGTTAAGCTCGAACCATTTACACTATTTTTGGATTTCGGAAATGCCTTTTGAATTAGTTACGATAAAAATAAATTTCACTAAAAGTTGCAGTAACGAAACGCAAATATGTCCATTTGCTTTTTTTAACACAGATACACTGGCTGGAGATGGGACTTATATATAATAAATTGAGTCACAGTGGAGAGCAGTCAAGAGGTTTTTCAGAAAACAAAATTATAACAATTCACATTACATTATTTCATTTACCACTATCATAGCAGAGTTTAGGGCAACTTTATAGATAAGATTGGTCGAATCGGTTCTAAAACCAAATTGGCACACCCCGACTCCACGTAGTCTTGTCTGCCCTACCCCTAGAGTGTTTTTGTAAAGCCGTAGGCACGGAGGGAGAGCAGCCCCCGCCCTTGCGTAGCAAATCACAGGCACCCATGCTCGCCTCCGTCCGCAGCTTCGGCTTAGCCGAAGCCGTTGCAGAAATAACTGCGTCAATATTCCTGTATAAAAAAGTGAGGTTATGATTTTACAAAAAAAAAAAAAAACGAAAGGCTTCTTATTTCGTTGGCCAGATAACCGACAGATCGCAACTCCGTCTGTGTCAGTCTGCGCTTCGAATGAGACGTTTTTATGCTCGAGTGCAATCTCGTTAAACTCGCGAGATCTCGCCCTTCGTCTGAGATCAATCTCGCTAAAAAGGTCGAGATCTCGCGAGAACGAGATTGCATTCCCTAAATGCGAGAGGTGAAAGATATCAGACTTTATATATAATAAATACCTACATCATTACAATTGTGAATATGAAAGAACACAGAGTTATGTTAGGACAGAGAAAATCTTTATATATGTGTATAATTCTTTTGTCTGTGTGTATGTAACTGAACTCCTGTCCACTCCTGGACCGATTTTGATAAAATTTCGTGTGTGTGATTAAGTTGATTCGAGAATGGTTTAGATTCACAATTGTTGCCATATAGAAATGCGTGCGAAGCCCGGGCGGATCGCTAGTGTATAATGCTTGTAATGATTCGAAAATCATTTAACTTCTATTCATATAGATTCTATTTTATACATTCCTTCCTAGTCATTCTAATCGCACTCCGTACGTAGGTAGTAGTTTACCGTAAAAAGGTCATTTTATTATTTGAATATTTTTGACTCCATTTTGATTCTTCTAACTTTTAACATTTTGAGACTTCTAACGTGAAATTTTCACCCAATAAGATGAATTCAATTTTCAAAAATGATGGATGATTTGCTTCTTTGGTTTAGGTTTTACTTTTTATTTTTTTTAAATTATCTTCATTGAAAACAAAATACCGGATACACGAATGAATACTCATTTGATTTAACTACCAGACATCTGATTCAAGGCACGCTTCTTATGAATTTATAACGATTAAACAAAAACAGTAGTCTAAAAGGATTAGTTAATTTGAAAAATAACAAAACGTAGATATACAAAAACTAATGATGTTTATATTATCACATCCTTAATTGATACAGACTAGGTAAAAGATACTGTACAGTTACTAAATATTCCGTAAAAGTTGTAAATGCAAACCGAATGAATATTGGAATACATTAAATTTAATACGTTTCCTTACAAAAGTTCCCTTTGAATTCAAGGATTAAATGAGGAAACAAGAGTACCAACTTGAGGAAAACTGTGTGATATAAGGTTTGGTTAGCACAGAAGAGCTGCTTAAAATTAAAATATAAAGCACTGACAAAGTAACTGTACCAACTATTGTAGAGTAATGGTCCGTCCCATTGTCTTAGTGCTATAGGAGAGTACATTAGTAGCAATAGATTGCTAGTACATATTTTAATGTCATTCAAAACAAAAATTAAAGGCTCTCTTTGATTTTGTCGGAATGGCGATAATCGTACGATAGCAAGTCGTGCAAAGCACTAAAAACTATCGTTTACACGTTTGTACTAATGTACTCTCCTTATTCACTCTCCTTATTTCTTTCATAATTTGTGCGAATTCATCAAGAAAAGCATTGTAGCAATTTATTTTAAGCAAAATATTTTGCAATTTAATCATATATATCTATGGTATTACTATTACTACTACTAATATTACTGTGCTGTTAAACTTTTTAATGGTGATACCACTTTAGAAATTATTAAAAAAATACTGCAAGTACGAAAGGATACGATATCAATATCAATGGCGTGCATCACTCGCCTTAGATTTACCGACGATATAATTATTATAGCACAATCGCAGGAAAACCTCAGCATTATGCTTAATACCTTCAATAGTGTCTCATGTCATGTGTAATGTCCATATCAAACCTATTTTGATAACTGTTGGGAGCACTATGCTGGAAGTTGTTGACGAGTATGTTTACCCAGTACAAATTGTCGGACCAAGGTAAGTCCAACTTCGACACTTCGACCGAGAGGTCAATCGTCGGATCCAACTCCGCTGGACACGTAGGTTGATGACATATGGACCTGTGGTCTATCACTGCTCGCCGAATGAAGAAAGTAGAGTATGTCAGCGAGCTATGGAGAGCGCTATTACTCAAAGTTTAATCATTGAACTAGTCAGACTTTCATAATATAGCAACTGAATTGAAATCATTTTAGTATGTAGTTGAACTGATCAGACAAAATAGTTGATCTCACAACATCTGATTAAATAAAATCAATAAATGTAATTTTATTTATATGTATAATGTACCTTGGTATCGAAATATATTTTGTTATATTATTTAACTAGGTATTATATATTCGAAAATCGATAGGTGCACGTGGCTCAGGACCGTGCTTTGTGGCATTTCTTACATGCCTATGTTGAGCCACTATATGTTATTAAAACTTAACGCTAAAATATGGAAAATTCTTAGTTAACCTAGGAAAACCTACGTTATATTATTAACTATCAGGCCAGGTGGTGTGAGTCCAATTGTTTTACCTTAGTAGTTCAACTGTTAAAAGGATGGTTAAAAAGAAACCCTTTTCTCTGATCCCATCACAAGTTCATAACATTCCTTCCGGCGAGGCAACGCCTAATTTACAATGAAAAATCAAATAAAGTACATAGTCTTAGAATTTAAATTTATAATTTCAAGTTTTCTTGTTGGTAGGGTTTGTACTGAAACTACGGTGGAGAGAATTCACTTCATAACAGATAATCGACGAAATAATATTTTATTATGCTTACAATACCTTTTTTATAACATTTCTAATATGTACATAATATGTTATATTTAATACAGGTATACTATTTGGATAATATTTTAAATTCCCTTGACATCGTTTGCGACTTAAGGGGAAATAATATAACCTCAAATGGCTTAGCAAGATCCTCCGTTATGCCGAAAGTATTGCAGCATTAATTTTGAAATAAATATATGGTAAAGTTGAGGATTAATGTTAAGGTTTATGTTAGACGAAAACACGATTCCGTAAAATTTTCTCGATAGAAAAAAAATCCAAAGTTACCTGCAAACTGAACAATAAACCGCTGTTATTCATAAAATACTTTAAATAAGATCATGAAACTTTGCATACTAACTGAACTAACCATAAAGCAGTGCTTATGTTATTTAATTTTTTTAAAATATCATTATTTTCACTGTAAAAAGAAATTACCTAAACTATCGGCGCGTAAGCTTGGTTCCTGCGGAGCGACAGGAACCAAGCTTACGCGCTAAGCCATTTGAGGTTATATTTTCCCTTAATGTAGCACGTTGCAGTATTACTACTAGATCAGCATTATTGTTGTTTATAGCATTTAGTACGCAGAAAAAACAACTATATATACACGCCCTACGATTTGCCTCATCATTGTCTTCGACACATTTTGCAATTACTTTTAATGATTTTCTGTCATTCACAAAATAATTGTTTTATACTGATCATATTATTAGCTTCTTCTTTCCAAGGATAGAATTCCCTATATTCATGTTGTTCACTGTGTACAGTGTGTACAAATTTTTTTTGACCCAAAAGACAAAAATTATTGAAAACCCTAGATTTCTATTTAAATGTTTTTTTACTAAATTTAAATGGAACTATTACAACAAACGCGTAACGTGACTTCTGACACCACGAAGTTTACAATTCGACTCTATGTTTTCCGTTTTTATCGTCAATTATGAACCAATTTTCTTGATTCTTTTCGTATTTAATAGGAGAAAAATTCCACCCCTAAAGGTTGCAAAATAAGGGTAAAGTTTTTAATGTAACTAAAAAACAACTCATTTTTGTTAAAAGTTAATTTTTGCCTTTAACAAAATTTTATTTCTGCTTTATCAAAATTCACAAGATTAGAATACGTTTTCATACTTTACTTTTTGTTGAATTAAAATTTGATTTCTAACCGAATGCTCAAGAATAAAGATTGTGTTTTCGGCTTTATGCAATAGGTGTATGCATGTATATTTGCATATTTTTTGTGATCCGTAATCTAAAATAACAGACGGATTTTTTGCCAGGTTTCGTTAGATTATTCACTCAAAAAAGTAACAATATGCTTGCTTGAAACTAATTCTCATGGACGTGTAATTTATTTAATAATAAATTACTGTAGTTAGGTCTCTTGTTTTTAATAATATTTTTATTATTCACGAAGCAATTAGCATATTCGTTTCTGTGAGTTCGTTATCGAATTTTTGGTACCAACAAGCTCAACAGATTTAGTATTTTTTTAAATTTGAAATGTTACTATTTTTATCAATTAATGTTAATACGTGTTGCATAAATAAGTCGTAAGTTGTTTCGATTGTGCTATGCTTTATTTGGTATGACATGTGCTGACATGCTGTATTTTTAATTCAAAGATGCTATAATATAATACAGAAATATAATTTCTTCCTACACCTAATGGTGCGTCTTTTAAACGCGTCGTGTTACATTGACCCGAGTCACAGTTATTTTATTTTATTTATGTACTGATTTGTAGCAATTAGGCACTCTTTATCGATGTTTTAACATTTTTCTATTTATTATTGTTGTATTATCATCAAATGTTTTTGTTTTGTTGTTTAACTCCAAAAACAAGTCATTTTGTGTAAAAAATTATTATTCAACGGATTTGTTAATCTAAATATCACCAATTCCTTATCAGTTAAAAGTTTTATATATGATAAACGAACCGTAGTATTACCGACTGGGGGAGGTGATACCCTTCAACTTTGTTGTACACAAACATCTGACTCTAACTGGCAATGAACTTAAATTAAACCTTGACAGTTAAAAAGATATAAGTAAAAAAATAGAACTGGTTTTGCAATCGTTATAGTAAAATTTATCCGTCAAATTAATTATAACCGGGTGTATATAAAAGTGAAACAATTGAACTATATTGTGCAAGCAGCTGTATTTTTATTTTGTTTACGTTATGAATAACTTTTATTTAACGATATAAACAGCCCTAGTAAAAACAGCTAGTAACAGTACTGTAGTACTGACTTATCTCGTTATGGTAACAGACAACTTCTTGCAAATTCGTCATATTATAGAACGTGAGGGTAATATGGTCAAAACCAGTTAATATGGTCACTTTATAATAACTCAAAAAGTAACCTTGTTTGCATGGATGGCTCTGTGATACGATATCTCTTCATCAGTCAATCAAAAATATTAAAAGGGTCAAAAGGGCTTCTTTGCTTTATCGACGCCATTTTGACAGTTGACATTATATTATGTAGGTTGATTTTTCGAATTATTCCTAATTATTGCCAAAGCTTGTTTGCTATTTTTTTCTTAATATAATAGTTATAGTATACGAATTTGTGTTTTTGTCTCCGTCCTCCTTCTAGTTTTGGTTTTATAGGGCGGCAAAGTTTAACGTGACCATATTACCCTCACGTACCTTATATCAAATCCGTCAGTATTTGACATACGTAGTTTGGTAATTGACTAGGCTATGATTATATTATATTCACAAATAATACCCTATTTTACACGAAATAATTAAAAAACAAAATACGTATTGTTATGATGCTGAAAAAACATCGAAGAAGAACGTAGTATGTTAGGGGCCATTTATTAATTACGTAGTGGTCCCGAATACAGTATATATGTATAATTTATTTTTAATTTGTAATTTTTTTTAGTAACTTTTCCATAAATAATTCTGATTGAATTATTTATAAATCTCCAACTTTAACATATTATATATAAAATATTATATATACATACGAATTATTTATAAATCATAACATGTACACTGGACTGGCTACATAGAAAACGTCTGTACAGATTTGAAGCGTCACAATTTTCCGTACCGGAAACAAAAATTGACTTAATATGTCAAAATCTGTTGTATCAAAAATTGGGATTGCATTTTTGTTTTCAGCAAGTTATTTAGTTCGATTTATTGTTTTATTTTATTTCTAATAAACTCCCTGAATTTTTCGCTTTTTTACGGTATAGTGTACATATGCTGGGCCTGAAATGGACCGTCTCCTTTTCAAATCTAACTATACAACGAATTGATATTTCTGAAAACAAATCCAAACCAATACTCGCTGTTCATTATTCATCGACAATATCAATTTCGCAACTTCTCGTCATTACACCGAACTTAAAATAATGTATAGCGATCGGGTCAAACCATATATCGGATTGCAGTCAGTTTAAACATACCCATAGGCTATAGTATCCATATTACGTACAATTATATAACATAGAACTATAGCGCGGTGCACGTGTCACCCCGTCACACAGATTACGTAACGCGCACGGCTTCCGTTTCCCCGAACGCAACTCCATGTTTCCGCTCTTATTGATCCTTCAAGTTAGACATAGAGACAAAATTTTATACGAGGTAGAGCCACGCTGCAGCTATATTATGGTTGTAGCATGAATGGGTCGGCTCGACCGGGGAAGGACCACGCTCTCACAGAATACGAGCGTAAAATAGCAGCTTAATGCTGCTGCGTTTCGTATGGTGAGTATAGAGAACCGGAGACCCGTAGACCTGTTTTACTGGAATCGAGGTATTCTATCTTAGTCCTCAAGGATGACAACGCATCTGCATTTTGATTCTTAATCGAGGTTAAATGTAAATGTATGAGCCACAGTATACACTTACTTACACATATACTACTTATCCTATAAAATAAATAAATAAAATAAACGATCTAACAGTACCTAATGGTTAATGGATTCTGCCTACCACAGATATCTTTACTATGGGATGCGATCTCTTTTGTCTAGGTAGGTACCACCAACTTAGCTATTTCTGGTGCCAAAAACTAGTGCTTGCACTGTTGTATTCCGGTGTGAAGGGTCTTGAGAGCCATTATTATTACAAGCTACCTTTCAAACAAAGATGGATACAAATAAGTTCTCACCAACGACATGAGAACACTTATTTCTACTTCGCGGCAGAAGCCAGCAATATCTAGTTCTTTTTCTGCCGCGGTAAATGTAAATTTACTAAGTGGTTAGACTACTCTCCTGGCTACTTCTGCCGCCTAGCAGTAGCGTGTAGTGTGTGCACTGCTTTGTTCTGCCGTCTCTGAACGGTATAGATTCGTTCCATCTTAGTCCTCAGAGATGACAACGACTCTGTAGCCTTCGTTTGAAGTTGGTTGCGGGTTGCAAGTATCTATGGACAGTAGGAGCTACTTAAGTGATTTGTAAGTTTTATATACGGCAAACTCAAGAAAACAGGCTACAAATAAGTTGTTATCCTTGAGAATTAACCTGTAATTATACTGGCCCTCGTACCCCTCAAAACGGAACACAGCTGGAAGTGGAATGCAGCATCAGAGTGCTTGACGGCAGAAATATGTAATTAAGAGATTGGTCAACCCAGGATTCCTACGCAGTAACAGCTCAGCGATAGGCCTATCCACGCAAATTCACAGGCCTTTTTTCTTTCATTGATGAATTCTATCAAGATGGACATGTTACGTAATACAAAATTAAAATGCCTAAGTCATTTTGACGTTGTAAGAGATATCTTACCTCGTGCTTATTAAATAAATATAAAAAACAAAGAAATCATTGTAAACGTTTACTATCGGCTGCTGCTATCTAACCACAGTGAAGTCAAAACAAGTGCAACAGATTAATGCACAATATGTTTGTATTGTGCATTAATCTGTTGTCTTGCTGTCGAAAACTATTAACACGTATTATGAGATCGTTTGACACATATTCCGTGTGTTTACGTATCTTAATATTGTTTTCGATTCAATTTTGACTTAACAAACAAATTGCAAATTTTACTTGTTCGTCATCAAAGTACACAACCGCAGACCTTCTCCGTTGTACGCGGATTAATGATCGGATTAATGATCCGTCCTTCCAGACGTTTTGCAACTTTGACGCTGCTTCCCCTTGCCGCTCTGGGTAGTTTGCGCCTGGCTTAATCTAAGAGGTGGGCCATTTAAGATTTGGATTTTGAATCGGCTATAAAAGAATAAAAAAAACTAAAGAAAATATTATCAAAGTTATGAGTGTATTAGAAATTTTGAACCTTTCCATTTAGGAAAAGTATACAACATCATTCAAATGACTGCCACGGCTAACCTTACAATACCCCGTTCGATCAATCCAATTTTTCAGTACATTTTCGATTGTTTGGGCCTCTATTTCGTCAATGGCAACTATGATTTCATGTTTCAAGTCGTCAATCGTCTCTGCATGTTTAGCGTTACACTTTTCCCCATAAAAAAGTCCAACGGAGTCAAATCGCAGCTTCGAGGTGGCCAATTGACATCAGCATTTCGGCTAATTAAGTGATTATCGAAAACAGTGCGCAAAAGATCAATTGTTTGTTACGTTGGCACGTTGCGCCGTCCTGTTGAAACCAAATGTCGTTCAATGTCATTCTCCTCAATTCTGGGAAACAAAAAATCGCTTAGCATGGCGCGCGGTAGTCATCGTCATTCACTGTAACGGCATTTCCTTGCTCATTTTCGAAAAAAAAAAAGCCCTACAATGCCGCCACACCAAAATCCGCACCAGACAGTCACTCGTTGTGGATGCATTGGTTTCTCCATGATGACGTGTGGATTTTCTGAGCCCCAGATACGACAACGTTGCTTATCTGAAAAGCTTCATTTAAAAAGATGAGTTTTCAGTAAAAATTTTCAGCTTTGATCAAGCTGTCTTCGGCTCATTGATAAACCGAATTTTTACGGTTTGTATAGAAGACTCACTACTTTGGAAATAATTTCTTAATATTTCCCAACGTTGTTCAAGCGAAAAGCGACCTATTTCATAAATATCAAACATAATATTGAAATGTCATCAAACCTCAACCTCAAAATAACCTATAGTTCCAATTCCAAACGTTAGATGGCCCACCCTGTAAATGTTTATTCCGCAATCTATAAGGTCTTCTTGATAAGTTTGTAATTAATTGCCAAGAATTGCACAAGAACATACTTCATCATCATTCATCATCATCATTACAGCCTTTCACAAGTCCACTGCTGAACATAGGCCAAGAACATAGTTACTTATTCAGAATTCTTTATATTGTAGATACAATAAGCTGTAATAATGAATAAATTATTACATACTTAGTATTTTCAAAAAATAACGCTTTTGTTTATTGTACCGTCTTGTACTTATGTCTTCGTTTTGACGGAAGCGTGTTTTCCTCAAATTAATTGGGGGCTTTGTTTTGCTTTGGGGGCTAGCGATTTGTGGGCTTTATTTCCAGTCACACTCACAATTTATTTCACAGTAATTCTCTTTCATGAAACACTTAGGCAAGGTATTAAAAGAAATAATGTATATAGAATTGAATTCCGGATCACGTCTGTCATAGATATAGGAGTTCTTAGACAGCTGTATTTGATGAAAGCGTTTATAAACTATATTTCTGTAAATTTGTTGCCGCTTCACGTGCTCGCTCAGTTTCTAGAATATTTCGAAGCTAAAGGTGTTATTCACTTTGTACTCAGTACTAGTGCATTCTGGTATGGTGCTATTGTTTGGTGCACTTGCCCTCGCACGTGTACAATCTATCGCTCCGACGTGCAAGCCCGATAACGTTACCTACTTCTGTTCAACAACTCAATGCCACGGACCTGTTTAGATTTTATTTTATTTTTTAATACGAGTCTACGAAGATGATCTTGGCTCCTATTATTCAGTTTAGACGTGTCACCGTTGACGGCCAAAGTAAGTCAACGGTGATACAAATTCACGTATTAAGTAGTTAGTTGGTGTATCTTTTAAAACTTGATTTGTGTTTCCATTCTCTTAAACTCGACTGTTCCAATTTTACTGACAGTATTGCAGATTAAAATTCAGCGTTTATTAATAAAATAACCTTCAACAATGAATTTTGTAGACCAAAATATACAACAATTTCGAATCCTATTTGATCCAAAGCGGGTTTTCTTCCCTTGATTCGATCATTCACAATGTCTGCCAATTCTGTCGACGCGATTACTAAGGCAGCATGATGCAGTAAGAGGTGTAGCCAGTCGGTCGGTGCGTGGGCGGAACCGGAGCGCGGGGACGGATATGCACGTGCCAGAAGCGAAGCCACCGATCATGCCATGCGTTCGCACTTCGCAGCTCTCCCCTCACTTGTTGAACAGGCCGCATCGAAGCGCCACTACCGGTATCGCCAGCCGTCACACCATATCTTCCAACTTTTGTCCCTCTCGCACTTTCCTATCTCTTTTGCAAATATCATATCTGACAGAAACTACGCATACTATTGTATCGATTTCAACATCACGCTAAACTAAATCCCCTTGGACAGTAATATGTAGTACATAATATTGATCTATGGTCATAACAAATTGATTATTTAACCACATTAAATATTTATAATAAATGAAGAAAAAATTCGTCACTTTTTTAATGTCACAAAAGAAGAATTGTAAAGTTAGTGAATTTTAAGGATTATTAAGTCTATTGCAGTCAACGTCTACATGAATTTCATTTTATATATTTCATTGGAAGGCTCTTAAATCGTTGCGCAAAACTTACTGCTAACATTGGCGACTTCGTCAGTGAAGTCTTATGCACGCCAACTGATCATTCCAACTGTCAGTTCAAACTAAGAATGTTGTTGTTTTTTAAAATATTGAATTTTCGATATATCGATAATTATAAATATAAATATATCAATATCGGAGTTTTATATATAAGTTTATTTATCGATATATCGAAAATCCAATATTTTAAAAAATATCAACAGTTTTAGTTTGAATTGATCAGTTGCACTGACCGTGTTGTCGTTCGCGATTTAACTTTATTTCTTTTAATAACGAAACATACTTAGAAATTTTGCAAAAAATTAAAGAAATTACCGACGCAAACGCATCCGTAAACGCATAGCGCAAAATATAAATACAGGTAAAAATACAAAATGAAAGTGGTGATCAAAAAATAAGAGAGTGGAGAAAAAGTTGTAAACAAACTGTTGATAAAAATGACAAGGACGTATTTTAGTGGAATAGGGACTTGTGTAATAAATTTTTAGTGAAGTTGTAGTTGTACCGTAGAATGGGTATACTCATGGAAACCGCCAAAGTGAATTTGGTCACTGCCAGCTACCGAGGAAGTGGCGCTGAGTCAGAAATTTTCACCGCAATGGGAGCTCCAAACGAGGCTTTTTATACAGATACGTTGCATACAATAGCCATAAATACCAGGGAGACAGAGTTTGGAAGCATAGTGGAACCGATCCCAATTACACTTAAAACCTATAAGCCGTTTCACACTCACGGACAATCGATAAACGGATTTGGTTGTCCGCAGTCAGTGATATCCTCAGCTCCTCCTGTCGCTCAATTACTGGAATGCGATAGATCCTCCACAACTGGGACCAATCCAAGCCCAGTGAAAGAAGAAGCAAAAGATGATCAAAAAGTGAGACCTCCACCTAAAAAGAAGTGGATCAAGGAGTATCTTGGTGAGTCATGATATTATGATCTGGTTCACTTTTTATTTTATACATACAATGAACATTTATTACAAATATGTAATTCATTTTTATTTATTATGTAAGAATTGAGTTGCATATAAATAAATAAAATTTATTTATATCCAATTCATATCAAACGCGGTGGAATACGAAATATTCCAAAATAGGCTTTTAACAGAGTTTTATTTACTTTTATTATTATGTAAACTAATTATGTAGAATATAACTTTTTTTTCTTAGAGCCTTTTTTTAACAATTGCTAGATACCTTTTCAAAATAGTAAGTCGTCCTGATTGCATGACATGGAAGAATTTGCATTCATTCATTAATTTTAGCCTATCAAAGCGCACAGCTAAACAGGCCTCCCCCAATAGTTTGCCTTGTGGTCGTGGAAGGAAAAGGGGAGATCCCCCGCCGGGCAAGGTGTTCTGCCCGGGGAGCGACCGACACTCCGTGTGATAGTTCAGAGCTGTTCTATATATACTGTTTATGATTCGGAACTTTTGATAGCGCGATTTGGGCTTCGGTGTGTTTCGCTTGTGGCGGCGACGACAGCACCGCCACAGCCTAATAGAGGGGTACTGCCAATAGTTACCACGCTTGGCTAATTTTTTTTTTGTGAGATTTGAATGTTATCACGAAGATACTGCTGTCCAACTCCTTTTTTTTACCCTCTGCTGCCTCTTAAGATAGCACGAGATGATATGTGATAGTGGATTCTCGTAATCCGACGTGAAAGGTTTACACACACTCTTTATGCTGGGGATGCGGTTCAGTGAGCACAACACCGTTACCCACGCGCTAATTATAACGCTAATCAGCAGCCAGAGGAATTTGGTCAAGAAGTTTTCAAACATACATAGCGACATTGATCTGTCGCTAAAGCCTTTTTTTACACATTTATAAACAGATTCCTATAAATTTCTCTAATCCCAAGAGTTTCCCCGGGTTACAGAATTCACAACGAAGATATCCGCAAAAAAAACTACAGTAGTGTATATTGTATATAAAATTTTTAAAAGACGATTTCACTTTTTTTTTTTGCGATTCTTCTTTGTAATTGTCTAACTTTACGACTGGTGGGGTAAACTTTGGCTTTAGCCCCACTAAACTATATAAAATATTTTAGATACTAAGAAAATAATATCAATCATTGAAAAAATTTAACAAAACAATATGGTACCCAAGCAACTTAACATTTAGAGTATTCACGTGTTGTTGAAAAATGCCTATTTTAGGTAGACGTCGATGATGCCCTAGTAACAATCCAGACGTCTTTCCCATCCGGATCGGTTGCCGTTGTGCTTGGGCAAATAAGTTGCGATAGTAAAAGTATAAATAATAATAATAAAATCATTTTGGGATGAAATAAGTACGAGGAAAGACTCGATAAATATTAATCTTGAAACGATACGTGAAAACGTACTGTAGTGTAATATAATTTCTAAGCCTTAGTCAAATAATATAAAATATCACCTTAGATCAGAATTAATATTCCTTTTTTGATTACTACGTAGCTTCTTAAAATAAATAATATATATAATGTACTTGACTATGTACAGAATAAATTAATAATTATATATATTAATTTTATATTTTACTATTTTCTTTACAAATTTTTTCGGCTTCGTGACATTTTATTTACCAGGAAATAGATGCAATTTTTTTTGTTTTTTGTAATAGTGATCGGAAACGTCTGTAGATCTCAAGGTGTTCCTCTCCTGAAGGTCAATATGCACGCTGTTGCGCACAAACAGTATAACGACTAGCTAGACCCTATTCATTAACAAGCATACGGAATTATAATATATATATATATACATATATAGGTTGTTTGGTAGATGGGTGCAGCATTTAAGGGGATGACACTTTAAACATTTAAAACATAATAAGCTAATTCAATAAATTTTCCAAAACACCCTGTAGAAACACCATTAATTGTTAGTTTTGAAACTGGTTTCGAGATCGAGACAGCTTTTCCTGACCTACCTTTATTAATATTATTTTACTGTTTTATTTTTTGTAATATTAGGTTCTTACTTCGTCTTCACCTATGAAATAGTAGTTTTGAAATATACTTTGTTTTTGATTAACTTCATTTAATTCAACTTGAAATACCAAATTCAAATTCGTATTAATTCATTTCGTATTAAAGCTATTGACATTGCTTTCAAAATCCAACCGATCATTTTTAAGGACTAAACGAGTATGCGGCTCACATAATGCATTGTGTTCGCTCGCCTTTGTTTTTATTTTTATTTGCTGTCTGCGACTCGGAAAATAAGTTCCGTTGGACTAAATATCAACGAAATTTGATCGGTTTCGTACTGGAAATTTCGAGCTTAACCAAGATCTGTGTGGACTTCCGGAATTTAAAGTCAAGAACGAATTAAAAAGTACAGTGAATACGGATTATTAATCCTTTGAGATGAAAACCACGTGACTGACGTGGTTTTAGTGTCAAAACAACATTGATTCATTTGTGTGAATCCCCTGATAATAAACAAGTTCGGAAAGTAGGTATCGTATGTGTGAATTTAAAAATCGCGTAAAACAATTTCTTAAATCAGCACTAATTAGTTCGTTCTGAGACGAATTTTCACTTTATGTAGAAAACGGTCTAATTATAATGATATTGTTATGTTTGGACCCAGGGTAGAAAGCCTCATCGTTGCGTTTTTAAAGTTTTTAAAATCTGTTCCTCTTAAATTAAGTTAAAAGAAGATGGCTGTTTGTAACTGTACGCTTAACTTAAATAATTAGAGCTTTGACAGAAAACTTCGTGTTTTACAATATTCGCTAGGCTAAGCCACCTGTTTCCAATATCAATTCAGAATTTGGAAAATTTTGTACAGGGGAAGAATTTCAATTCAGATTAAACATTTCACAGACTACCTGCGTAAAATTGTAGTTTAATGTTGCTGCGCTTCGTATGGTGAGTGTAAAGAACCGGATACCCTTTTACTCGTTATGAGACATTCTATCTCATTTCTTAAGGGTGAAAACGCGTCTATATTTGAACATCCATCAAATTGCATCGACAATAGTAATCCATAACGCGATTAATTGTATCTTATCATAAAATCTTGACACAGAAAAGTCCTTTTAAATTTTCTTATATTAAAACTGCAATTATACGAATAATGGCCTGGTATTTATTTGATTGATCAATCACAGGATTTGTTTAGTACATCATCGCTTTGCGCTTTCTCTTATGAAAGCGAAAAAGATACCGTAAACTTTTAAAATTGTTCATGAATTGTCACCGAGTTTACATAATTTAGTTAACTAACCGAGGTAAAAACAGAAATGTCTTATAATCTAATAAAGATGGACGCTATGCGACGTAACGTGACTTCGTCACTACGTTTAGTTTTTATGAGATTACTTACAACATAGAGATCGTTCGTCGACACCCAGGTCAAGGAAAGGGGACACTCAAAATCACAAAGCACATTAAGGTTTATATTGACTAGAGATTTATTTACATGGTTTTATTCGCGTAACGTATATTATTTCCTGGTCACGTGAGTAGCTGATCACTGTTCAACAAGGTTTTCTTTGTTTTATACTCGCGCTGCGATTGAGTTTTAGTGCGGTGCGGGTGAGGGACGGGGACACCGTTACTCCGTGCAAGTGTCACATGATTGTAAACTCTTTGACCGAGGTTACAATGTCTGTATCGTATCAGGACTTTTTGATAACTTGTGTTATATATATAATTGCGAGTTCGAAAATGGCTCTAACGATTTCAATTTGTAAATTATACAACAGCTTCGATTTGTTGATCGAAGAATAACAGGGTTTACGGTGTCGAATAATCGATCTAACTGGGTCTCATTTATTATATTATCATAATTATTTTTCTTCCGTGTTTTCTTGCTTTAAAGCAACAAACTTGATTGGCTCGGGCAATATGATTCGTAATTTCATCGTAGAGATTATCTTTTCAATAGCGTAATGGCCTACCTCCCGACCGTAGGTCTACCGACCGGACCGGAGTCCAGAGTGGCGGGTTTGAATCCTGCAATGTTGTCAGATTTGTTATTTCTTTTTAATATTCTAGCCCACATGGCCCTCCAGCTAGGCAAAAATGATAAAAATAAACTAATAAGTGTTGTTTGCGCAGTTACTATCATTTTTAGGGTTCCGTAGTCAAATAGGAACCCTTATAGTTTCGCCATGTCTGTCTGTCCGTCTGTCCGTCCTCGCTTAATCTCTGTGACCGTTAGCACTAGAAAGCTGAAATTTGGTACCAATATGTGTATCAATGACGCCGACAAAGTGGTAAAATAAAAATTGGAAAAAAATGTTTTATTAGGGTAGCCCCCCTATATGTAAAGTGGGAAGTACTTTTTTTTTTAATTTCAACCCTTACGTGTGATATATTGTTGGAAAGGTATTTAAAAATGAATAGGGGTTTACTAAAACCATTTTTTGATAATGTCAATAATTTCAGAAATAATCGCTCCAAAAGTGAAAAACAATGTGTCCCCCCCCCTCTAACTTTTGAACCATAGGTTTAGAAAATATGAAAAAAATCTGAAAGGTAGAACTTTATAAGGACTTTCTAGGAAAATTATTTTGAACCTGGATGGAAACAGTTTTTGTACAAAAAAGACAAAAAGTTGTACAAAATAATTTCTGGACTAAGTTTGTAGTATAATCGTTTAAACAGGCATTTTTTTTAACTTCGTTTACATATTTTATTATCCTGAACGTATCTTTTTTCAAACAAAAAAAAGAATTATTAAAAAATTATCCAAAATTACCACCGAAAACTTCTGACACGTCTATGTATTAATTAGTAACCCAATTCCCCGAGAGATGGCGCTGTAGGTACTTATTACATTGGGTCGGGTATTATCGAATTGTTCGGTTGGTCTCTCCTTGGCATCGCCTGCCGCGGAGCGTGCAATTTTGCACGCTCCATGCTCGCGCACGTACCCACTACCGGGAGCAGTTGCAGGAGCGCGGAGCGCTGCTGGAGCGCGAACATAATGGATACCCACCTTTAAACTCATAAGTGGGAACACTTATTGTGACGGACGGCAAACTACGGAACCCTACACTGAGCGTGGCCCGACACGCTCTTGGCCGGTTTTTTTAATGTAATTTTTATAGCGATATGGTCGAAAAATGTTTGATTAAAGATGCTAGACTGTTTCAACGGAATATCCAAGTTTTTTTCTTTAATTTTTGCAGTTATTTTAAACGTCTATCATTTTTGTATAATCCATTTCAACTTATCTTTGAGCTTATATTTTTTTAGCTAATCCTGGAGGCAATTTCTATGTATCAGGATCAGATATTGTCAATAAGTAAGTTATTGTAAGTGGCGAGTGATCTCAGTGACATTTTTAGGACAACAATATTTATTTGAGTACATATTTTTTTACGTGGTAGAGCCATGCTGCAGTTATATTAGTAGTATAGCTGTAGCACGAATGGGTCGGCTCGACCGGGGAAGGACCACGCTTTTACAGAATACTAGCGTGAAATAGTAGCTTAATGCTGCTGTATTTCGTATGGTGAGTGTAGAGAACCGGAGACCCTTTTTCCTGGAAACGTGGCATTCCACCTCAGTCCTCACGGGTGACAACGCATCTGCATTTTGATTTTTAATGGAGGATAGATGTAGATGTCTATGGGCCGCAGACACCACTTACTATCAGGTGGACTGTGTGCTCGTTTGTCACCCTATTCTATAAAAAAAAACATTAACTACTTGTCAGTTTGTAATACTTTCAAATAAGCATATTACTTTGTACTTTTTTCTTTATTTGTCCGTATTAAATTAGGTCCATTGATGGACGTTGACTATCCCATTGTAAAGGTGTGCTTTAATAGTTAGGTTTAGTAGGCGGATTACCACGTTCCCTGTCCGCGAAACAGACACAATGGTTTAAACAATAGAAACGTTCATAGTACATGATTCCTTGGACAGGGCAAGGGTTAATGATGTGACTCTGCTTCCCATCGTCGGTCTAGGTATGCTTCGCCTGGGGGATTTAGTACTAGATTTCGCGAATTCGCCTTGGTGAAAGGTATAGAAAACCTTTGAGCTCTTTGTTAAGCTGTAGGAAGAAAAATATCCTTCGTCCTATTTCCTAACATATTTGAAATTACATTGTTTAGCACTTTTAACCTGATAACACATTCAATTTAAACAGGCTCACATTAATTTATTAATAATATTATCAAAGAGGAATATAAGAAATATTTAAATTTTAGCTTCACCCAAATTTTATCAACTGGTAAAATCAGTTGGCGTATTTGTGAACAAGGAATTATAGTAAATAATGTTTAAGAAGTGGGATGAGAAATATATAGTAGTGAGTAGACTAGGTCAATTGACGAATTCAACTCTACTGGGCAGCGTTTGGGAAATTACGACACATTTTCTCGTCAGTTATACCTCAATCTCTGAAAACTACAACCAGTGCGTGTTGCCAGTGATGACTTACGGATCTGAGACGTGGTCCTTCACTGCTGGCCGTATGAGGACGCTCAAGGTCGCTCAGCGAGCTATGGAGAGGGCTATGCTCGGAGTTTCTCTGCGTGATAGACTCAGAAATGAGGATATCCGCAGTAAAACCAGAGTGACCGATATAGCCCAACAGATTAGTAAGCTGAAGTGGCAATGGGCCGGCCATATAGCTCGAAGAACCGATAACCGATGGGGAAGAAAGGTTCTCGAGTGGCAGCCTCGTACCGGTAGGCGTAATGTAGGGCGACCCCCCACTAGATGGAGTGACGACTTTGTAAGATATGCAGGAAGCCGATGGATGCAGGTGGCTCAGGACCGCGCTTTGTGGCATTACTTGGGGGTGGCCTATGTTCAGCAGTGGACTTGTGAAGGACTGTAATGATGATGATGATGAGTAGACTTAATAAATTATTAATTTACAATAATCACATGTTTTAAAATATTGTCATTCGTCAAATATAGTTCTTTTTTCGACTCAAGTTAAAAATCACCTCTGGTGCGTTTAATCATACGAGATTAAGTCGAGTTTGTGAATGTTGCGTTGCGTCGGCTGTTATTTTTATATTTTGTTTCGTTTTTATTTGTATTATTTATTTTATGTAAATGTTTCTTTCTTCGATTTAATACATGTGTTAATTAATTTAACATTAATCACAAATCATTACGACGATGCGACACTAGTCGCTTTTGCAACGTGCAAGAACACACTGCTCAGTGCACACAAACTTGTCTCCCTTCCACTTTGGCTTTGTTGATGCATTGAGTTTGTTCGGAACTGTTCGCCCCGCGTGACTAGCTGTCACGTGTCAGGCCGATCGCAGTCTCACCCTCCTACGCTCCCTCCTCCCTTATCCACTTGCAGATTGCAGACGCAAAAGCCCTTCTGCCCCCTCGATTTTGCTTTGCTCTCTTACAACGTCGATCGTCAGACACGCCGGACATTAGAGCGATTGTTTTTGCATGTAACATTTAGAGTGAGTTTTATAAGCTTACTTAAAAATATATTTTGTGTTTGTTTAGGTTTACCAGCAAAGATTTCATCAATACATGTTATACTGCAAATATATCAGTTTAAAGTAAAAGCAACTTATCACAGACAATACAACAATTATTACTTTTTTTAATCATACATAGTTTTGAAGAACATCTTAGCTAACTTAATTATTGTTTAAGCACTAATAATATTTATTAAATACTGATATACTCGTAATAATATTGTGTGCTTACGTATATATATTATATAACATAATTAATAGCCAAAAAGAATTAAAACAATTGGCATGCTAAAAATATTTTTGATACAAAAACTACCTACCTATGCAAAATGTGTTTTACAAAAAAGCATTCTGTACGTGTCCCCATCTGATATAGAGGTACCTACATCATATATGGTTTTTAAAATAAACACTCAAAAATGAAATAAAATTATTGTGATAGAAAAGAGTCTCGTTATTTAACGAAATTAAAAAAAAATATTATCTATAAATAAAATTAATGTTAATGTCGCCCAATGTCGCCAATGATTCCTTCAATCAAAAATCATCTAAATTTTCGTTCATCATGACATTCATCTAAAAATTAAAACAAATTATGTTTAGGCTCGACAAGCAATGATGGAGAGGGAAAAAACAAGTTTGGCAAGAATGTCGGAAGCGCGCGCCGCCATGCTCAATTCTACCAGGCGAGCATCACGACGTAAGAGGCGTTTGAGTTTCCTCAGGAGAAATGTAACCAATCACGCGTTATAAAAAAGTCTTTGTGTTCCCTTCACTTCGTTGACTTTATTTCCTTTAAAATCATTTATTTTTGTAAAAAGCTAACATTCCCAATCAATTTGAAGATAAAGTTATATTTTTGCTTTAAAAACATTTGTCTCAACTTTTAGGACACTGTGTACATAATATAGATACTGAATAATTTAAGATCATCTTGAAATAGATCTAAAGCTTTTATATAATTATATTAAAAATTTTATAATTCTTAGTAAGCCTTTATTTTTTAAAAGCATTATTTGTTCCGATCTGCTACTTTCACCATTTGATTGTTTAAACCATCCCCATAGCCACGACCAATTTGCGCAGGTCAGTAGTTCTGAGTTAAAACCCCCTCTAACTTGTGACGCACGTACTGATCCGCCCCTGTTGCATAACCACCCCGATTCCTATGTTATCCTGGTAATATTTGCGTCAGACAGCTTGTTATTTCATCCTAGGCAGGCCGGCCGCTTCGCTCTACCCATATTTATTTTATTTTCCTTTGTGACATTTTTTTCTTCTGCCTTTTTTATTATTATAATATTTTTATAAAAATGTCAAACAATCCAATAAGTTTTGTTTTCATGCCAATATAGGTACTCTTATCAAAACATTATATATTATTAAGAAATGGTTTATATAAGAAAATAAGATATACCACCTACCCTAACTTAATTCCAACTTGCTACTGCACAACCGTTATCTTATCAATTGTCAGTTCTTTGAGTTTTTCGGCTGATACATTGCAACTTCTATTCAATCATTACCACCTCTTAACTATTTCTGAAAAAGTAACGCATGATCTTACCAACGGAAGAACTTGCCATGAATTTCTTATAAGTTGGGTATGATGGTCTTTTCCAAGTCCATAGTAATTTTGTTTAGAGATCGTAAAAGTGAAACCAAATTTTGTCTATTTATAAATCGTGTCAAATGACCTGGATCTTATCACGACAGCCCAAAAAAGCCCCGGGGACTTGATACAGCCCGGTTCGTTTCTGTGCTTCGGTTTATTATGGTTAGGTTCTGCAATAAAAAATCTAAATATCTATAAGTCTACCCAACGCTGGGATAATTTTTCATCTTCAAGCGTTATTGTGAATTTTTAAGCACTCTACCTGTTGATCCTGTTTCTCTACAGCAGTTAAAAGTACCGTGACACGACTAAAAACAATTATTTTGACTATTTTAATCTTTTCTTCAGACACTGCTGTCGTAGGGCGTCCTTACCGAGGGTCATATTTGCGGAACGTTTTTCCAAGTTTAAATTCGGCGCACCAATACTTATTTAGGTAAATAAGGAACGCAAAAATCATTTTCACAAAACATTTGTAATTAGTATTTAAAATAACCTTCAAAGTATCTATTAATATTTGTAAGTCGCTTACGCGTTTTGTCAACAAGTTACGAAGGTGTCGTGTGCTTATGGAATAAACAAGCAGTGAAGAACGGCCAAACCTCAACTGCTTAATAGGTAAAATTGATATTAATTTTTTTTTGTAATTAGTGAGTACTATATAAGTTATATCGAAAAGAATATAAACATTCGAAGGGAAATTAATCTACTCGTCGTAAAAATTAGTGGCTGTCTCTTACTTTTAAAACTACATTAACAGTGTCGAAGACTTCCTTAGATATTTAAAACATGGCCGGATTATAATATGTCGTTTAAATAAAATAAGTAATAAAATAAATGAGTTAGTAGTAGTAGTAGTTAGTAAGTAATACTAATTTTAATAAAAAAAAGAACCATCAAAACCGCTAGTAGGTAGTTTCGTGCGTTCCCCATCTGTATGGTTCACATTTCATAATCTATGATTTTCATATAGAAATGGCAGCCACGTGGCAGCGGCAGTAAACAGTAAAAAATTAACAAATACAATTAACATATTTACAAATTTCATAAATTCAGGCCATGTCTATTTTACGTACCACCTTGGGTGTCAATCAGTTGTTGGATAAAGTAATACAATGAAGTAGGTGGCGTTATTATAATTTTACTCGAAGGAAAATATAATATCTATGTGTCTAATGTATTTATTGAAAGGATTGTTACATTTATTTACTATAAAATTAAATTTTCTTATATTTTATTCCGAACTTGTGGTTTAAATTAAAATATTAAATACTTAAATCATTTGCCGTATCGTATTCGTATTTAATATTTCACTTGAAGGTTTCACTTCTGTCGCGTGTGAGCTGCGCGCATGTTTTTTTTTGTCGTTTTTCGGTGATGTCTGCTGTTTGCCGGATATATATGTACAGCTTCATCCACAGGATTCGGGGCTCGATGTCGGAAGGTCTTTAGCACCGACTCCAGAAGCTTTTTGTCAAAGCTCATACAGACTTTCTTGAAAATAATAATAACAATTAATCATGATAATCCATCTTACAAATATTAATAGAGAGCCAATTAAATTTTTAAACGGAAAAGACATCTTTGAATAGATAATTACCTACCTCTACCTTTGTTAAATTTCATCGTGGCCGAAGTAGCAAATAAAGACTATAATACTTTAGAGTCTTCATAGCTGGGAGATAACCAAAATTTAAATTTTCGAGGACATTACGTCCAAAATGAGATAGAAATATGAACCTTTAAAATTAGTTTTTTTTTTTACAATATTCATTTTAAAATCACAATAATATATACAATACTACTTAGAATTATAAATTTTAGAAATAGTTTCTAATTGGTGGTACTTACTTAAAATTTAAAATTATTTGTTCAATAGCACTTTAGCGCTATTTGAAAGTTTAAGACGAACAACATAATATAAATTCACGCCCGTCACAGAGAGGGGTAGGCAGATGCTACGGACTTCCATTTGGCACGATCCTGACACACCTCTCTTTCGCCCCCTTTACATCCATAAGATTAATAGTTTGATAGTTGATACCCATAACCGGCGAGTGGTACATGCGCGTCGGTTATGGGTGTTCTTTATCTGGCCCGTCTTCCATACATCCTCCAATTTTGTCGATAAACTTTTTTCTGGGGCGTCCCCTTCCGATTATGCCGTTCACTTCTTTGCTTTGTCACTCTTTCCTCGTTCATTTTTTCTAAAAGTTTAAACAACCGAAACATTCCTTTCTTGGTCATTAATCATCTTGCAAAATTTATTTAAGATATTATTAAAATCGCTATTTTTTGTTGAGACATAATAGGGTAAAACACCCGGTAGTCAGCCCTGTGCCAGTACTCAGCCTTTACAGACATTATTTCCTTATAAATAGTGCTGATATTTTTCTACACCTTTAAAATAACGTTTAATTGAATCCATGTCTCCTTATTGGTTAATATGCACACCTACGAACCAATAGCTCATCAGGTTGGTGAGCTATACTTATTAATTTACACTGCGGTCAAAGACATGACTAGACGCATCGCTTTTGCAATTTTTTTCTTAAGGAAACGCGCTCGAGTATTCGTTAAGTTTTTGGGTGTATTTGCTGTAATTTATGGTAGATTGTTGCACTGTTTTACACTAAAATGATTATTCTGTCATAAAGTTAACTATTAAATGTATTTTATTTGTTTGATATGTTGTAATTTAGGTGGCCGACTACCGGGTTTCGAATTTTTAGGGTAGATCCAGTACTCAGCCTTAAGTGGCTGACTACTGGTTTTTTCATGATTTTCTTATATGTGGTTGAGATTGCCGAAGCGAATAGTCCAAATTTTGCCCATTACTTTCGGTTTAACTCTTATGAGACGAAAAGTGTATTTTACCAGTAGTCGGCCGCGTACGAATGTAATTGCATATCGGGGGGCCGACCAATGGGTCTACAAATCCAGTACTCAGCCGTTAGTCTTGTTGCATAAAATAGTACCTTAAAGCCTTTTAGTTTGGGTTGAATTTATGCACGGTTATTTTAGCGTGAATATCATTTGTTTTAGAATTCCATAATGTCAAAAAGACCAATCCACCAATACAAAGAAGAGCAATTAAAACAAGCTATGACTACGAAAAATAGTAAAATAGGAAGAAAAATACATGTACAATAAACAGAATAAGATGCAACAACTGTGAAGAAGAATTGACTAGCGATACAGAAATTAATGACTTAAAAATATTGGATGTGACAATTGCCTTGCATGGTATCATTTGAACTGTACTGAATTCGCTGGAGAAATATATGAAAATATATATATAATAAAGAATTTTTATGTCGAATATGTAAGAATAAGTGAGAGGCTGACTACAGGGTAAGACATGGCTGACTTGTGGAGAAATGAGGCTGACTACTGGTGAAAAGTGCCATAATTTGTTTACTACTGATTTTTTATATAATTCTATTATAAATATATTTTTTTGTTAATTTCTTTAGTAAATTTAATAAACAACTTTTCCAAAAATAATGATTGTTTTTGTTCATAGTGTTCAATATTTAAAATACAATTGAATCAAATTTTAGTCCTCACTAAAAGGCTGACTACTGGGTGTTTTACCCTACCTACATAATAATATTGCATAAAATAAACAATATCTGCCATTTAAAAACAATTATTTCACATCATTGTATCTAATGTGTGTGTTCCTTCCTTCCTAAGCGAATACGCGACCCCAACACATCCAAATATAATTTGAGTGTTACTGCTGTAAGATCTTTGTGTGTGTGATCATATTGAAAGTCAATAGTCAATACGAAATACTACTGTTATAATTACATTTCGTCGGTGTTACGTTAAAGTTAAACGAAATTAACCTTGTGGAGACCTCGGCAGATAAGGTACTAGGTTTCATTGTCAAACATTTTCGATAGAACGTGTATTAATAATATCAAGCAGCTGATTTTCGATGTTGTAACTAAAACGTAAAATTGTAAAGCAAACGATATGACGTCATCTGATTGCCTGAGCAATGAGCACGCCTCTTTCCCCGTCTCTTTTTAAATATAGTGTTTATGAATAGGTCTTGCTCTGTCAGTCTTGCGTGAGCGATTATTTTCTGTTATTTGATATTAAGCTTTAATATGAACAGTTAAGGTTTATTATCAAGAAAACCCCATTAAGCAAGAAATGTGTGCTCATGATGCCTTCTCATTCGTTATCGTACAGCTATTTCGCTCATCACGAATAATGAACGGCTAATGTTTTATGTTCGCCTGGTACTTTACCGCCAGGGATTGCAGCCGCGGACGAGCGGTTGACATGGGTTTGACAAGTGCTGACCACGCTAATGCGAGTGTGAGAGAGGTCTTCGCAAATTATTGACATTTATTGAGCGTTCCTGCTATCGTAATGGAAAGGCCATTCTGACGTGTCGCTTTTGTTTACAGAGGAGGAGCCAAAGTCGCCTGTGTCGGTGCGAGCGGTAACTGGAGTTTCGGTGACGCCGCGCAGCAACGGCGTGGTGCGGCCAACATCGCCGGTGTCGGTTGTGCCCCCCGCCACGCCTGCGCTTCCCGCGGCCCCCACCGTCCCGCCCGAGCCAGTGCCCGCACCCGCTGTGCCTCACCCCGCGCCCCTCCTTGATTTTGTACATGAACATTCCAGGCCGCGTACTACGAGCATCAGTCATGGGTAAGCTCTTTCGAATCATGATCTTCTAGTGCTCACAGTGTTTGAAACAGCTGGGATTTGTGTGACGAATTTATTGACGTCGTCGGTCGTCAATCCTAGCATTAAAAAAAACTTTGGGTGTTTGCAGTTAGTTTCCTTTGCATCATCAATCATCATCCATCTATAAAATTTGCAGAATAAATCCACTTTGAAACAATATCATAATAAAAAAGTTGAAACTTCTGAGTGAAAAAATTGTCGAGAATAAAGGCTAGCTGAAATTTTGGAACATGCTTTATTTTCAGGTTATTGATCATATTTTACCCATCAAAACAGCCAGACTTTCCACTCCTTCCTTTTATAAATTTTAGAGTAACAAAATACCTTATAAAGTGATCTCCAGCTCTTGGGCTAGTAAAACTATTTAAAATCTAATAATATTTTATTTATTATGCTGGATTCAAGAGATTTGATAGAAAATGTTTAAAGATATAAAGAAATAAACATAAAAGAAATGGCAAGGAGTCATAAAAGAAATAATAAATTTATCTTTTGCCTATCGTCCTGAAGCGTAATAGGCATATGTATGCGTTTATTTTTCATCCAAACGCTGTCAAGGTTTGGGTATTAACAAAAGCTAATTGAATATTAATGCAATCTGCCCGTTCTTATTATTCATCGTCCGATAGACCGGGCCTTGCTGCTGCTTCTGCATGCATCATTAATGCGCTGCTTCTATGCATACTGCATAATTTAAAATTGTGTACAGATTGTCACTATTAATGTCAGAGTTTGAGGTTTGAGGTGACCACTGACTATTTTGTTCAGTTATTCGTATTTTTTTTTAAATTTTATTGTTTTCTGCAATCAGTTTCCTCAATATAATGTGATAGTACGTTTGAAACTATGAATACAATATATTATTCATTTATTCCGAGCCTATACTATAATATAGGATAACCTTCGCTTCTGCTCGGCTTTTGAAAATTTAATTCATGTGGATAGTTTATAAAATTCTCTACTCTTCACATACACAAGAATATATAGGTTCTCCCCGGTGTCGACGTCAAGCCGAATACGGATGATATGATAGGTCAAGTCATAATCCTTATACCTTTAAACGAGCAATTCTTGTATAAATTTAGTGTCCAGGGAGTTTCGGGGGCAATAAATCGATTATCTAGGATTTATTTTTAGAAAATGTCCTTTTGTCCGAGTTTTCAGGCAATAAAAAAACTGCTACAATATAAGAAGGTAAATTTTGACAGGGTACCAACGATCGTAATAGCTCAGATGGGATGTTGTTCGAGCGTGATATCGGAATTTCGTGGTTCGCGTCCCGTTTTGGGTCCGACTTTTGTGAGAAAATCTTTTATTTCGAGCCCTTTTTTTTAGTATTTTTTAAAAATACGAAAAATTTTAATTAAAGTAATTGCACTCATGATTTTTTATTCAAATAACCAGTTCAGTTTTTTCTATTATGTCAATAAGATCAAAAAATATTATTCATGAAATTTGTATCTAAATGTAACTTAAAAAAAAAACTGAGCAAAGCTCGGTCATCCGGGTACTAGTTTATAAAAAAATATAAAAAATAATTCTATGCTTTGTATACAGGCTGTACATTTTCTCGATTGTTTTTTACAATACATACATAATAACATAAACACTCACGCCTGTCACCCAGGGGAGTAGGCAGAGACTACGGACTTCCATTTGGCACGATCCTGGCATACCTCTTTCGCCTCCTTCACATCCATATATCTACGCATACATGCTCGTTTTTTATAAATACGTGTAATTTTTAAAATGCATAGCCTGTCTCACGCTTGGATCCTCAGGTCCTCTCAGATCCCTTCGCCTCCTTCGGTGAGTAGCAGCGGCAGCGGGAGCAGCGGCAGCGCCCCGCGCGCCGGCACGCGCGAGGTGCACAACAAGCTCGAAAAGAACCGAAGAGCCCACCTTAAGGAGTGCTTCGAGTTGTTGAAGCGGCAGTTGCCAGCCACTTCCGATGACAAGAAAACTTCGAACCTGTCCATTTTAGGCTCTGCCATCCGCTATATACAGGTAGTTATAAAATTTCAAAATCTATAAAACGGCGGTGAATACGTGAATTGTGTGTTATCCGTAAACAATATTTTCAACTACATTTTCTAAGAAACTAATGATTAGTGCTTTTGCACGATTATTGGCTCTGTCTGGGATTTATTCTTATTTTATTTTAAAAACTTTATTGCTTTCCCTTAGAAAAAAAAGATACAAAGGGCGGACTTAATGCCTAAAGGCATTCTCTACCAGTCAACCCATGGAATGGTGAGAGTTTGTCGTACGTTTAACAATTAAAAAAAAAGGATAAACTAAAAATAATACACATTATATGTAACAAAACTGATTATAATTGTAAGTAAATATATATTCTAGGTATTCTTATCGTACTTAACAGTTAAAACCCAGAAGTTGCGCAGTTGCGAATTTTAATAATTATATATATATATATATATATATATATATATATATATATATATCATATAGTTATACGTAGTAGTAAGTAGTTATACGTATAGTTATACGTAATTCATATATATATAGTTTACAATCGGCCCTTACCTACTATAGAGTGGAACTGTACCTATTTTTCTCTTATAATAAACACAAAAAAGTGCGACAATTTTCGATAATTGAGGTAACAATATAGACACAAGGCAGTGTGTTAGCCTAGTTCGGAAAAGAAAAGGGCAACGCATAGGCAATGAGTATATTTATAAGAAACATTTCGATTTCGAATCTACAATCATAACACAAATACTATTAGACGTTCACACTTATAATTTTGCATATCTTTTTTTTATATGAGAGGGGGCAAACGGGCATGTGGTTCACCTGACGGTGACTACCGCCGTCCATAAGGATTCCACGAATACCTAGATTTCTAAATTATTTAAACTAACCTATTACAGCCATTAAGTTGTAAGGTCTAAATAGTACCATTTTTATTACCACTTCTAGGTTCCTTAGAAAGATTATAAGCGTATAAGGAAAAAATCTGAAATTTGGAAATTACCGATATGCGGTGTCATATGAAATTTCAAGTATTGTACTTTAAACCAACCATACATTGTGTGTACAGTAAAAGCTCTTTATTCGCGGGTTATATGTTCCGTAAATATGCCGCGAATACAGAAACCGTGAATATGGAATATTAATTTATATGGGATTATAGGGGGGATACGTTCCTAGGTCACAAAATAAAAAACAAATATATAAAAAAATCAATTAAATTAAAGTTTTGGCCATATTAATTAATTTTTATGGTTTAAAGAATTTAGTTCTTTTTTCTTACTTGACAGTTTTTAAAAGCTCCTGCAATTCAGACTGATATTCAGCAGTGGCGTTAGAAATTTCAAGATCAAAAGAAATCACAAAGCTCATTTGCCATTCTTAAACCTTCACTAAGATTTTTCATATTAAATATCACATTTCCAGTGCTTGTTGAAGTCTATGACCGACGTACCGATTAGATCTGCGAATAAAGAAATCTTTAGTCGCGAATATAGGAATCGGGTCGCATTTTTTTTTAATCCGCGAATAGTGAAAACGCGAATGAAGGAAGAGCGAATAAGGAGCTTTTACTGTATTTAATTCATTTTGTACTGCCTCTCGGGTTATTTTCTGTAAAAGAGTTGAAGTCTGTAGGCGTAAGGTCTACGGCGGATAACTGAGAGCTTTCCACCCAAGCTCTTGTAACTTGGAGACCGCCTGTTGTGAGGTCGCGCGTTGTCGTGCAGCGGGGTCGAGCGATTGACCAAAGGTAGTTGGAAACGTGCGAGCTTCTCCATCATTGTGTTCAGTTTTTCACAATATATATCTGCAGAATGCTCATTCTGTTTGATAAGAAACTGTGATGAATCGCACCGACGCTATACCACCTAACAGTGACCATCATTTTTCTAGAGGGTAAGTTTTCATTTAGGCCATTGTTTATGTGCGGAACCAGGATTCAACCAACTTGCTGAGCGCTTGCGATTGTCAAACAGAATCTATTTTTCTTGGCAGGTAACAACGTGGTTCAAAATTTATTTATTTATATTATATACATTTATGCTTTACTTGCACATCAAGTAAAAATGCCTTCGTACTTAGCGCTGGCGATTATTGAGTTCCTGGGGCACCCATTTGTCAAGCTTTTTTACCTTACTAACCTGACGCAAATGGAACAATATTGTTTTGATGCTAACGTAGAAAGCTCCTGCTAATTATTCAGCCGTAGATCGAGTATCATAAGCTTCCACAATCGCTTTTAATTCGTCATTGTCGACCAAAGTTTTCAAACGACCACGGGGTTCATTTTACCGGTCGAAATTTTCAGAACGGAAGCTGGCAAATCAATAAAAGGTGATGCGTACGTTTGTAGTATTCGCTCCGTAAACGTCGTTGATTTACGTCGTTGCGTGCCGCTCGTGCCGCGTTCCATAATTATTCATGATGACGAAAAAGATTCAAACGCGATGAAAACATAACGCTAATCAGCAAAAATTACTAATTTTGAAAAAAAAAAGAATTCTATATTTTAAAATAAAATTAATTTGAATTTAGAATTCTGAGCAAAACAAAAAAAAAAAAACTAATTCGAAACGAGCAGTACGACGAAACGGCAATTTCATAGGTAAAGACCTATTATAAGGATAAACGTGGGATCGTTAGTAGTCAATGATTTGCGCAAGCATCATAATAGTCCATAGTACACAATCGTGTTATTAGTTACCTGGCTGCAGCAAATTGTCCGACTTGTATAAACTGATCTTCACTAGTGTAGTGAACGTTT
Organism: Parnassius apollo; assembly: GCA_907164705.1. Taxonomy (NCBI): domain Eukaryota; kingdom Metazoa; phylum Arthropoda; class Insecta; order Lepidoptera; family Papilionidae; genus Parnassius; species Parnassius apollo. Next base: position 5,967,041 of record CAJQZP010000547.1, on the reverse strand, counting down.
TTAGAACTGTTTGGTCATGGATATACAACCCAGTATACTTATCAATATTTTTCGTTCAGTAGTCAATTGCACCATCATCATCACGAGAGTGGAAATTAGAAGTATGCAAACATATTAATTTAAATGTCAAATACATTTCTTTACATAACCTAAACATATAATGTATACAGTTTTTATGGACAATGGACACATGGAGTTAGAAGGGGACCTGATATTGGTTATTATGGAAATTGTAAAACAAATCATTCTGCACATTACGTATCAACGGGAAAGCAAAACAGTAGGATTTTTTTCTTTAAATCCAGTGAAACATTCTCACTGGGACAGAGTGTTTGTCAAAGTAGAGATCTCTTTTATTGTTGAGAATTTTGTTACATTTGTCATTTATCACTGACACGGAAGCCAGCAGACGTACAACGCAACGCTAGAAAGGTTTCTTACACCGATACTTTCAAATTTTATTGATAACATGAGGATAATAAGTCCAGGATGCTGAATTAAAAGATACATTTAGAAATAATTCTATAGCTATTTTAAGATTAATGTCAATTTATTTTCAAAAAAAAAAGCGAACATTTTCAGACTGGACTCAAGCAGACTAAGCAAGTAAATCTAGGTATAAGAAGACAATATTATAAAACAATAAGAAAAATATAGGAATTTAAGATAATATATAATTTATCAACACGGTTTAAAAACAGAATTGATAATAATATGGTTTTCGTAAAACGAGTTAGTATTTAAATTTCGGAGATAGGTATCTTTTAGCAGGGTTAACCTATCGATGGAGTTAAAAACACTCTTTACATAAATGTTTGTCAAAATGTACGTAATTAAGGTAAAAAACAAAAATCGCTAACTTATTAGTCCTACGTCCTACCCTATGGTCCTACCAAAGTTAATGTTTAAATTTATAAAAGTAAGTTTGTACAAAAAATAAGATATTGGAATGTCCACGTGTTGTATTTTTGTATTATGCAATTAAGTTTTCTCTTTTTACTATTATTAGTAATTGCACTATTATTTTTTGCGCTTGATTATTAAATTATTACTGTAACAAGTTAAGAATTACGTAATGGCAGTTTGTGTATGGATTTTTTATTATATTTTTAAATAACGGGCCATTACGTGTACATTGCATATTGTTAAATGGCTATCGATTGTTTTTATTCAGATTTCCTTCATGCATTGTTCACAGGTACTTCGCCGCAAAGAACGCGAATGCGAGCATGAAATGGAAAAGCTGGCTCGTGAAAAGATAGCGGCACAACAGCGATTGGCCGCTTTGAGACGAGAAGTCTCTGTCCGAGCCACTGTCCGGCCACGCAATATCGGTACGTTGACCTTCACGTAACTTATACGCTCCTAGTACATTTAGGCACAAATGTAGCTTTTGATTGCGGATGTTTTAAAGGTCGAATTTTTTTAAGTTTTTTTTTTTCAAATGAATTTAATGAAAATCGTTATGTATATGTAGTCATTGCTATTTTAATTTAATCTTTTTTTATATATAATAATTGCTGTCCGTTAGTCTAGCAAAGCTCGAAAATGGCTTGACCGATTTTGATGAATAGTGAGTAGGTCCCTGGATGGTTTAAAAACACAGTTGGACCTGGTAGGTAGCGCTGTTGTCGAGTTCCAGAAATCGCCCGTACGAAACCAAGCGGATCGCTTGTTATTAACGTAATTAAAATTACCTATTTAATTTATTACCTACTAAGATTAATTTTATAAAATATGCACTTAAAATAATAACAGAACAGAGTATATCACAACTTATGCTGCCCTGGTATTTTTATGTGAAATGCTTTGACTGCGGAACAACCCATCCACATCCCTTTTGATTTTTTCCTTGTCTGTTTGAAAAAATAAATTTAACTGTAATTTATCAATTTGTGTATGGTATGTATCTTTTGGTATAAATAATTTTTCTGTTTTGACTGTAATTTTATGAACATTTGGTTCCAGATGGTAGTGATGAGAAGGACGGTAGCGTGAACGGACAAGTTTTAGGAATACCAATTAGTGTAAGCACAAATTTTTTTTGTAGTTTTGTGCCATCATGTCATTATCGTACCGCTTTAAGGATTTCAGTTAATCTCAAAGGACAACAAATTATTTAATAAATATTTTGGATTGCGATGATTATAAAATATTTCGTGAACGTCTGAACCTAATTATATGATTAATATATTATACATTAAATTAAATAACAAAAAAGTAAACGAATTCACTAAACTTTCAGATTACTTCATCTCCGCCACGATCTATGTCGCAAATGGAGTCGTCACCCCCCCGCACCCTAAACTTGAGTACGAAGTTGCGCACGCTGCCGATACAAATAACACCTACTACATCGCAGGTATGCTTGCCTGGTACTGTGTTAGAAATTAGAGCTGACCTAATCTCGGATTAGGAATTATTAGGATTTAATCACATACAAAATCGCCGCCATGCTGTACTTTCCAACCTAACTTTAAAATGACTTGATTTAAATCGTATGTAAATTTTTGCATAGGTCTGTTTCGGGCAAATGGCTAAAATAGGCTACATTAAATTGTATTAGGAATAAATTAAGGACCGTTTGTTATGCCTATCGATCTAGCAAAATAATTTATGAATGGTTCAATTACACCAGTACGGTAAATGAGCACGTAAGTACTTCGCGATACTAGATCGCGTACTTTATGCCACTATGCCATTATTAAAAATGTACACTCTGGTTTGTTTTTGTTTGACACGCTGGAAGTAGACAATCTTCTTTTGTAAATGTTTGACAGATTGTATTACTTTAGGATAATAAAGCCTACAATCCATATTAGCTCATTATAATCATGAGTGCAACCAAAAGCTTAACAACATATATCTCTCTCAAAGATAGCCACAATGCACGGTCCAAAGTCATGGTTAGGCTCAATTGAGGAAGGACCACTCTCTCACGGAATACCAGCGTAAAATAGCAGTTTAATGCACATCTTGTCTTTTTGTCGTCGACTTGTTTCGTTACGTAATGGTCTCTTTCATCATATCTGAAATCCGTCGTTATAGAGGAACGCCGCCTGGACCCTGGGCTGGGTTTTCATCGAAGTCTTGTTTGATCCAATTATTGCATTTGCGATGGGCCTTCTAAATGTTAAGAGGTCCATTATACCACCAATAAGACGGTAATGTAATCAAGCATTCTGGGTAGATGAAGTGGAGTATCAACAGCATTTTCTATTTTTCTCACATATACTGGGTCTTCACCGATGATATATTTCGGTCGAATCGATTTCGGTTTTCGGATGGTTTTGATTGCGATATAAGGATAGATTTTGGTTGTATACTGAGAATAGCGCTCTGATTTATGAACTGGGCTTATCCCAGTAAAGTGAAAACTATTACCAGATTGTTGTCATCATCATTATCATCATCATCATCATTACAGCCCTTCACAATTCCACTGCTGAACATAGGCCTCCCCGAAGGAATGCAATAAAGCACGGTCCTGAGCCACCTGCATCCATTGACTTCCTGCAAGTCTTACCAGGTCGTCACTCCGTCTAGTGGGGGGTCGCCCTACACTACGTTTACCGGTACGACGCTGCCACTCGAGAACCTTTTTCCCCCATCGGTTGTCGGTTGTTCGAGCTATATGGCCGGCCCATTGCCACTTCAGCTTACTAATCCGTTGGACTATGTCGGTAACTCTGGTTCTACTGCGGATATCGTAATTTCTAAGTTTATCACGTAGAGAAATCCCGAACATAGCCCTCTTAATAGCTCGCTGAGCAACCTGGAGTATCTTCATACGGCCAGCAGTGAAGGACCATGTCACAGATCCATAAGTCATCACTGGCACTATGCACTGGTTGTACAATCTCATTTTTAGGTTTTGAGGTATACCTGACGAGATGTGTCGTAATTTCTCGAACGCTGCCCAGCAGAGTTGAATCCGTCGATTGACCTTTCGGTCGAAGTTGGACTTACCTAGTCGGACTATTTGTCCCAAGTAAACGTATTCATCAATAACTTCGAGCTTAGTACTCCCAACATCTATCGACATAGGTGTGACATTGACATTACACATGGTGAGTGATGTACTCGCCATTGATGTTAATACCTTTGTCTTTCCAGTTCAGTAGCTTGAAAAAGTCTTCCAATGCAGCGGTGAAGAGTTTCGGGGATATAACATCACCTTGTCTTACCTCTCTGCAGTTGGATGAGTTTCGTATTCTGGTTCTGTACTCAGATAGCCATCGTAGCCCTACTGTACAAACACTTCAGCACTTCGATATACCGACAGTCAACTTGGATCCGCTGAAGGTACTGTAGCACCATCCAAATTTCGACGGAATCGAAGGCTTTTTCATAGTCCACATACGCAAGGCAAAGTGGCAGATTGTAACTCTTCAGTCTTCTGTTCAATATGCCATGGGATATGTATGTGGTCTATGATATTGAAGCCTTTTTGTAAATCGACTTGTTTGGTAGGCTGAAAGTCGTCAAGTCTGCGTGCGAGATGATTTGTAATGACTCTCGAAAACAGAACGTAGACGCGGCTCAGACGGAAAATCGGTCTGTAGTTCTTCAAGAGAGCGTTATCGCCTTTCTTAAAGAACAAGACCACTGCACTTCTGCTCCACGCCTCCGGAGTAGTGCCACCATGGAGAACCATCACCATGGTCAAGAGCTTCTGAAGGACATTAAGTACCCGTGTTCCATGCGCTTTCAGAAGCTTCGTTGTAATTCCATCCTCACCTGGGGCGTTGCCGTTTTTAAGGTGCTAGAGAGCCATTCTCATCTCGCTCAGACTGACCGTTCGGGATATCATCGGAATAGTGTGAGCAGATAAGACTTGTTCTCTTGGATCGTTACTCACACTTGCGTGTGGCTCCAACGGTGATGTGTACAGATGCCCATAGAACATCTTAATTTCACTCAAAATCTCATGATGCTGCCACATTCAGTCTTCAGCTATGGCTGTTAGCTCTTTCTGGTAGACAGATCTCTGGCAAAGACTTTGGAGCCCTGGTTTCGCTCGATCGCTTTTTCAAATCAAGCAGTATTAAAGTTGCATATGTCCCGCCGCATGCATTTGAATATCTGTCTGATTGTGTCATGCTATTTACAAAATAATAATGTCATCACATACACTATAACAAAAAAATAAACATCTTTTTAATATCTCTCTACAAGATGCAGGAGTGTACAAGTTAGATTGTGAATGTGGTCTCTCTTACATAGGTCAAACAAAAAGATCCATAAAAACCCGCGTGAAAGAACATATAGCTGACGTGAAGCACCGACGCTCCGGGAAGTCTGCAGTCTGCGAACATGTTCAAGATCGTCCCCACCATTACATTCGTTTTGATAAACCACAAATTCTCGCAAAAGAACACCGATTCCTACCAAGGATGATACGCGAGGGTATTGAAATTAAAAAACATCCAAATTTCAATAGAGAAGATGGATGGGTGCTGCCACCTGCTTGGGATCCTATAATTAACAAAATTAAACCCAAACCTAAGCATACCACTGCAAGACTTCATGATACTATAAGCTCGTTTTGCGTAAATCGGACCAAAAAATTAATATTCAAAAACTGAAGGTAGCCGGACTAACTATGACATTGGGACGTCAAACATCTCAGTCCCCCCCCCGTGACCATGGTTGCTGTAAAGCACCCGAAACGTCGGGAATTAAAAATAAGTAAAAGTAGTGAAATAAACGCGATAAAATCCGTAAATTTAGTTTTATTCAATGTGTAGTGTTCGCGTAAATTTAAGAAATCATTATAAACATCTTGCTTTCTTTTTTGCTATTTTATTGGTCAAGTAGTCGACATTTACCAGTCCTATTTTCTCTTATTGTCCCTGTTAATAATATTTTACTCTTTGTGAGTTTGTGTTGCAAACCAGTAACAGAATCAATGTAGAGGTGGCAGTCTCCTCAGCTTTTTGTATATGTCAACACAACATTAGCACTTAGACCAAATTGAATATCTATCACCATCATTTGTAGCTGCATCCTGATAAGCTTTAAACCATGCAATATAGGAGACATAGCGCCTTATGCGGGCGGGGGTAAGGGACAAATCTTTGATATTTATCAGGATCTTCTAATGAAAGATTATCAGCACTATGTAAGTTAATAAATAATGTCGAAAACCTATCTATCGGCAAGGCACTAAAAAGGCAATATCGAACTTAAAATGGATAATTAATATTATAAACTAAGTATTAATTTTACGCAGTTGTCTTGCTTGATAGGTAATTGCTTGCTTACTTAATAAAAAAACGCATGCACACTCACATTATTAACTTTGTGGTCATTCTACACGTCTAAAATTCATGAAATCGTTTTTTTTACTTCCTTGCGAAGAAAAGTATAATAAGTTCTATGGGACTTAATTCGAAATAGAGTATTACTGAGAAGTAGCAACATGAGAATGACTATCTAAATAAACTAGGATATGAATGCGTGAAGATCCTACACGTAACTACTTTGCAACTTCTAATTTTTGTCATTACATTCCGCAATCCAGTTACAATAAAGATTCATGGGTACGTAACGCAGAATAGTATATTAGTAATATGTGCAATCGTAATTTTTAACGGCCGAATTTCTAAGTATTTCTAAGGGACCTCATAACTGGTTGTCAGTTTCATAGCTATTGAACGATTCGTTGTGTATTCAGAAACGCAGTGACCAGATAGTAAAACGACGTTTTTCTTACACGTAACTTTGTTGAATCAATAGCTAGTGAGAATATATCTGGAAACTTAAGAAACGGGGCATAAATAACTTGAGGTTTATATTAGCACCGCAGCACTTATTTACTTGGTTTAATAATTTATTTGATAGTTCACATGCGGAGACATTTAATACACGATATCGCATCGCTTTTTCGTATCATGATCTACAATCCAAACTATTATTTAAACATTAATACATGAATAGTAATTAGCCGGCAGTCACGTTCCCGAGAAAACAATAGAATATATTAGTAGAGAGAGAGAGCTACGCTGCAATTAAGGTTGTACCCCGAATAGGTCGGTTCGATCAGGGAAGAACCACGCTTTCACAGAATACCAGCATAAAATATCAGCTTAATACTGATCTTATAATTGGGAACGAGGCATCCCATCTTATTCGTAAGGACTGAGAACGCATCCGCATTTTGATTCTTAATCGAGGGTAGATGTAGATGCCTAGGTGCTGGAGCGTCCACGTACAATCAGGCGTTTGTCATTGCCTCATAGGGGGATATTTGCCACAGTTGCCACGCTTGGCTAGCGGGTTGGCAACCGCAGTTTTTTATTTTTAGTCGTTATTAGGAAGACGCTGCCCATCTCCTGATTTGTTTCTATCGCTTTTTACGTCAACCAAGGGATGACAATATGAGGAAGTGGATATTCTTATACCGCTATTATAACTGTACCTTTTTCCCCTCTTTGTGGTTTGTCAGCCACTCTATAAAATATATTAAAAAACATATCGCGCTACTTGTTGCATTAGTTATTTGAGTGGCATCGTATTGTTACGTCCTAAGAGCCTCCACTACCTATGTCATCCCGTAAGGAATTTTATATGTGGTGGAGCCATGCTGCAGTTATATTAGTAGTATAGTTGTAGCACGAATATGTCGGCTCGTTCGGGGAAGGACCACGCACTCACAGAATACTAGCGTGAAATAGTAGCTTAATGCTGCTGTGTTTCGTATGGTGAGTGTAGAGAACCGGAGACCCTTTTTACTGGAAACGAGGCATTCCATCTTAGCCCTCACGGGTGAAAACACATCTGCATTTTTATTTGTAATTGAGGACAGATGTAGATGTCTAGTCCACTGCGCATGTACAATCAAGCAGAAAAATGAAAATTTTATTATAGCATTTTAATATGTAAAAAGTCAAGAGTCAACATTACAACTACACATCAAAGTCTCTACGAAAACTGAACGATATATTTTTATATCATCGTTAGGTTTTAACTGCTTCTAAATAATATGCTGCATTTTATGTACACTTAGTTAAAGAAATAAAATATTTTGTATTTGTATTTTTGTATTTGTAATTGCTGTTTAAATTATACTATGCGATAGCCGGTAGACAGAGGGTGGAGCCTGTTTTGATGGGGGAGGCCTGTTTAGCAGTGGACTTGTGAAGGGCTTGTGTGGTGATGATGATGTGCGATAGCCTCGATTATAAGGATATTTTACATGCAATAATTTGCAAAAAAATCACCTTGTAGAAAATAACAAATTATTTACAATTTTATACAATACACTACGAACTATGCTATTTTAAATAGTCCCAAAATAATTTATAAAGTAATAAATATTTGCACACTATTTGAAAATATTATAGAACAATATTTTAAAAAGTACAAATAATGAAAATTTTTTATAACAGTAGTTGCTAACACTTTCGATATCGATAGTACACAAGATGACACAAGATGGTGCGCGGGCGACGGGACGTAGGGATAAACTACTTGGGATTAGCGCGTCGCCCGTTGCTATGGTTTCGCTTCCCCGTACCTCACACCTCACCGTGCCGACACCTATTTTTCGGTTCTGCGCACTTCCATGACTCGTAGACCTATACATATTTAAAAGTTGCGTTTGTCTATCCACTTCGAAACAATGGGTGCGTTTGGCAGAAAAAAGCGCTAGCAAGCGCTTATAAGCGCTAAAATAGTTTTCGGCCAGGACACGATTGCTACTTCAGTAGCGCTGACACAATCCGCCATTTTGCTTATTTAATTTGTTTGTTTTGAAGTAGAGTTTATAAGTTGTTTTGTGCAATATTAGTTTTAAGTAATATAATTACATGAATAAACATATACATGCTATTAAAAACTCATGTTTGGTAAGTTTTTAATATGAATACTTTACAAACATATATTTAAATTAGGTTAGATTCCCCCGGTTAAAACTAACATCGTGTCCTGGAGGAAAATAGCTACTTACGATTTGACAGCGCTTACCGCTTACGATCGCCATTTTGCTTACAAGCGCTTGCTAGCGCTTTTTTCTGCCAAACGCACCCAATTGTTACAAACTATGTTCGTCAGTGGACTTTAGAGACTGTCAAGTTAATGCTAATGCATCATACGGGTTACGTAGATTTTTTTACAATTTAATTGTATTTCAGGTTGTAAGAACTTCGTACGGCACCAGACATAACACCCTAACTCTAACCACCCTTGCGCCAGCTGAATCTAATACGCATGTAAGTAGCGTTTTAAAATTTACGAAACCCAAATTCATTATATATAGGTTGTCTGGAATATGGGTACAAAGCCTGAAAGCCGGAACAAAGTCTGCTCCGTTTTTTAAATTGAATTTCTAAGTTTTTTTTTTTAACAATAAAACCCTTTTTTAAAATTATTTGCTAATAGTGTCCAGTAACAGTTGTTATGTTATTATTTTTTATTTATGTGATGTGTGATTACTCAAACAAAATAATTTCCGAGCATCTTTATCATCAGAAAAAATATTCAACACATATTTAAGTTTAAGAAACCAAAAAAAAAAAAATGTAGGGTTTATGCCATCATAATTTTTTTTATAAAATAGCCTTTGTTGTTCAAACATATTTAAAAACCCACCTTCCATAGCGAAATGTTGAGATTTTGAACTACTGCTCTGACGCTCGTAGTAGGATCCGCATCGAAAAATGCAATAATGTCTTCCGCGACACTTGGGTCATGTCTACCTGGATTGCTTCCAGGTTCCGCGTGATGGTTTGCAACTTCAGAAAGTAGACGAAATGTGCTGTAAAACACTGACATTTGATAATCTTCAATTCTGATATTGTCAGCTCTGACATACATGAAGACGATATCAACATAATGTTCATTAGTAAAAGCAGCCATAGTTGATTGATGACATAATTCGGAGAACAGTTAAGGAGCACATAGCTAGTTCAACTCAATAAAAAAGGACATCCGGAATTAACGCGAATTCGCAATTAGTCGTCGTCACACGGACAGTCGTTACTTGACTAACTGAGAGACCGTAGATGTCACGAAAACTGACCGTACTGGAGTACTGATCCTAATTAGTGTCAATAAATAACGACGTTATGTGATTTATTAAGCTGATTATTCTATTGCATAAAAGTCTATTCACTAGGAGCTACTTAGAGTCAAAAAAGGTCCAGTTTATTTTAAGTCGCGCGGCGGCTTTTGCTAAACTAGTTCCTGAAAGTTAATCCGTGCACGTGCACCGTAATTCTAAAAACTTAACAGTTCTAACGAAGTCAATAGTCCGTTAGCAAAAATGGTGCATTGTTTTGGTCCTTTATAGGAATAAAAATATTCATCCGCAATTTGCTTTGCGCACGCTAATTCCAAAAGTTGAGACATCTGAGTAAAAACACTTTAAATGGAAGGGCAATAACTAAGCATTATAACAAATGCTTTTTAATTTATTTTTTATGATTGCATTACACATCACTTCTGTAATTTTTTTTTGGTTTCTTAAACTTAAATACGCTTAGAATGTTTTTCTGATCATGAAGAAGCTTGGAATCTATTTTGTTTGAGTAATCACACGTTACATAAATAAAACATATATATAAAAAATACAAAAAAAAAATTAACATAACTACTGTTATGGGACACTATTAGCAATTAATTGGAAAAAAAGGGTTTTATTGTTAAAAAGCTATGAAATTCAATTTAAAAAAGGAGCGGACTAGGACAAGTTTAACTCAATATGTTCTAAATGGTTTAAGGTATCATCCCTTTCAGGCTTTGCACTCCATATATTAATAAAACTGTAATTACTGTAGCAATTTTATTGTTGTATTTGTCCTATATTTTTTATGTGATAGTTGAAAAGTCAGTCCTAATTTCAATTAAATTTGTTATGTATTTCTAGATTTTGAAAAAATAATACAAACATTAAATATGTAAAAATAATGAACGCAAAATAGATTATTTTTATAACATCATTTACTATGATTAAATTACAGAATGGGCAGACGGTTGAGAATGGCGTCACCAATACGCTGAGCACAACCTTAGTACATCCTGCTCAAATACATCTGCCCATCTCACAGGTATGTAATAAAAATATATTTATTGTATGCAATATATATTATATACTCGGCTGGGCAGCGTTCGGGAAATTACGTTACATCTTCTCGTCAGGTATACCTCAAAACCTGAAAACGAAATTGTACAACCAGTGCGTGTTGCCAGTGATGACATATGGAACTGAGACGTGGTCCTTCACTGCTGGCCGTATGAGGACACTCAAAGTCGCTCAGCGAGCTATGGAGAGGGCTATGCTCGGGGTTTCTCTGCGTGATTAACTTAGAAATGAGGATATCCGCAGTAGAACCAGAGTGACCGACATAGCCCAACGGATTAGTAAGCTGAAGTGGAAATGGGCCGGCCATATAGCTCGAAGAACCGCCACTGTTGGGGAAAGAAGGTTCTCGAGTGGCAGCTTCGTACCGGTAGGTGTAGTGTAGGGCGACCCCCCACTAGATGGAGTGACGATCTGGTAAGACATGCAGGAAGTCGATAGATGCAGGTGGCTCAGGACCGTGCTTTGTGGCATTACTTTGGGGTAGGCCTATGTTCAGCAGTGGACTTGTGAAGGGCTGTAATGATGATGATGCAACATATTTGAATGCAGCGCTTAGTGAAAGTAACGTAATATTCATATTTATTTATTTAATTAATTGATTCGATGTTCAAATGATTCATGTTCATTAGTTAAAAGTAAGGCGAAATTGCGGGGGTGGTGGGTTTTAATGTCAGCGGCAATTGCGTCCGAGTACGTGAGACGCTATACTGCGTTCAAAACAATGTTCACAACATTCGACTGGTTGCGCAACCGGCGCGGTCGAGCGGTCAATAACATTCTGTGCACGCATCTTTGCTGGTTGCACGACCAAACTGGTTGCGAAACCAATCGAATGATATGTGTGGTACTTTCCTTAGATATATTTCGTTGTACCATGGCGTCAGCGCGACCTGGTTGCGTCGAAATGGCGTCTCTGTAAAATGGACCATAACGGACATACATACATACATTTCAGTCAGTAAAAGTTTTAAATTAGTGTCCCATATAGTAAAATTATTTCTTCTTTCCACTATGGGCTAGGCGACAGACATCAGACACGAGACAACAGGGCTAGAAAGCACTTACTATTCCACTAAGTAAACCCGGTCGATTATATGGATTTACTTTGGAATTATCCAAATCACTGATAACCTTATTATGAATTAAGGTCTATTTTCAATGCACTAGCTGGCACAAGGCCAACACTGACATTGAGTTACACCGACTGATAGATTGATACGAAATGTTGCAAAAAATTGGCATTTCCATTTACATAAAAAATTTGACCGTCAACCAAGTCTAATACAATGTATTTTGAAATAGGAATGGATGTTCAGTACAGGAGCGCGTCGCTCATTGGCTAAACCACAAAGACCAAAAGATATTGTTAACGATCGGTTGATTCAACTGGAACAACTGAAAACGCTAAATGCTGAATTGAAATATCATAATATATTCACCGTGTAGTGTAATAGGAATATCCTCTACCCCATATCATACCATGGGTTTCGTAAGAGTGAAAAAGGGGGGAGGGGAACATCTTTCTGATAACAGCAGAATTAAAAGAAACTGGTTTCTATTGCACTTAGACCTCATTTTTTTTTTAAGAGGATATAGTAACTCAGCTCAAATTATAATTTCGCCCCCACTTCCCCGTGCGTCGTATGCTATGTACCGACATGTTTGTAATCACTAATGCTGTAAGTAGAAAGGTCGTTAGACACTTATTTCATTAGGTTTATCATATTTATGCCTGTTTCTTTACGCCAACCCAGTCGCTTCTTATTTTAATTACGGTTATTTCCCATATTAATTTAACGTCGTCCTGTTGCGTAATGTGTATTCTGATCGTAAGCGACACAACTTCCCTGTCCAAATGCCGAAGCGAGACTGATAGTGCGGCAGGAAACAAGCTTCAAGACGCCGATAGTTTAGGTAATTTCTTTTTACAGTGAACAGTACAAATAACGGTAAATAAAAAAAAAACATAAGCCCTGCTTAGTTTCATGATTTCATTCAGCGGTTTATTGTTCGGTTTGGAGGTAACTTTGGATTTTTTTCTATCGAGAAAATTTTACGGAATCGTGTTTTCGTCTAACATAGTACTTAACATTAATCCTCAACTTTACCATATATTTATTTTAAAATTAATGCTTCAATATTTTCGGCTCAACGGAGGATCTTGCTAAGCCATTTGAGGTAGTATTTTTAATATTTCCCCTTAAGTTTAAAAGAAAATAGAAGAATTATAAATTATAATATTTATTTCAGATAGATATTTAAAAAATGATATATGACGTACGTAACTAGAGTAACTATTTTACAATACTTATGTGGCCAGTATCATCAAGAGGAATGTGAAAGTGCCATTATATTTTTAGACAGTACTGTAGAGGAATTATAATATGTGTTAACACGTTCGTATTTCGGCATAGGGAATCGTAGTGGTTATAGTGAGTTAGTGAGCGCTGCGCTTAGTCCCACAGGAGTCAGGGATCTTATGGAAAGATGTACTCGTAATGACGATAATGATGCTGATGATGACGATTTATGTATACGATATCTATACTAGTGTGCAATAGCATTATACAATATCTAACTAAACATAGATGTATTTGATGAATCTAATACTTATTTACAAAATTAAGGTTAAGGGTATGGCTAACTAGCCAGACTTGAAATGCAGAAAGAAATGATAAAATAAGATTTATTTAGGAACAAATTGTCAGCCAGCACAAAGATGCGCAAAATTATGAATTATAAATTAAAAAGCATATTCTCCAAAGTTTGTTGTTAAGTAGGTAATTAAAATCTTTAGATCGAGCCGCTTTTTAATGAAATGCGGGCCGCATTCATCTCCAGGACGTATGTTTGTCATGGCTGGCGGTAGTTGTACTAGTGCCACAGGGTAGTAATGTGACAGTATAACTATTACGTCGACAAAAATTACGAACACCTGATTATAGTTATATTTTGCTGCGTACAATTATGATGAAGTACTTGTTTGTACACTGGTTTTCGAAAATCAATAATTTAATTTTTTTTAAATAATGTAACCTTTAAGTAAAATTACTATCATCAATATTTAAGACGTACGAAAATAATATACAACAACAAATGTAGGTAAGAACTGAGTCCTGTTGAGTCCTCTGTTTTTCTTGACATCACTCTCGACGCAGCTTCAGTGGGGCCCCCATATATCTAAACTAGCAAGCAGACTAAGCTCCGGAGCTTACGCTGTAAAAAGATTAGAGATCTCACTAGTGTCGATACAGTTAGATTAGTTAATTTCGGTTATTTCCAATGGGATGTCATATGGGATTTTACTATGGTGGAATGCGGCTGATTGAGAAACTATTTTTGTTTTGCAGAAGATATGCCCCTCTTCTATGTATATTTATGTATATCTTATATGGTATATTTCAAATTTCTTTCAATTTGAACCAGTAGTTTAAGAATTATAACTAGTCAAACTTTCTTAATTTTGTCACTCACTGACTGACTGACCGATCATCAAAACTCTAAGGCACTTCTAGCAGACATAGAAGCTTCAAATTTAGAAAACAAATCGCACGAAACAATCTAACTTAATACAATATGTATTACTTGTGAGGTACATTGGGCTTTCATGCAGTGGCCAAGTCAATCTATTTATTTAAAATATAAAAGGTTTTTAATATTGACATTACGTAATAACTTAAAACAGAAGGACCCTTAATAGAATAGAATGGAAAAGTAGGGACTGAATAAATTAAGCGACATGGATCTCACAACTTTTTACAGTAGAAGAACTGAGTTGCGAGACTTGGGTTTTTTTTACAAGTTATATTTTTGATAGCATACCAGTTTCTCGACTCTACAGAATCAGTAATTCATTCTTGGGGCAATGTATTTAAAAAGCGACAGTAGCCTATTGGCAGGGCGCGGACCGCGTACTCAAAAAGGTCGTGGGTTCGAATCCACCATTCGACTACTGGCGTGAACCACTCGTAACACAAGCAATTTAAGCTTACCACAAGTGGTTATTAGTAATGTTTATAGCAATGTTAATATTCTTTTAAAAAAATGTATACGCTATTACAACAAAGTCGCAGAAAATACACACGGTCTCTCTATCACTATTTACTAAGTTTAAATATTTAATTAAAAAAAAAAAAACTGTAAAAAGGGTTATTATGATATAAATGAATACATGCTTGTTAATAACCCCTGTTAATGAGGGGGTCACTTCCAAGCTGTTTCAATTTTTTTTAAGTTCCGCTGGGTTTCTTGCTGGTTCTTCGCAGAACAGAGGTATTTTTTCGAACCACCAGTGGTAAAGTAAAAAATTGACTTTCAATAAGAATTACTTGTAATCTATATTTAATAAAAATTTATTCTATTCTCAGGTATTTTGAAAGTAAAGAGGGTATCTGAAGGCAAAGTACTTCAGGTACTTTCTTTTTTTTCACAACGTTTATTGTTATCTGCACAAATCTGGCACATTTTCTCTTTTACATTGATTTCTCTGAAAAAAAGTATGTCCGCGATGTACTTTAGTTTTAAACTTGATCGAAGATATTTTTCAGTTACGTTGGAGGAGGATGTAATTTGTATTATGTATGTATATAAATACATATGTATGTATGTAACTTATTCTATATTATAATTTTTATCTAAAAATGTATTTTAAATAGTGTGTTACAAAAAATATATGGTATCATAATTATAACTATGATATTAACTGATATTATTTGAAACTAAGTAAAACATATTTCTTGTGAAAAGATTTATTTTTTCGTTATTACAAAGTTTTTCATTTCTAAAAGTTTTTGATATAAATATTCTTTATCAACGTCCACAGGTGGTGGGTAGTGGCGGACTAGTGGTCGGTCCGGCAGCATTACAGCTTTTGTCAGCCGGCGGTGGTCTGCGAGTGTTGCAAGCGCCTGCGGCTATTCCTACAAACGGTAAATGTATGATATCTTAGTACTCTGTATAGAAAAATATAAGTTCGGAGAAAGTTTGAATCTCAATTTATGAAATATTCGAACTCAATGAAAATGGTCTATGTTGTTTATAGATTTCAGATATGCGGACAAAATTGTCTTCATTGATTGTCACGTTTAATCTCAATATACGGTGGAAGTTTTCCAACCAAACTTCTCAGTTTTTGTTAAGTGATGGGTGTGTTGTGTAGTTATGATGTCTTGATTACTGGATTTTTTTCTCAACAGCTGTTGGCAGCAGATAGGATCAATTTAATTTTCAGTTTCACTATTACATACATTTTCATTTTTTCGTGTTAAGAGGGCATATGCGATGAAAACTTCATGTTTTAGGGTTTTTTCAAGGGAGATATCGTAACGATGTAAGCAGATTATTTGTAGAAAAATACGGCTTTAGACTGAGTCTTTATTTAGTGTTATTTAGTGCGCTACAATGGAAAATTATAGTTTTTAATGATGGGTTTTTAGAGCGAAGACAATCCCTCCATAACGTTTTACGAAAATATGCGTCAGAGTTATCTTTCAGGTAGAATACAACCATTATTATAAGCTAAAATACTTTACTTGAAGCGTTATTATAATGGAATATTAGTCTTTTAGTGCAACGTAAAGCCTAAATAACTAAAATATTTCGATTTAATATTAAAAAACCTATAAAATCACCAAAACTGTCCACTTCAATGTCATTTTTTCCCCGTGTATTTGGATGTAAACTTATCTATTACAATTATTTTATCAAAATACAGGTTATGTTTAATAACAAAAAAATTTCAGTTCGGTTTTATTTAGCCAATTACTTTAAAAATACTATAAATCATCACGCGCAGACGCCGTCCGATTCAGTACGCTCCGCTCCGGGTCTTCACAACGATAGGACGTATCACTTTTCCCACCACCGCCTGCGTTGGTGTTAATTCACACCGACTGCGTAAGTTAGTGTTGCCAAATATTCTGATTTGCGTGCGATGTCCCGAAATATTTTCGTTTTTAAGGGTATATCTCGATTCACCCTTGATCGGGACGCCAAATATCCCGAATTTTCACTAACCTCCCTAGTCTATATTTTGATCGATCATTTTGACAGCAAATCTGTAAGATGCCACTACATTAAAATACTTTTGCTTTGCATATTTTCCCACCAAACTCGGACTAAATAGGCAACATAAAAGTTTTAAACTTTGTACGTAATATGTTGGCATGGCAAGATACAGATATCAATCATGTTGACTCGTCTTTTTACTCACTGCCTTCATGTTGACTCTTTTTTTTCTCACTGCCTATGTCGTTAATTCGACAGTCATTTATTATTTCATTCTATTACTAGTAATCAGTACAGTATCTAACTTACATGCTGCTGTTTAGATAAGTATATTTAATAAAGTGCAAAAGTATGTAGAAAAGTTCTTCCACTAGTCAATTTCTTCAATCGTTTTGTGGGTACTGTTTTTTTTATAGGACCCTCTCCCAAAACAGTAAACGAGCGCACGGCTTACCTGATGGTAACTGATTACCGCCGCCCATTAACAGCTGCAACACCAGGGCGATTGCAGATGCGTTGCCGGCCTTTTGAAAGGAATAGGCTAGGATAGGAAGAATAGGTCCCTAAGTCGTATCGGTCCGGAAAAATCTCTGGTGGTAGTCGATTCCACAAGGAAGTTATGCGAGGAAGAAAACTTCTTTTAAATCGCACGGTGGTGGACCGCCAGTCATCCAGATGGTATGGATGGTATCGCGAATTTTGTCGCGATCTTGTTTTCAATAAATAAAGTGACATTATACGTCCGATGCAAGGATTTTACCTAGGCTATCAAGGTGTGAGGTATTAAAACCGTTTGAATTATGCCGTTTTTTTAAAGGGCTTTTTGATGTTCATGAGTTGTGAGTTCATAAGTTTCATTACTTTTTTCACAATTATATTATTCAGAAAGTTCAGAGTCTAAAACGATATTGGAACGAAAAACTATTCGTTCATTTGATCAGTCCTAAATAATAATTATAAAACACATTGCGAATTGTATCAAAAAAATCAGTATAACCAGTAGCGACCACAATGGCTACAAAAAATGTAATGCTAAAAAATGTAAAGCTAAAATAAAATCTGTTTTTTTTTGTAGCTATTGTAACTGTTCTGAATTTAAAACCAAATTCCCGTTTTTACCTGGCCACATTATCGGAAACGATAAAGGCGCAACTACAAAAAAAAAAATAGTACGCGCAACACAACATAACGATTGATACTTTTTTAAATGATATTATTTAATTTAATTATTAATAATTTTATAAGTTTATTTAATAGTAAGTACATAAAACATAAACATAAACACTCTCACGCCTGTCACCCAGAGGGGTAGGCAGAGACTACAGATTTCCATTTGGCACGATCCTGACACACCTCTCTCGCCTCCTTCACATCCATACACCTACGCATACATGCTCGTCGGTTAAGGGTACTCCTAATTTGGCCCGTTTCCAATAAATCGCCAATTTGGTCGATAAATTTTCGCCTAGGACGTCCCTTTTCGACTATGCCATTCACTTCTGCAACATAAATTTTCTCTGTCACTCTTTCCTCATTCATTCTTTCCACATGACCAAACCACCGAAGCATTCCTTTCTTAATCCTGGTCACAACATCATCTTGCAAACCACACTCTTCTCTTATTACACAATTTCTTACCCTGTCATTCAGATTCAGCCCTAAAATACTCCTTAACGACCGCATTTCTACTGCGTTTATTCTACTCTCGTGCTTCTTCTGCCACACCCAACTTTCACTACCACACGTAAAAGTAGGGACCAACACAGCATTGTGAATTGCCATACGTGCCTTTTTCGACACATTTTGACTCTTCACAATAGAGTGCAAGGCCCCATTTACTCTATTTCCCCCATTCACTCGTCGTTCTATATCCTTATCATATCTCCCATCCCTGCTAAATTCGCAGCCCAAATATACAAACTCATCTACTTGCTCGATCAACTCCGCTTCTATTCTTATTTCACAAATCGTTTAGTTTATTTCGTTTTTTAGTTCGTTTTGTTCGTAATAGTAAGTAATTTATAATTAAAATATTTATCACTATAAAAAATGTATTGGACGGCTTAGCAATGAGTTTAACTCTAAGGGCCGCAGGTTCGATTCCCGCACGGAACAAAAATTTGTATTCCTACAAATAATTGTTCCGGGTCTGGATGTTTGTTCTTGTGAAATTTATGTTCTTATGTTAACTGCCATCATTATATACCTAGGAAACATGCTTAGTGTGGAGGTAACGTTATTATAAAGTAGAAATAAAAAAGATATGAGCCATGGAGCTCAAGGGTCGATCCCCGACACCAATAAAATTGTTATTTTGATGAATTATCTTTACATTGCGAAACAGAATAAATGTCTCAATCAAACGAAATCTATTTTATATAATACATATTTTTCAATCCTAACATATATTACTTACCCCTTTCTAGTTGTTAACTTTACGTTGTCATATTCCTTAGTCTACTCAATAGAGTAAAAAAGAAAATCCGACTTCAATTTACTAAAAGAATAAAATAATTTACACATATTAGCTTCCGATGTCGGGGCTGGATCGAATATTAATTAAAAAATAAAAATATAAATTTCTTTGCATCTTTCCGCTAAACATATAAAATGATGTGTCTTACCTTGATTGAAGCGCACCTCCCGCCCTCACTCAATTGCATACACTAACTCCGTCACCACTAGACCAAGCACCACTACTCTCAACACCACTATTCCAGGCAAGACACACCATCGACGATAATACGACACGTGTTTCGCCTCTACACGAGGCATCCTCAGGTAATATAGACTCTACGGTGGCTGACCACCGTGTGTTAGCGGTCAGGTCAGCGGTAGGTGCGCTTCAATCCAGGTAAGACACATCATTTTATATGTTTAGCGGAAAGTTGCAAAGAAATTTATATTTTTATTTTTTATTATAATGGATTTCCGCAAAGTAACGCCTGATTCTATCAATTATCGAATATTAATTCTTATATACACTATGTATTAGCACCGACCTCATAAGCTACAGGGTCCGATGTCGGGGCTGGATCGAATATTAATTCTTATATACATTATGTATTAGCACCGACCTCATAAGCTACAGGGTCCGATGTCGGGGCTGGATCGAATATTAATTCTTATATACATTATGTATTAGCACCGACCTCATAAGCTACAGGGTCCGATGTTCGGGGCTGGATCGAATATTAATTCTTATATACACTATGTATTAGCACCGACCTCATAAGCTACAGGGTCCGATGTCGGGGCTGGATCGAATATTAATTCTTATATACACTATGTATTAGCACCGACCTCATAAGCTACAGGGTCCGATGTCGGGGCTGGATCGAATATTAATTCTTATATACACTATGTATTAGCACCGACCTCATAAGCTACAGGGTCCGATGTCGGGGCTGGATCGAATATTAATTCTTATATACATTATGTATTAGCACCGACCTCATAAGCTACAGGGTCCGATGTCGGGGCTGGATCGAATATTAATTCTTATATACACTATGTATTAGCACCGACCTCATAAGCTACAGGGTCCGATGTCGGGGCTGGATCGAATATTAATTCTTATATACACTATGTATTAGCACCGACCTCATAAGCTACAGGGTCCGATGTCGGGGCTGGATCGAATATTAATTCTTATATACATTATGTATTAGCACCGACTTCATAAGCTACAGGGTCCGATGTCGGGGCTGGATCGAATATTAATTCTTATATACATTATGTATTAGCACCGACCTCATAAGCTACAGGGTCCGATGTCGGGGCTGGATCGAATATTAATTCTTATATACATTATGTATTAGCACCGACCTCATAAGCTACAGGGTCCGATGTCGGGGCTGGATCGAATATTAATTCTTATATACATTATGTATTAGCACCGACCTCATAAGCTACAGGGTCCGATGTCGGGGCTGGATCGAATATTAATTCTTATATACACTATGTATTAGCACCGACCTCATAAGCTACAGGGTCCGATGTCGGGGCTGGATCGAATATTAATTCTTATATACACTATGTATTAGCACCGACTTCATAAGCTACAGGGTCCGATGTCGGGGCTGGATCGAATATTAATTCTTATATACACTATGTATTAGCACCGACTTCATAAGCTACAGGGTCCGATGTCGGGGCTGGATCGAATATTAATTCTTATATACATTATGTATTAGCACCGACTTCATAAGCTACAGGGTCCGATGTCGGGGCTGGATCGAATATTAATTCTTATATACACTATGTATTAGCACCGACTTCATAAGCTACAGGGTCCGATGTCGGGGCTGGATCGAATATTAATTCTTATATACACTATGTATTAGCACCGACCTCATAAGCTACAGGGTCCGATGTCGGGGCTGGATCGAATATTAATTCTTATATACACTATGTATTAGCACCGACCTCATAAGCTACAGGGTCCGATGTCGGGGCTGGATCGAATATTAATTCTTATATACATTATGTATTAGCACCGACCTCATAAGCTACAGGGTCCGATGTCGGGGCTGGATCGAATATTAATTCTTATATACATTATGTATTAGCACCGACCTCATAAGCTACAGGGTCCGATGTCGGGGCTGGATCGAATATTAATTCTTATATACACTATGTATTAGCACCGACCTCATAAGCTACAGGGTCCGATGTCGGGGCTGGATCGAATATTAATTCTTATATACACTATGTATTAGTATCGACCTCATAAGCTATAGGATGTCTCAAAACGACCCAACTACTTTAATTTAAACTTATTTTTGTGTGTATTTATTGGTATGAATTGAAAGATAAGGAACAAAATTTTACTTTTTAAGCATGGCGTTCTTTAAATGACGGCTATTACGTTGACGACACTCCTCAAACCGTTTGCGTACGCTTTCAAAAACTTTTTGAAGAAGTGGTCGAGGAATACTGATTTTTTCTTCAATATTGTTTCTTAAATCTGTCCAATTTCGGGGATTATTCTCGTGGACTACGCTCTTAACATAACCCCACAAGAAAAAATCAGGTGGGGTCAAGTCAGGGCTCCGAGGTGGCCATTCAATATCACCTCTTCGTGAAATCACCTTTTCACGGAACAACTCGTGCAATGCAGCTAAAGAGTTGTTAGTGGTGTGCGATGTGGCCTCATCCTGTTGAAACCATGTCAACCGGTTATAATGCTCACATTGTTGCAGGTCCGAAAAAATTGCGTATCATGTCCACATAGCGTGCAGAAGTTAGTCACTGCATGTTCTCTGTTATCTTCATAAAAGTACGGCCCAATAATGCAGTTCGCTGACATAGCAACCCACACGGTCACTTTGGGGCTATGCAACGGGCGTTTATGTAATGTCTGTGTCTGTGGATTCATTTCTCCCCAAAAACGACAATTTTGACGATTGACGTATCCGTCCAAATTAAAATGTGCCTCATCGCTAAAGAACATGTTGAAATTGTTAAATCTCTTTAACATTACATTCACAAAATTCAATCTTGTAACGTAATCATTTTCATGAAGACCTTGCACAATCTGAATTTTATATGCCTTTAGGTGTAAATCAGATCGCATTATGCGGTGAGTTGTCGCTCTTGATAATCCCAACTGAGACTCAGAATCTGCAACTGACTGAATGTTTCCAGGTGTTCTTGCTGTCCTTGGACGGCCTTGATGGATTTCGCCAATAGTGTTTCCAGTAGTATTGAATGTCTGGATCCAAGCTAAAATTGTTGCATTACTTGGAGTTTCGTTGCGCAGTTGATAATGTAACCGATACATCCGTCGAACGCG
The DNA here is from genome assembly GCA_907164705.1 of Parnassius apollo. NCBI lineage: Eukaryota > Metazoa > Arthropoda > Insecta > Lepidoptera > Papilionidae > Parnassius > Parnassius apollo. The sequence continues at coordinate 5,944,152 of CAJQZP010000547.1, read as the reverse complement.
AATGAGTGATCGACTGTTCTCGAAATACGCGCGCACGCAAAACGAGCGTAGCTCTCCCGTATACGGCATGATGGCAACTAAAAATTTAAAGGACACTAGTAAACGACGCCCGCGCCACCATTCCCCCGCGCCTTGTTTGCTTCTCGCTCACTCTTGAAATAGTTGGATCGTTTTGGGACACCCCGTATTATGTGGAAATTATTTTATTTCATTCATTCATTCATTCATTTCATTTCAGATGATTCGTTCTATATACAACTGGGCTCGCTCCACCTCGAGCAGTCACGCACACAGAGAACATTGTAGTGTGCGTCAATATTACGTCGTTCCAGAGCGATTTTGACTTACGCATATTTGAATATACGCTGTTAAGTTGAGTGCCATCAACACTGTTGGGATTATCCATGTCTTGACTACATTATTTATTTTCGCAAATTTTTTTTCGTAAGTTGTATCTCGAAAGTACAACACCTTCGAGTCCCGTTTCGTCATTTCGTATATTCGCATTTCGTCAAAGTTGTCAGGAGTAACAACGCGTTTTTATTCCTAATCGAATTTAGGATAGATATTCCTCACTGTAAGAAACACATTTTTTGTTGAAAATAAAGTATGATAGCGGATCAGATTCGTTTTCAATTCGTTCTCGCGCTGCTGTGTGTGTCGGTTCTGTGTTAACACTTTTCTATACGCTTTGTAACTACCCTCCTAAATAAAATTTCAATACGAAAAGAAAATGACTAAATGTGACATCTGTAACAAAGGGATAACCACAAAGATACCCGGACTGGAATGCAGATCCTGTGGCAAGGTGGTTCATGCTAGTAAAGCTTGCCCTGGTCTCAACGCGAAGCAACTCTCTGCGCTTCGTAGTGCGGACAGACTAGACTGGACATGCGAAGAGTGCCATCAGAATACACCAAAAGTCATCCTTCATTATTCCGGAAGAAGACGATGACGACAATGATGTCGCGGTCTCTGACAATAACTCAGGCAATTGTATGATAGACATAGAGAAGTTTTTAAAAGATATAACAGCAGAAATGAAAAAAGTTTTAAAGAAAGAACTTCAACCGATCGAAGCATCAGTGAGCTTCTTTTGTACAAGAATTGATGATCATTCCAAAATTGTAGAAGCTCAAAACAAACATATCCAGGAATTAGAAAAGAAGTACAACTACCTTCATAACGAAAAAACCCATCTTGAGCTTGAAATGAGCTCATTGAAACAATATCTACGTAATATTGAACAACAGCATTTAGACAATGTGATAGAAGTGATAGGTATTCCTAAAGCTAAAGACGAAAACCTTGTAAACATATCTCTCAAACTAGCTGAGACACTCAACATGGACAGCACGCAGGTAGTGAATATTACACGTGTAGAAGGTCGAAATAACCAAGATGGAAACATCCAGGTGCAGTTCAAGCATGCAGAAAATGTAAGCTTATGGGTGCGAGCCTCCAAAAAGGAAGCAGTAGTGGTAGAACAAATCATCTCCGAGGCCCCCGTGGAAGTTGCTAAGATGAAAGTGACCATACGACGTGCCCTGACCAAAGCCAATAAGTCGTTATTATGGCTAGCACAACAAAAACTAAGACCGGCCTACAAATATGCCTGGTTCCAAGATGGAAAGGTGCTACTACGTAAAGACGACAAATCCAAGCCTAACGTCGCTCGAAGCGAAGCTGACATTGAGAAGTTCTCAGCATTAACGGAAATAATCGGCCAAAGTTCCAAGCGGTAATAGATTTCAAAATTAGTAACCCAAGCCCTCTTTTCTGATCATCAAGAAATATTAAATTGTGCCGATATTAACAACTTTCGCTGGCGTATACCCCCCTATTTATAAAATCTATCTTACTATTGTCCATATTAACATAAGATCTTTGTAATGATTTCTTATATTTACGCGAACACTATACATGATTAAAACTACTTTGCGGATTTTATCGCGTTTATTTTTACTTTTTATTTACTTTTATTTTTGATTCCCGACGTTTCGGGCGCTTTCCAGCACCCATGGAGTCCCCCGTGACTATGGATGCTGGAAAGCGCCCGAAACGTCGGGAATCAAAAAATAAAAGTAAATAAAAAGTAAAAATAAACGCGATAAAATCCGTAAAAGTAGTTTTAATCATAAGATCTATGATAATAAATTTTTGCTATGTAACACAATTAATTAACTCTTCTAAAATGATTATTGATATTTTAATCTTCAGCGAAGTAAACATAAATACCAATATAGTTTCTATGTTTAATATTAATGGCTATAGAATGCACAGTATGTTGCGCAAAAATAGAAAAGGCGGTGGTATAATTCTATATGTTAGAGATGTTCACTCATTCGCGCCAGTAAGTCACTCGTTAATACACTGTGAGATTATTATCGGTAAGATCACTACGCCCTAGAAATACTCCGCTTACATCTGTGCTGTTTATAGAATTAGAACACCAAGTGAGAGTAAGCACCTATTTGTAAAGGAAATAAGTAGCCTACTATCAAAATCTATGTTTCAACTATGTGACACTTATCTCTTAGGCGACGTTAACATAGACTTAAAAACATGTGACAACATCCGAGACTACTACATTAGTAGTATGTCCGAGAGCGGTCTAAGAAGCGCGATATCCGATTACACAAGAATTGAAATACGCGGTAAGGAAACAACTCGCAGTTGCATAGACCACATTTTTACTCGTACGCGCTCGTTAGATCTGTACTCGGCGGCGCTCGGAACTGTATTGGCTGACCATCGCATGATTATACCCTCGTGCGTAGGATTCGACCAAACACAAATACAGAGTGATACAAAAATAATCCAACAGATTGATAATCATAAAATTAAAAATTAACTTAATAATCTAGATTGGAGCGAAGTCAGAGATACAGAGTGTCCAAATAAATTTTACAATTGCATCAAAAATAAATTAAATGATTGTTACAATTATTCAAAATATATCAAAAAAAGAAATAAAATAAGTAATAGAAATAAAGACCACTGGATAAATAGTAAAATTAATAGCATGTGTAAAAAGGAGGACGAATTATTCATTAAATGGAAAAATGATCCTACGGACAAATTACTAAGATTAGAGTATAATAAATTAAGGAATAAGACACGTAAAATAATAGAAAAGTGTAAAACTAAATATTATATGGAACAAATAAATAGTAATAAAATGAATCTTAGAAATCTAAGGCAAATTTTGAATACACTGGTCGAAACAAAAATTCTGTTAATGAGGCAATATTAAAAACATTCAATAAGAATAATATTGACACAAAATCAATAGCTAATAACTTTGCAAAAGAATTTAGAAATTGTGTTAAAAAAATATTGCCAAAATGTAATCAACGACTTCTAGTGGAATAAGAATATATGTTCTCCGAAAATAAATCTATGTATTTTAAAAGATCCTCAAATGAAAGTGTGATGAAGATTGTAAAAAACCTTAAAATCAATAAAGCTCCTGGTGTGGATAATATCCGATGTGTCGACATACAATCTTCTGTGATAAGATGATAGGAATTATTGTTAAATTAATAAATAATAGTATACGCCAAGCAAAGTATCCAGATGAATTAAAAATAGGTATTATGAGACCGATATATAAAAAAAGGTAGTCACAGTGATTATGGCAACTATAGACCAATTACTATCCTACCAGTCATTGACGAGATAGTTGAAAAATACGTTTGTAATCAGATACAAGACTTTTACATTAAAAATTACATCCTATAAAATTCACAATACGGTTTTCAACCTAACAAATCTACCTCTAAACTGCTGTCAAAATTTACATATGATGTAAACAAATTTCTAGATGACAGAAACCACGTAATTCTGTTATTCATATACTTCAGCAAAGCGTTTGATACGCTTCGACACGATATTCTCTTAAAAAAAAAAAACTAGAGAATACCGGTGTATGCGGTCCAATTTTAGATTGGTTCAAAATTACCTCAATAATCGCAAATATAAAGTAAAAATTTGTGGTGAAGTCATCGACGCTATAGATGTTACTGAAGGAACAGCTCAAGGGTCGGTGCTTGGACCCTTGCACTATATAGCATACGTCAACGATACGGAGCATATTGTCAACCGTTGTTCCGTTTATCAATACGCAGATGACACGTGCCTTTTGGCGGCCAGCAAAGATCTCAAAAACCAGCTAAATGGCTGCAGCAGGATTTTACACAGGTATCCAAATGGTCACATGATGCGGAACTTGTCTTGAATGCAAATAAAACCAAAGTGATGCACGTTCACTCAAACTATCTAAAACACAACACGTATTTTAAGATCGTTGCTCACAGTCACAGATGTCTGCACAAATCAACTTCATCTAACGCTTGTAAATGTGAGGGAATAGAACAAATAACGCATCACACTTACTTAGGACTAATTATAGACAATAGATTTAGCTGGAGATTTCACATAGATTCTTTCTGTGAGAAGTTACAAGCTATACAGGCTAAATTCTATATCTTAAAACCTAAAGTACCGTATAAAATCCTACTGAATATATATAAAGCCTCAGCTGAGTCAATTATATCATACGGAATCGCAAGTTATGGACGAACCTTTAAGTCATATACTGAAAAAATATATAAATTACAGTTAAGATTACTTAAACTAATTGTACCCCAAAAAATAATACAACAATATAAAGAAAACGTATTAGACATTTTTAATTACTGTAATATTTTACCTATGCAGATGATACTTCACATGACCCTATTAATTGAACAAGTCAATAATAAAAGTATTCAAGTACCCGTATCTCATACAGTAATTACAAGAAATATTACCAAACAAAAATTAATTGTGCCTAGGATCTCAAATTACCGTGGTAGGCGAACTATTGAATTTTTAATGCCAACTCTTATAAACAACATCCCGCAAAACACTGAAAAAGATTTAAAGAACTATAAAAAACTAATAATACACTACAACTCAAAAAATATTATTACGATAATATAAAGAACTTCGTCTTATAAAATCAATCAGAATCGTAGTTATAATTTAGTTTGTATAATAGTGAAACAGCCTGTATAAAGTTAAGTAGTTTGCGCTGCCTAATAGAACCGGTACGTCGAATAGTCCCAGGTGAGAATTGAAAATGGGTGCTTACCACTTACACAATAGAGAAGGCGTATTTATATGTATATATATATTTTTTAACTTTTAGTAAATTAATTAAATATTTATGTAAAGCAGTGCGTTAGTTGCGAATGTGAGTACCAATACAAACCATTATTGGTATAATGGTACAAATCAAGCAAATATGTAAGAATACTTTGAATAAATAAATAAATAAAAAAAAGATAACTTGTTCTCATTAAAAGATATAAAATTGAGTAAAGCACTAGACATTCAGCGTAGTACATTTAAAATCCGCCATACCGTAAGACATCCCAGTCACAATTACATACCATGCAGTGTACCAACGGCACACTGGTCAGCTTTTTAAATAACTTTTACAGAATCCCTTACCCTAAAGTACGTCACCTTCTTAACTAGAAACCGTTTTGAGTTCTACGATCATTTCTATTTGTCTCGTTTTATTTTAATCCACTATCTCTAACATTATAAATGTTGCTATGTTTCGTATGGTGCATGTAGAGTACCGGATACCCATTTTACTGGAAACGAGGCATTCCATCTTAGCCTTCACGCAGTGGCGAAGCTAGAGCTCCAAGCTAGGGCAAGCCCAAGATATAAATTAACAAAAATATAGATTGTTGTTTTTAGCAGTTTTATAAAAATACACCAATCTTGATCTGTCTCCACGCTTCAGTTTCATATTCAGTGCTGTCAAGGACGTGTTTTACAAAGCACACAGAAGACATCTACTGCTAGATAGATTGTATTACATATCAGCAATTGCTTAGCTTCGGTGGCTTTGAAGAAAGCCGTTTGGGTTTGTTTAAGCGAAAGAAAAAAAAATATTTACATCCAATACAATACATGAACAAAAGTAAAACACGAACAAAGTACAAACTATGTACAAAATTAAAAAAAAATTTATTTACATTCTAATGGATAAGAGATAAGTGGAATCGTCTCGCTTTCTTATGGAAAGATTTAATTACGTCCACATAAAATGTTGGTGAACGTTTTAATTGTACCGATAACTGTTTTAATTGCGATAATTGATAAGTCTGAAATACACTCTTAACCTTGTGTATTATCTCAACAAAGTTTAAAGATTTCCTCTCCGATTATTACTTTAACACACTTCAATTCATCACAAGGAACACTATTATCTTCCGTTTTCATTAAAAATCTTTAAAAAAGCATAAATTTTGAACTCGTAATATTAAATCGCTTAAGATAAGCACACAGAGTAAATAAACATTGAAACGTGAAATCCGCGCGCCTCCGCTTTTAACAAATTTATTCCCAAAAGCCTGGCTTTAAATCTCTATACTAATTGCTATATATACAATCGTAGTTATATTTCATTATAGAATATTTTGCCATAGGTTAGAAAGAGAGCGATCGTCTTCTCGAAAGCCCCGTAAAAAGCCCACGCGAGCTAGGGAGACAATTATTAGTCTATTAAAACTCATTTTTTATGACAGCAGCAGTATCGTTAAGGCAATACGAGGTCATCCGGTCAACATGTGTCGAACAGTGGAGTGCGCGGGAAATTTGAAATAGCTTGAAACATTTTACGAGTTATTTTGTTGATATATTGATTGATTTAGGTTTAATAAGGCAAGCCCGGCTTTTCGGCTTTAATGGAAGCTTCGCCACTGCCTTCACGGGTGACAACGCATCTGCATTTTGATTCGTAGTCTAGGATGGATGTAGATTTCTATGGGCCACAGCAACCACTTACCATCTGAAGGACTGTGAGCTCGTTTCTCATCTTTATCATTTAAAAAAAAAATGGAACTAAAATTGATTTTAGGTCTCCCAAATAAGTATATTCATTCAAATGTTTTTTTTATTATGAAAACATTTTTGATTAATTAGTTATGGTAAATATTTATTTAGATTTCGAAGTTTTTTGTTATTTTAGACAAAGTATGAATACCACTTGATTAAAATAGAGAATGATTTAGACAATAGATAATAGACAATTTTACTTTATGCATACTTCAGAACTGTTACAATTTTCTATGTATTACAAATAAAAAATACTTTAATTTCAGGCGTTGTTACTGCCGAAAATAACAGGATACCAAAAGAGAATGGTCTAGTGTCACCGCCGCCAGCTTCCTCAGGTATTTCATTTTTTTAAATTTGGTCAACTTTATGTATTTCAAAAATCTGTAAGAGCAAATGCAGTCGAAGGACATTGCGATCTTTATTGTTTATGAAATGGTATTTTCAAATGAAATATAATATCGAACTCTACTACTGTACTGTATTATTATATTTTAAAATAATGTCATAAAATCCACAAAAACTAAGCAGTTACCATACAAAAATAAGTAGGTCTTATTTAATTTTACACAAATTCTTAAACATTCCGTTCATTATTATGATCCGATTTTATATATAAAGAATACAATACGTTTTGTAATTTGTAAATTATCGAAAATTGTCACAGAAATATAAACATACAAGCATTCCTTACTAAAAAACAACAAGACAACGAATATGAGACCTAAGCACTCTAGCGCCTTTTCATTCTATGTAGTTTTCTTCCTCTTATTTATCAGACCTGTTCGAAACGGGTCTCTTTTATTATGGTCTAGACTAGACTAAAGAATAGTTTGTGTAAAATGATTTCTTATATTTACGCGAACACTACACATTGATTAAAATACTTTTACGGATTTTATAGCGTTTATTTTACTTTTAATTACTTTTATTTTTAATTCCCGACGTTTCGGGCGCTTTCCAGCACCCATGGTCACGGGGGACTGAGATGACTGACGTCCCGATGTCATTGTTAAACCCGAAGTACCTTCAGCTTTTTTAATTATTGTTTATGGTCCGATCTATGCAAAATGAACTGACTATGTCCTGAGGTCTTACAGTGGTATGTTTGGATTTAGTTTTAATTTTATTGATTATAGGAGCCCAAGCAGGTGGTAGTACCCAGCCTCCTTCTCTATTGAAATTAGGATGTATTTTAATTTCAATAGCTTCACGAATCATCCTTGGTAGGAATCGGTGTTCTTTAGCGAGGAATTGTGATCTATCAAATCTGATGTAATGGTTGGGGCCGTCTAGGATATGATCGCAAACTGCAGATTTCCCGGAACGTTGATGCTTCACATCAGCTATATGTTCTTTTACGCGGGTTCTAATTGATCTTTTTGTTTGTCCTATATAAGAGAGACCACATTCACAATCAAGCTTGTACACTCATGCATCTTGTAGAGGAATGTGACACTTGACGGATGGTAGGAACTGACTAATCTTCTTCGGCGGCTTGTAGAATGTTCTAATAGAAGCTCGCTTCAAGATGCAGCCAATCTTGTCTGTGCCACCTCTGACATATGGTAGTACAGCAGGCACACGCTCGACTGTGGTCGGCTTCACTCGGTCACTGTGACGTAGGCGCGGGACCCGAAGCTTGTTGTCGTGCAGAACTTGCTTGACGTGCTGAAGCTCGGCGGCCAGGTGTTTGCTGTCACAGATCCCTCGTGCTCACTGTAACAAAGATTTGCCCATGGTAGCTAGCTGTGAAGGATGGTGGTGAGATTCACTGTTTAAATATCGGTTTGCATGGGTCTTATAAAAAATTAGAAAAGACATCGGGACGTCAGTCATCTCAGTCCTCCGTGACCATGGGTGCTGGAAAGCGCCCGAAACGTCGGGAATTAAAAATAAAAGTAATTAAAAGTAAAATAAACGCGATAAAATCCGTAAAAGTAATTTTAATCAATAGTTTGTGCAATTAATTTAATACGAAAGGCGGTTAAGGGCCTATACTACATCAGCTCAAATTCTAATTTCGCCCCCACTTCCCCGCGCGACGTATGCTATTTACCGACATGTTTGTAATCACTAATAATATAAGTAGATGGGTCGTTAGGCACTTATTTCATTAGGTTTATCATATTTATGCCTGTTTCTTTACGCCAACCCAGTCGCTTCTTATTTTTATTACGGTTATTTCCCATTTTAATTTTACGTCGTCTTGTTGCGTAATGTATATTCTGATCGTAAGCAACACAGCTTTCCCGTTCGAAAGCCGAAGCGAGACTGAGCGGGATAATCGGGCGGCAGTTTAGGTAATTACTTTTTACAGTGAAAATAGTGTTAATTAAAAATAAATAAAAAACATAAGCCCTGCTTTAGTGTCAGTTCAGTTAGTATGAAAAGTTTCATGATCTAATTTAAAGGTTTTTTTTGAATACCAGCGGTTTATTGTTCGGTTTGCAGATAACTTTGGATTTTTTTTCTATCCATAAAATTTTACGGAATCGTGTTTTCGTCTAACATTGTAAAAGTAAAGTAAAGTCACAGCCTATATGTGTCCCACTGTTGGGCACAGGCCCCCTCTCATTTCTGAGAGGGTTTTAGGGCTGCCCTAAAACCCTTTCAGAAATGAGAGGAGGCCTGTGCCCAGCAGTGCGACGTATATGGGCTGGAACTACTTTAGGGCAAGGAATAGTCCGCCGCGCTACCCCAATGCGAGTTGGCGAACTTCACATGTCTTCGAAATATTACTTTTTTCTTATTTCTCAGACATGCAGGTTTCCTCACGATGTTTTCTTCACCGCCGAGCTCGTGATAAATCAGCACTTAACAGCCCGGCCACGGACATTCGGTTTCGGGGGAGGCGTCTAGCGACTAAAACAAATGTATAGAAATGTTTGAAGGCATGCTTCATACGCGTAGCGGCGAGTGGCGACGCGACTGGCGAAATATACCGGGTGAATCGCGCGGGCGACTAGCGGCGCGGCGGGCGAATGAAACAAATGTATGAATCAGTACGGTGCAAGCCACGGAGTCGGGCGGCAGACGCGGCGGTAGACGCGGCGAATAGTATAGGAACAAAATATTTTAGTTGTTTTCGCCGCGAAAAATGCCGGGCCGACGACAAACAACTGAAAATTCTATCCGCATTGACTTTAATCTCCACTTCTGGTTGAATATTAACAAGAATATAATCGCAGGTTTCAACACTCATTCTGCTATTTACTCGAAATTTTTTTCTAGATGCATTCTATTTGTTGGGGAATTCTCCATCTATAACCCGATTCCTATTCAAATCAAGTACTCCGCAATCTTATCCAAATATTATGTCTTGAATCAAAAAACAATTACTTTCTAAGCAATATCGAGATAACTTTGATATAAAGACACTTTCGGCCTATCTGGTCGCGGCGGCAAACGTGACTTCCCGTGGCCCTCAAATCGCGCCGCGCGAATTTTCGCCCCGCCTGTCGCTTCGCCGTTCGCGCCGCCGATCCCCGTGGCCAGGCCGTAAAATTGCAATTAACAATTTCATTGGCTCGCGTATTGTGAAATTTACAGCGAGCACTAACCATCTGAGCTACCACGGCTCCCTAACATAGTTAACATTAATCCTCAACTTTACCATATATTTATTTCAAAATTAATGCTACAATATTTTGAACCATGAACCGCCGCAAGTGCCGCACCTTTTTTTATGACACTGCATAGACTCCTGCTTTCACTCAGGTTCATAAAGATTAACCCAAGTTTCTTCCCCATTCATAATTCGGTTTATAATTTCGTCTCTGTTTTCATTCCAAAAATTCAAGTGGTCTCTCGACCCGCTGCACTTTCTGAAGCGGTGTGAGCATTCTGACCTTAGACTTGAAAAGACGGCCATGGAGAATGTTTAAAACGTCGTAGATGATACTTCAATCATTTCAGAGATCTTTTTTTTTCTTCAGATGAGAATCTTCAAGAACAAGTTTTTCAACTTTTTCGATGTCTGAGGAAGATGCCTTAATCGGTCGGCCTGAGCTCAGATCGTCTTCAATTGAGTCTCTGTCTTGCTTGAAAAAGCTATGCCGATTATAAATCATTGTTTTTCCAGGGCAAGAGTCCCCATAAACATCCCTTCCATGATATGTTGTAGCACGAATTGGTCGGTTCCGACCGGGGAAGTATCACGTACTCAAAGAATACCAGCGTAAAATAGTAGCTTAACGCCACTTTGTTTCGTATGATGAGTGTAGAGAACTGGAGGCCCTTTTTACTGGAAACTTTTTCCTTGCTTAGTAAGGAACTTAATCAAGGTACAAAACACAGCTTTCTTTATAGTTAGTGTTCACTTCGCGATTGACTTGTTTATCGTGTGATATGTCAGAGGCTGATGGACCATCAGGCTTAAAAAATGCTATTTTATAGTTGCAATGAGTCACAAAGTAGTGACAATTAAAAAATCCCCTTTCCTCACTTTAACCCATACACTGTAGCTATATTGTGTTTTTTTATAGGACAGGGTGACAAACGAGCACACAGTCCACCTGGTGGTAAGTGGTTGCTGCGGCCCATAGACATCTACATCTATCCTCGATCACGAATCAAAATGCATATGCGTTGTCACCCGTGAGGACTAAGATGGAATGCCTCATTTCCAGTAAAAAGGTCTGGTATTTTACGAAACACAGCAGCATTAAGCCACTATTTCACGCTGGTATTCTGTGAGAGCGTGGTCTTTCCCCGGTCGAGCCGACCCATTCGTGCTACAACTATACTACTAATATAACTGCAGCATGGCTTTACCACGTTAAAATGTTGACTCGACCGGGGAAGAACCCCGCTTTTACGGAATACCAGCATAAAATAGCAGCTTTATGCTGTTTCATATGGTGAGTGAAGAGAACCGGAATACATACAAAGGATTCCATCTTTTTCCTCAGAGGCGAAAACGCATCTATCTGTATTTTCATTCTTAATCGAGGATAGATGTCTATGGATCAAAGCATACACTTACCATTTGGTGGGCTGTATTCTAGTTTGTCAACCTTATTCTATAAAAGGTGGAAGATTGCTTATGCCGGGTGATGATTTAAAAAAAATGTTTTTCAGAAGGTGGGGGGAGCGTAGTGGTGAGTGGTTTGACGCCTCTCGTGATGTCGCAGCCGGCTGCGCATCTGCTACACACGCACACGCTCACGCATAAGGTAATTACGAAATTATGGTAAAGCTACCGCGACCTGTGGAATATTAAAAACAAGAGAAAGCATAGAGATTAAGGAAGTACTGCGCCTGTTTGTGGCACTGTCGCTATTGTCACAAGATGATGTGTGGCAGCTTTATAAATACATTATGTGTACAATATGCCGTATTATGTAATATTGGAATGCCAAAATTAATATATATTATGAATAACGGAGGTATTAGTAGTACATTAATGTAATTTCTAGTAAATTTTGCCACGACAGGATTTGTTCCTCAATTTTCGAATAGAGTACATAATAGTCTTTGTTTGTATGAACTTATGGTACCTACGTTTTCAAATTTATTACGGTATTACTGTGACATCTCGTGTTAAATAAGTCAATTTGCTTGTCAATAAATTATTATACGTACTCAAGCTGATGGAGAGTCACATAAATAATTTCTTTTATTTTCTTAATAGAATATCACGCGAAAATTATTGAAATGTTGCTATTAATGCTGTTAATTTAAGTTGCAAAACGAGTTTTAATGATACTAAGTTTAAGAAACCGCCATATTACCAAAAAAGTAGTTCGAAATTAATCTCAGGTTTAAACTAGTCTGATTCAATAAAAAAAAAATCCCGAGGAAAATATGCAAACTTAAAATGTAAAGTATCGAATTTGACAGCAAGTGTCAATTTCGTGAAGACTGGCACCGCCGATGAAGGACTTCTTTAATGAGAAGAACTCTTCTTAAACTGTTTAAGCCGGAGGCTTAATTTGTGGTGAAACCTTAAAAAAGGCCGTCGTTAATGTACAAAGTGATGTCACACAATACCTACATTCTATTAACGTAACAACAAAAACCTTTGTCAGTAAAACATCTATTCCTCCAACAAGCATTAAACGAATAATCCAAATCCATAATCCAAACGAATCGATCGTTTGGATTATATCAGTAGAATTATACATAATGAACACAGGGTGATAAATTTAAACATGTAAAGCTATGTACAATAAACATTCAAACGCTAAATAAACAATAAAATTTGCTCACCTAACTACTGAGAATTTAGCTGTCAGATAGATGTTGTGTCTTGCCCAAGTAAGGTTATTTGGGTAAAATGTTACGCGATTATAGAAAATTGTACTTGTTGTAATGTGCGAAGATCAGAGTTGGATTAAACAATCAGTCTTTAGGAAATGCAAGGCTTTCTCTCCGCTCTCTCCAAGTTCCTAATTCCTAAACCATCAAAAAGTATTTTTCAAGCCGTAGGACCGACCTTTAAACCGACACGGAGGTCATATTTAATTGCTTACTTAGCCTTTAGGTAAATCACGCCTAATTTAGCGATTTCTATTATTATTTTTTCATCTATTTTATTAAATAGGTGTTTAATAAAAAAGATGAATTTTTCTTTATGTGTGTTTTTCGTTATACATAATATACGATAATACGTTTGTCTGCTTCCTTATAATAACCTAGCCTAACTAGTTTGAAGGATTTTGAAGTCTGTCATATGTGGTATTACAAGAAAAGCCTTCATTACTGAAGTATAATTGGCTTCATTTTACGGTTACAATAATAACACGACGTACCAAAAATGTTATAGATTTGCGAATTCAACTTTAACGAAATGAATGAACTTTTGTGAAGCTTCTTCTAACGCTTTTATCATTTCAATTCAATATGTCTGCTTCTTTTGATAAATGTTTACTCATTTATTTTTTATTATTTTCAGATGGTTGAAACCCAGATGGTGAAAGGGAGCGTGGCTCCTCTGACAGTGAGTGCGCAATACTTAAGCGCGACTACTATTGTAAAGCCGGTAGTAGTTGTATCGAGTTCTCACTCGCCTTCTGCCCCTTCTACGTGAGGGCGTCGCCTAAATAAAGCCGTCCTGCGCCTTATTATCGCCTGGTACTTCAAGACTATTATTACTAAGACATAGAACAAGGAGGATTTATTTCGTTAATGCTTTTCAAAGAAGTCTAAGTTATTTAACAAAATAGAACATACTAAATGTACCGTTTTTGAAATTTCAATGTTAGAAAATTTTGTTCCTCATCATATTGGAAGGGTTAAAGCGAGTGCTATAGTATTAAAAAAAAGACTGTTCATCCGTGCAAGAATGTAAAACACGTGGCACATTAAGGCCCTGTTCATGTTTAATAGAATAACTTGTTTACTGCCAATAGGAGCAATAATTCGATTATACGGAAGGCATGATAGACTGAGCTCGGATGTTGAATAATTAACTACGCGTCAACTACCTCAAATGGATGCGACGCGCGCCCTAACTTGTAACCATTCCCTGTGAATCGATAAACATGCAGTTCTACATGAAGCCTGTCAGAGAGTGATGGTGAATTTATGCGCTTGTGTGCCAGGATCATTACTAATGCGCGTCTTATGTTAAGACTGTGTTAGGTTATTATGTGGAAATATATTTATGCAATGTCTATGTTTTGTACTGTTAAGTTGTATCAGACGGTGATAGCAAAGTGACAAATTGTGATGGACAAATGTGGTGAACATTTAGTGTAACAACCGGCCACCCCTTATAACTTACAAGTGTACAATTCACTTTATATTTTTCTACAGGTAACAAAGTCAGCTTTGTGATTGTATACAATTAATGTAAGTAACGAGATGGGTGTAAAATATTATTTAATATTTATTTATTATTTATTATCATCGTCATAAATATAGGGAGCAAAATTATATATAACCAAAACAAAAAGGCAGAAGAAATTGGATTCCTTTATACGAGAGCTCATTGCTCACATTTATTTGTCCCCTTTAGCCATCTAATGGAGACAAATTAATTTTGGTACAGACTACCAAACTCATATACTCTTATATTTGAAGTAAGTTCTTTCTCTCTGATAAGGAATACAAATGTTATAACAATTTGTGGGATGTTATTGCAACTTCAAAATCCATCTTACCACTCATTGTGAAAACATAGATATAGACGATGAAGTGTACTTGTTATTGTATAGACTAACAAGATAAAGTTTATTTTTTCTATATATCTGTGATGTGTGCAGTTAGCAACTGTAGTACTGGAAACTCTGTACAAAGACGTCTTTAGGTGTTGTCAATTTCTTATAATCGCGTGTTGAAAATAAAGTCAATAAAGTAAGTTAGTTAAATTATGTGGCTTATACGTGTCGCGGAAATGAAAAAAAAAATGAAACTGAATATCATGTGATATGAGCTGGTAACAAGCACCAGGAGATCAGAAAGTAGTGAAAGATATTAAAGCTGGAAACATATTGTCGTATGTGAATTTGACATAACTAATGTTAGTCTGGGCCTATATGTTTTATAATACAGCACATATAAACTATCAGTAATAAGTAACTAACCTGACCAAGAGCATTTATTTCATTCGGGCTATAGACGATGGGTCTTTGGAAATGTGTTTTTATCGGAGTGTGCATGAGCTTTGGGTCGCTTTCGCCGTCCAAACGTCTGTCTTGGACGACGAATTTTTTAGGTGTTGTGATTCATCCAAAATCTTCTCTTAATTTTCTTGTTTAGTCAACATCAGGCATCAACTTCTGCTAATTCAAGAAATTTCTCATCACGGTCAATGCCCGCCATGATGTTTATTTGATTCTATTATTCTAATACGAAATGTCCGTGAGTCGCATCTTGTGACGTTCACAGATTGTGGTGTGCACATAAGGTGCAAAATGCTACTGGCAGGTGTGACTTGTGTGTGAGCAACTGATAATGTGTTTCCAGTGATAAGTTGTGTCACGCAACTATCATTTTTATTCTACTGATATGTAATTATATTTGAAATTTTATTGATCAGTTTAGAATGAACGATAGATGCAAAAGCTGCTTTCCATTGTTCTCCAGGAGCTGATACGGGCCGAGCGGCCGTCCTCACAGTGTGCCTACCTGATTTTAAATAATTGTATATGATGTAATTCACTCAGTCAAGCTAAGTTGAACTTCTATGCATTCATTACATCTTTTCACACATTTTATGGCATTATGCAAAGAATTTATACAACAATCTTTTGGATACATATGGGTTTTATAAACTGTGACTGTATATTTCTACTAAAGATAGTATTAGCTTGGCTGGATTGAAATATGTACTATTAAATTAGTCTGTACATTGAGGGTTGAAAATTTACTGTAGCTCACTTGTTTCAACAATGTTAAGTTTTGCAGTCTTGATCGTTGTATTGTTAACTTGACGATGTTACAACTGCATGTCCAAGTTGTTTCGCTTGTAAGAGCTTACGACTGGGGTCAGCGACATGCATTAAGTGTTCTTTAAAACAATATGTGCCTATAGTTGTTGGTTGATTAACATTTTCCAAAAATTAGTTGTGTGTAACTTTTAATCATACATAAACATGTTATTTTGGTTGTCAAAATTCCTTTGAACTTTAACTCCATTTTGATGATTGATATTTCTTATAAGCTAATTCTCACAAATTGTTGTGCAATACATATTTTTAATAAATTGGAATCTAAAGTGATCAAACATTTAAAATTATGTTCCTGGTGTCCATTTAAGAAAATATTAAATATTATTTATTTTATTTATTACATTATAAAGACTTATTAAAATTATTCCACTTCTAAGTTTATTGGCATTGTTCTAGGAGACTACAATATACTTTTTCTTTCCAATATACAAAGGAATTATAAAAGGAAAAAGAAAGAATGACTCTTTAGGTAAAGGTACTTAAATCAGCTTAACATTAAACTTTTTAAATGTTATATTTTTATACTGTAACGCACACTGTCATTTATTTTATAATATATATGAAAGGCGATTTGATGTTTGATAGAGGTAGCGTGTTGTATGACACTGCTCCTTTTTGCTTGAAAGAATATATCTCAGCTACCTCATTAGACTCAATATCAACAGCTTTTTCGCTAAGCGATTAAACTGAAAACCTCATTTTAAGAATAGTAACTCCTTGTGAATATAATCTCCTAGTAACAATTTCTAATAAAAGTGTTTTTAAGTAGCATCTAATTAATAATATATATAAACTTTTAATTTGCATAGGCTGTGCATAGCTCTCATTTCATTAAGCTGTTCTTTTATTAAACAAATTCAAGTTCCACTGAATAATTTCTAAAACATCATACCCTGTTTAGAGGTATAAAGGTTTAATTTAGAATGTAGAATATTGTAGTCCACTCCATACCTATTTTTTATGTTTTCAATTACAAATACAATTTGTGTTATTATTTGATACAAGTGTGTAATAGAAAGAACAGTATTTTTGATCCTTTGAAGTGCGAGTATTTTGTCACTTTGCCTATTAATTATAATTATAGATTGAATAAAAATTGTAAAATAATATAATAAAGAGAGAAATTTATTTTAACTGTAATATTATTGCGAAGCGAAAATGCTCATGTAAATAAAAAATGTAGTGTACAAAGTTCTAATATGTTAGAAATACAGGAAATTGCATATTTAAAACTTGCCATTTTGTTTTATAATTCCCACACCTTAATGATATTTCTTCACATTTATCATGGAATGTAATAGAATAGGGTAATTTTATACTATAGCAGTCCCCTCGTTTTTTGGCTCTAGAAAATCGAAAAATCATCCGATGTCGATGATTTTTTTTAAATCTTCGTATTACGGCGGATTTACGAAAAAAAAATTAAAACTTACATTGGCTTCAGGGCCTTTATTGTTCATGAAAAGCACTCATTCACGTATAATTGTTGATAACTTTTTTACAAATAATCGAATGAAGCTGTTATATTTTTTTCGTAATCTACACAAAAAAAACGAACATTTAAAAAAAACTGAAAAATGTTTGTTTATAATTTTTTATTTTGATGTTTTATTGAGTGTAAGATCGAGCGAAGTGAGCTCGGGACTTAGGACATCCCGACTCGGACAGGTTAGGTTAGAAGGAGATGGCGGGGTCGAGTGAATTACCTAGAATAGAACCAATTTTATTCAAATAGTATACAAGAAATTTGGTTTGGAAAATATCTCTGACCTGGAAAGAATTAGCAAGAAACCCCACGGGATTTTTTTTAACCAACGGGTAATAGTGACCAGCTTCAAACAATCCTAAACAATTATCTTAAAAAGCACATCTAAGAACACTAAAATACATAATAGAGACGAATCACACGAAGGAATCTTTTTCTAAATAAGCGCCACATTATCGATATTAAGTAGGTATAGTGCGCTCAGCTACTCAGTTTAGGTATACACGTTTTTTTCGTAGGTATGTCATGTCCTTTTTTTTCTCTAGTCAAAGCCCCATGCACGTGAAGTATCTAGGGTTGCTATAGTGAAACCTATTTTTAATACCCAATACTGCCAGGTTTTATAAAACGTCAACCAATCATGCCAAAGGCTAAAATAACTGGCGAATCCTGCCAAAATGGCAGGAACATATGGTCATACTGGCGCCAACGATTGTCGGTTTTCAGTTTTTTTTTTTCAACCAGTGATCTTTATATATACAACTATGAGTGGAGGTACGCCCTTAAATTGTGCAAACTCAACTCACCTAAATTTAGTGTGTTAACTCACTCCTGTGAAGCCTCATTTACATTCAGCCTTGCCACTGCCGCGCTGTCGTGCTGCTCGGGAAGTGTGTATTTACACTCTGCCCTACCACTCACAACACTTTCGGCTTTCGACTATGGCAGACGTCGAAATAATTACAGCGTCCGCGCTGTGTCTTCTTGCAATACAAAATTATGTTAATAATTTATCAGTTCAAAAGAAGATAGATAGATAAATAGAAAATTTATTTGCTTAAACATGGTACATAAGATATCAATGTGAATTGCGGTTGTTAAGTTTTTATTATATTTTAAAATTATTGCATTGCTTAACTCTGAGCCACACTTTTATATTTCGAATAATATAAACAAAAAATATATATGGCTGTATTAGTTAGGACCACTACATGTATAAAAAAAATAAAAAAATTGCTTCAGCCTTAAGGCTTTTGAGGAATGAGGTGGTTACCAGTACTAACCACCGTGGCTATAGAATAAAACATGTATGATGAATAAAGAACTTTATTTTTAGAATTATTTCCTTACTTCAACTATTTTTTGTGAAAATCAGCAAAGCAAGTTTTTTCTTCATGTAGGCAAAGAGGAACTTTACACATGCTACACTCCCAAACTGTGCGTACTGGATGAGATTTTGTACTGCACTTGCAGCAGCGCCTAGATGTGCCCTGTTGTGGTTGGTGCTGACTACTTTCTAAACGTATTTCATGGGGAAATGTTGGTTTGTGACGTTTTATTAGCACAAGAATCGAAGAATGCGCTGGAGAACTGATATTGGAACCGTAAGATCGCTTATTCACAAAAGTAAGGGGCAAGAATGCCCTGGTAGACAGAGCGGCGGAATTCCTTCATTGTCAGTCTTGACAGTCCCATATGATCAAGTTTTTGAAGATCTTTGTAAATAACAAAAGAATTTACCAACGCGCAGTCCAAGAAATGAAAGAATATTCTATGCCCCCATTTACGAGACTGAGTTGGTCAAACTTGTCTACAAAGTTCATATTTGCGTTGTAATCCTTTATAAGTTCAGGGCAAGCTATCTGGTTTGAGTCACCATTACGCTCTTTGCGAATAACAGTACTGACACTTCATGGGTCGTGATAGTTTGATAAAAGGTGGACTACCCTCTTATCTTTATATCATATTTTTGCACTTCATCACAGTAACATTTGTGTCACTGACTCGATAGTCATGTTCACCCCTTTCTAACTTAGTATCTTCTTTGAGTGTAGGTAAATCTTTTCTAGTAGCATTTACAGTACCACAAGCCAAGATTTTGTCGTTTAGTAAATCAATCTGCAATTTGTAACTGTTAAAATAATTATCAAAGTAGACTCTGTGATATTTGCCTTTGAGATCTGTACATAATCGCTTTACTATTGTCGCACCCAAATCTTTTTCTACATTGTGTTCTTGTTTGCCTGTATATAATTGAAAATCGAGACAGTAACCAGACTCAGCACACTTCATCCAAACTAGCCCCGTTTGATCGGTTTTTTCGGCATGTACTGCTTTAGAGAAGACCGTCCTTTAAATTTTATCATACTTTCGTCTACTGCAACTTTTTCTGAAGGCTTATAATTAGCGCGGAAGTTTCTTTGAATAATATTCAACAAAGGACGAATTTTTATACAATTTATCAAAGTTGGGACTCTGTTTAGAAGGAATCAAGCTATTATTGTTCAAATGAATATGATTCAAAAGCCACCCAAATCTGTTCAAAGGCATAAATTAGGAGATATAGCTATCATGTAGATCAGGTGCAGATGCCCAATAATCTTTGTAGCTTGGTAGCTTTTTAATACCCATAACCAAATTTAGAGCCAGAAACACATCAATCTCTTCAGGAGTAGTCGGTTTATAGTTTTACCAGTTTGAGCAGCGTATAAGTTGGTTTGAAAGCAGATTATTTCTAGCAAATTCTCTGTCCAAAACAAGCGAAAAAGTTGTAGAGGCGTTATATTTTCCATGCTTTGAATATGTTCAGGAATACCAGAAATCTCACAAAAAGTACCAGGCAGTTTTATAGTGTAGCTTTTTTTCCATTTCGGTGGCCGAAATGTCGAAGAAATATCATCACGTGGTTGAGAAGTAGAAGCAGAGGTAGTAGCGGTACTTACAAAATTAGCCAGAGGTATATCATCATCCGAGTCAAAGTTGTCATTGAATGTCTGCACAGCGACAGTGTCATTACCAAGGGTGAATTCGGGGGCTTGATCAATGTCTGGTTCTGAGCCACAGTCTGAATCCGACTCCACACAACTTTCAGGATCCGAAGGAATATCTTCTTGCAAGATATTTTGAATTTCTTTTTCTTGTAATGCGCGCTTCATCCTATAAAAAAAAACCAAATTGTAAATATCTAGCAAATTATATGTGTTAGTACTTGAATGTGGTGGTTACCTACACTAACCACCACATTCAAGTACTATTTTAGTAATGTTACGAATAATACTATAGTCAAATCTACAGACAAATGTAAACAGCAACACTTTCGACATATTTTAAAATAAGAATAACGTTGGAATAACGAAACTAATCTCCGTGAATTAAAACACTCGCGACCCATCAAATGTCAAGTTCGTAACTGTGACTGACAATCGATTCAACTGACACCTAACGATCATTTATAGAGGTCAGGGATATATCTGTCATATTCATTCATAAAGTTACCAAAAGGTGGCGTTATTTTTAGATTATCATAGGTAAAAGAGGTGGTTAGCGTTACTAACCACCTATGATGAGAGTTAAAAGTTAGGTACAAACATTCTTTTTGAATTCAAATATTATCCTATACCTTTAAACGAGCAATTCTTGTATATATATATATATATATATATATATATATATATATATATATATATATATATATATATATATATATATATATATATCGGAATCTCGGAAACGGCTCCAACGATTTTCATAAAATTTTGTGTGCAGGGAGTTTCGGGGGCAATAAATCGATCTAGCTAGGATTTATTTTTAGAAAATGTCTTTTTGTCCGTGTTTTTAGGCAATGAAAAACTGCTAAAATATCGTTAGAATAAGAAGGTAAATTTTTACAGTTTATTAAGCTTAATTGGTATATTGGGCGGTCACAAAATCGTAACGCCATGGTTCGAGCCCAGACCGGCCGACCGACTTCAAGTACCGGTGTTCCATCCGCTTTCAGAAGCTCCGCTGTAATTCCATCCTCGCCTGAGGCCCTGCCGTTTTTAAGGTGCTGGAGAGCCATTCTAATCTCGCTCAGATTGACGTCCGGGATATCATCGGAATAGTGTCGGCTAAGACTTGCTCTTGTATCGTTACTCACACTTGCGTGTGGCTCCAACGATGATGTGTACAGCTGCCCATAGAACCTCTCAATCTCACTCAAAATCTCAGGTGTCCCGGAAACGATGCTGCCACACTCAGTCTTCAGCTTTGACAGTTGGCTCTTTCTGGCAGACAGATCTCTGGCAAAGACTTTGGAGCCCTGGTTCCGCTCGATCGCTTCTTTAATACGAGCAGTATTAAAGTTGCGTAAGTCTTGCCGCATGCATTTGGAGATCTGTCTGTTCAGTTGCCTGTATGCTGTCAAATCTGTTGACGATTGCAGCCTCATCTCCCGTCTAACAGCCATGAGATTAAGAGTGTGATCGGAGAGTTTTTGTGTTCTTCTGCGGCTCTTAGCTCCGACCGCATGGACAGTTTCCACGAGCTTGGCATTCATATCGTCCACTGCATTGCAATCTTTTAGGCACTGAAAGCGGTTACGTAACTCGAGCTGAAAAGTCTCAGGATTCTGGATTAGAGCACGAGGGGGACGGAGCGTTGACTTCATTAGACGAGACCTCTCCAACTTAACGTTTAAGTTCAGTGTGCCTCTAACCATTCGGTGATCGCTGCCGGTTTTCACCCTTGCGATCACTGAGACATCACTGAACAGTTGGCGTCTGATCGTCATAATGAAGTCAATCTCATTTTTTGTCGAACCGTCGGGGCTCGACCAGGTCCACTTCCTGTGAGGCCGCTTCTGGAAGAAAGAGTTCCTCATAAAGAGTCCCTCTTTCTCCATAAAGTCTGCCAGCTGCTGGCCCCTACGGTTCCGTTGCCCTACTCCGAATTTCCCTAACTTCAGCTCACCGCCTTCTCTTGTGCCTAGTTTTGCGTTGAAGTCTCCCATCAACACCGTGTAGTGGGTTTTGAAGGAATGCATGGCTCTAGAAATATCCTCATACATTTCCTCCACCTCCTCATCGGGATGTGCCGAGGTTGGTGCGTAGACCTGTATGACCTTCAGCGAATACCGTTTGGTGATTCTAAGTATCAGATACGCGACCCTCGTCGACACACTACCAATCTTTACAACGTTGTTGACGAGGGACTTGTGGACGATAAATCCGACACCTCCTTGGGACAGATGGTCGCCCTCCCGATTATAGAACAAGTTGCCGGACTCGAGGATTACCGTGTCCTCCCCCTCTCTTCGGACCTCAGATAATCCAATAATATGCTAGCGCAACTTGTCTACCTCTTCTTCCAGCTCCAGTATCTTCTCGTCAGTCCTCAGGGTGCGTGCGTTATACGTTGCCAGGTCGAGTCGTCGTAGGTGGCAACCGAACCTCCACCGGAGATTCTTAGCACCCCCTGCCCCGCCGTTACCATGGTCGCCACCGTAGCCAGGAATAGCGGGGCCGCCGGGGACTGGGGGCCATTTATTTATGTCGTTGCTCATGGGGGGATATTTGCCATAGTTGCCACGCTTGGCGAGCGGGTTGGCAACCGCAGTTTTTTATTATGTTATTGTTATTATTAGGAAGATGCTGCTGCCCATCTCCTGCCTGTTTTTCGCCTCTTACGACACCCACGGGAAGATATGTGGTAGTGGATGTTCTCAACCGCCACTACACGGCTTAGAAGTTCCTTCAATATAGAAGTTACTATTTTCCAGTATGTCGTTTTCTTTTTTTTTAATTTAAAATTTACCATTATTTTACACTGTTTTTGTTCTATGACTTAAAAATATCATTTCGTAGGGTTTACTAAAAATAACACTTTAAATGATTTCATGGCAAATGATTTATCTAATATGATAATTTACAACCACATATATGTAAAAGATAAAAGTTTAATTTTGTAGCAAATAAATGTTACAATCCTAATTTTTAAACATGTAAAGTAAGATGAAATTGTGTATTGTTAGGAATGAAATTTAAGCATGAGCAAATTCATTAAATATTTAGAATATATAATAATATTGAATAAAGTTATCAATCAAAATCAAATCAAATCAATTGAATCACTTGATGTTTTTGTGTTTATGCCATCTAGCGACGATTGTACTTACCATCTTGAAAGTCAATAAATTTTAGCTCGATAAAATGACTTTATTATTTAAAGCATGTGGCAAATGGCGCTATTATAAATCTCAAATATAAAATTTTCGGTTCCCAATGGATCTCACAGACTCACTGAGTACTGGAGCCCGAAATGATCCATCTGAATGATCGAAATCGATCCGAATGTACCAGTGCACGTGACGAAATGTACTAGAATGATTCCGTCCCTAGAAATGAATAATTGACACATGTCTACCTCTGACCCTAGTTCACAAGCGCGTTATAGCTTCCGATAGATGACGATGTTACCATTCAGCTTATGTCGACGTAAAATACGACGACGTGTAGCAGCATAAAATAAGCGAGACATACTGGTGTCTGCCTGCAGTGTTCTGTTTTGGCGCACTGAGTTAAGTTAAATCATTTGGGCCGTATCACATTTCATGTGACCACCCAAATCCGATATTCTTCTGTAAATTATCAATTTATACTCACCAGTCTCGCCCTATTTCCAACTCACTTTATTTTTCTATCAAATTGATAAGTTTTTGGAACACGTTACCTTTCTTGGCAAATTACATAAAGATAAGGAAATATTTTATTTGTATTTTCTAAATATTGTTCTTTTTTTAATCCCTTCTATGCGGACTACGGAGCATGTAACATGTGCGATTCTGAGTTATGCGTTACGATTCTTAATGCCCCATTTACATTCAGCCCTATTGGGCAGGGAAGTGAGCAGGGCAGTGGGCAGGGCAGTATGCTCGTAAACTATTATATTAATATAAAATTTAGTTTAAAGAATTAATGAACATTGACATTTTATTTCTAACATTGACATTTTATTTCTAAAAACGATTAGCAACTCATATTGATTATTTATTTATTAAAATGTAAAATAAGTTAAATGGTAATATTTGCATAATAGCCTGAGATTTTTAAATTATAATTTTATAGTAATTAAAATTATGAATTAATTTATACTGTAGCGTAATTATTAAAATAATAATAGCTTAACTAATCTAATATACTATTTAATATTATTTATGTAACAATAATATAATAATTAAATTAATAATTTATGAACAATTTACTGTATAAGAATTCAATCAATACCTATGAAGAATTTGTTGCTTCCTGTCCAACTGATTTCTTCAAGAAAGGCATCAATAAACTGCCACCCCGTTTGGTAAAGATGCATCGATTGCATGAGTTTGATTACTCATATTATAATTACTGGTTTCGCGGAAAAAGAAACGGGTACTCTCACATTTTGTTTGGTTGGTTATTGTATGCCAGTATCTCATTCCTTCCTATCAACGCATTCCATTCCACACGCACTGAAAGGAGGGGAAGCTAAATTATGTGGCGCGATTTCGGTCGCCAATAAGAAGCTGCCCCGCCGAGATAGAAGTGGAAGAAGTGGCCTGCCCATATAAGGACACCCGCTGCCGCCACTTCTTCTTGCATCGTACTCTATGGCAGTCGCGCTAAAGAAGAACCGCTAGTAAAAACCACGTCGCGTGGTGCAATCTGTCGTCGTGCACCGCCCTCTTCTAAATCACCACACTACTAGGAGCGTTGTCCACAAGGCCGCCAGCAAAAGGAACCCCACCCTGGTAAGTGTTCCTTAATTTACATTGCGCCGTTTAATTTATTTGCCATATATTTCTCCCTTAACGACTCAACTAGAATTCCATCTCAGGACGCTGGCAAAATAGTATTTTCGAATAGCGTCTGCTGCCACGTGCCGCATCGGCCATCTCGTTTTGGTTGTGGGAAGCCGCGTATACATACAGTCCACCAAGAAAATCGATCCAGCGTAATAAGGTCGAGGCTCGTCCCGGGAATCGAACCCGGACCACAATCACCGCATTATTTTGGTCATTAGCGCGATCATTTTGGGTTCCTCCGAGCGAGATTCGAGTGAGGAGTGTGGTTCAACCATTTTTCTGGTCTTTCGAGGAGAATTTGGAACTGACGACCTGTGGCCTGATCGAGTCCAATTGCTGAACCAATTCCTTGGACAATGCACTCTAGTTTGTTAACATTGGATAGATTTAGCTTCGCCTAGCATTACCGGGTATGGTACGCCGTATTGTTGAATTTAAAATCGAAAATAGTTAAAATTTCTTTGTAGCTTTATTCGCACAGGTAAATAGACGAAGAAGAATTAATAAGATGATCTAACCCTGTACAAAATTGTGAAAAAATACACGAATATACGGCCCAAACAGATCTTTAAATTTTATTTCTCCGTGGGTGCCTCCTGATTAGATGCACTTAAATCGTTTCAGAGCGAAACTTAAACTGACTGAGATGACTGTTGCCTGAAGAAGACTGGTAATCAATTTTATAGAACTGCCATTTAACTTCTTCACGATGTTGATATGATCAACATAGAGCAGTTCTGTAAAGTAAATCTAATATTTATCTAAATGTTAGACTGCGCTGGTACCCCAGGGTCGTTCCTCGTCGTAAATTTCACAGCAAACAACTGATGCATGTCAGCACCAATGAAATTGTTAATTGCAATTTTATGTGCTGTTTTACCACGTGATTAGCGGGGAAAGAAAAAATAGTGAGGAAACCCGCATGTCTAAAATATGTATGAAAATAATATTTCAAAACCAGGTGAAGTCCGCTTACATTCAAAGAAAAAGCGCGGCAGACAATTTCTTACTCTAAAACCCTTTCAGAAAAGAGAGAAGGGCTGTTCCAAGCGGTGGGAAGGAAGTATAAAGGTTGTTACTTTTCTTTACATTACTAAATATATAAATGAAGTTATATTCAGCATACAGACACCAAACAAGTTACAAAAAAGTTAAGAATAATTAATCCGTACTCTAAATCTGTAGCTCGGAAGCAGTATAGGGGATAAGTGCATGAGAGCGCGTCTGCAGTTATCCCATCTTGCCATTCATTTAGAAATCGGAATATTAATCCGTAATAACAGCGAGGTGCTCAAGATGATTTTACAAAGTAATTAAAGTAAAAAATTATTAACTTGCCAGTACTCTGCATAGCTGGCAAGTTAATAATTTTTAATAAAATAACGGTGAATGCTGCGGCCTGTCGACATCTACTCGAGACATATACACGATTAAGAATCAAAAAATGTAGATGCGTTGTCACCCCTGAGGTTGGAATGCCTAGTTTCCAGTAAAAAGTGTCTCCGGTTCTCTACACTCACCATACGAAACACAGCATCATTAAGCCGATATTTTAAACAGGTATTCTGATTTTTTTCACGATACTTTCCTTCACCGCCTAGCACGTGATAAATCAGCACTTAATAATTTCTTTTTTTGCCGGCGGGGATCTAACCCAAGTTGCTAGCGTACCTACTCTGAAATTAACTGTGAATTCAATTTACTTCAGAGATCTGCACAGCTCAACTTTGATATGAGCGTCGAAAGGTTTTAATTTTTAAAATTTAAAAGTACAATCAGTTAAATGGCAAAATCTTGGAATTAATAACCCATGGGTAGTCAATTTCATGATTTTGCACAGCGGCAGTCTGCCCGTATTCTTCGGGCGACTGTTAACGATATTTAGGTCATGCGTCATCTCCGGTAGAGGTTTGGCCCTGGAATGATTTGAGTGCACCTACCCTCCCGCATACATGAAGAATCAAGATATGCATTATAATATTTTTATACGTATTCGTACAGAATTGAATTTTCTTATTCGTTAAATGACTCTGCATCCGCGGAGATGACGCTATCAATATGGGCAATTTGGCCCATAACAATAGTAATTCATAAAATAAAATTAAACTATGAATTAACCACACCTGTAGACCCAGTATCTCAGGGGTAGAATTAATACATATTTGAGACAACCTCTAAAGTATATCTTATGTAATAAAAAAAATTGGTTTAAATTGATTGTCCAGCCGCCAAATTTCGTGAACGCACTACGCGCCAAACGTCCCAATACTATCCACACCATCTGGATGCTTGGCGGTCCTCCACTGTACGTTTCAAAAGGCCAGTTTTCTTCCGCGTACGAGCTCTCTGTGGAATAGTTTACCACCGGCGACATATTTCTTCCGGACCGATACGACCTGAGGACCTTCAAGAAAAGAGCTTACCCTCCTTTCTAAGGGGCCGGCAACGCACCTGCAATTCCCACTGGTGTTGTGGTTGATCTATGGGCGGCGGTTGTCACTTAACATCAGGTCGGCCGCATGCTCGTTTGCCTCTTCTTCTATAAAAAAGGGCAAAAGCTAAAGATTTAATGTCTTCGTGTAGTGGGTGTCGACAAAGGTGTCGCGAGAAATGAAAAAGAAGATGGACAATAATATCTTCTTTTTAAAGAATAAGAGTGATAAACGAACACACAGTTCACAGTTCAGTTGATGGTAAGTGGATGCTGTGGCCCATAGACATCTACATTTATCCCCGATTAAGAATCAAATTACAGATGCGTTGCCACACCTGAGGATTAAGATGGATTGCTTCGTTTCCAGTAAAAAGGTTCGCCGGTTCTCTACATCCATCATACGAAACACAGCAGCATTTAAACTGCTATTTTACGTTGGTATTCTGTAAGAGCATGGTCCTGTCCCGGTCGAGCCGACCCATTCGTGCTACAACTATAATATAGCTGCAGCGTGGCACTACCACGTATTACGTGTCTTCCCGATAACAATTCAAAATAACAAAAAACTGCGGTTACCAACCTGCCCCTGAAGTGTGGCAACTATAAAAAAATATAAGTTATTACGCAAATAGCATTAATTAGTAATAGATCAGTTTTTTTTAATAAAAAATATTTTAAAATGTCAAGTATAACGTATAACATCATAATTTATTCTCAAGAAATGTTGACTGGTAGAGAATGCTTCAAATAGTCCGCATTCTCTAAACACTTAAAAAAATGGTAATAAAGGCTAAATAAATATGGCAGACTTTCATTTTTAAACAGTGTAATCGGTCCCCAAGGACCACCAAATGTGGTAATACTATAAAATTTTGACTTCTAAATATCGGATCCATATCAATAACTCCCTGATGAGAACTTAGTGAGAAGCAAAATTCGTTGCAGGATTATCTGCACTTTCCTGATCATCTGCAAAACTCCCTGAAATCCACTGCAGAACTCCCTATTAAAATAGAATAGAATAATTTTTTATTCAATATAGATTCCATGTAATTCTTAATTAAAGTCACAAAGCCGCTATCCTAGGAACAACCAGCAAGAAACCCAGCGGGACTATTTTTTTTTAAATAAATTTTACAATGTAAATGGTTACAAAATTTATTTTAGAAACTGATTGGAAGCGACCACCGATATCCAGGGGTTATATCAACCAAGTTATATTTTGTTTAATTAAATATTTAAACTTGCTAATAGAGAGACCTTGTATATATTCTGGGACTTTTTGACTGTTGTAATAGCGTATACATATCCCCAAGAGTGAATCACTGACTGACGGTGGAGTCGAGAAACCGATATCACTAGTTTGTGTTTGTTTCTAGTGTTTAAAAAGTGTATATCACTTTTTTAATAAAACTACTTTTGTTTTTTGCGAAAATACATTATATTTTCATAAATATGCTGATAGATTGCCTCATAGGGGCGATACTTTCAAGATTTTCCACACCTGGCAGACAGACATCCCTTCATATCGTCCCGTGGGTGAAAGAAAAGACAGGGAAAATAAAACATAAAATGAGCAGCAAAATGTTCCTCAAAATAGTAACAAACTGCGGTTGCCAATCTGTCTGCCAAGCGTGGAAAAGGTAAAATCCTCCTTATGTACGTGGATTCTATAGTCTGTAATGGATGGATGATGAGACGAGTTGGCGAACACAGTTTTATGTTATTTTGATTACTGTTATTAGGAAGATACTGCTGCACATCTGCTGTTTCTTCCCCACCGTCGCTTCTTATGTCATCCACGGGATGACATATTTTTTATAGAAGAGGTAGGTAAGTGACTACAACCGCAACACCAGGGTAATTGCAGGTGCGTTGTCGGCCTTTTAGAAATGAGTAAGCTCTTTTCTTGAAGGTCCCTAAGTCGTATCGGTCCGGAAAAGTTGACGGTGGTAAACAATTCCACAGAGAGGTTGTACGAGGAAGAACACTTCTAGTAAATCGCACAGTGGTGGACCGCCAAGCATCCAGATGGTGAGGATGGTATCGTGAATTTTGACACTATGTGCGTTCGGGTTTGGCGAAACTAATCCGAACAAGTCCTTAGAGCACTCCCCATGGTAGATACGATAGAAAACGCATGAAATAGTACCTAGGTAGCTAGTTAATATTTATAATAAAAGTTAGTAGATTTGTCTGTATTTGACGATAAAGATACTAAGTAATACGGGTCCGCCATTTCTTCACCTTATCTACTTCTATTTTACGACCTACGTCTTAAATTTACGTCTAAAATACAAAGGGGCTAGCAATTAAAAGTTGTTTGACCCGCCTGTATGTAAGTTAATTAGTAGATAATCTTTTTTTTTTACGTTAAATTTTATTACTACAGCTTAATGACGTTTAATATAGATAGTTTATACAGATAGGACATAAATGAATTGAAATTGAATAGGTATAATTATATATACTGGTGACCTTTTTTTACCGTCTGAAAAATATAGGGCAAAAAAAATTTTTGAACAATTACTTTGTCCTTTGCCCTTGAGCCTGTGACCCTGCGTAGTGACAAGGTCAAAAATACCTACTAAATTTATTATTTTACTTTTACTAATATAATGATTTGAATTTCGATAGATTTTAATTGATTTATTTAATTAATTCAAAATTTTAGTTTTTATTTTTGTAAAATGTCCGTGCTATAGACTTTCTACTCCGTTCACGTGTTACACCCTATATTTTTCAGACGGTAAAAAAGGTCACCAGTATATATAATTATACCTATTCAATTTCAATTCATTTATGTCCTATCTGTATAAACTATCTATATTAAACGTCATTAAGCTGTAGTAATAAAATTTTACGTAAAAAAAAAAGATTATCTACTAATTAACTTACATACAGGCGGGTCAAACAACTTTTAATTGCTAGCCCCTTTGTATTTTAGACGTAAATTTAAGACGTAGGTCGTAAAATAGAAGTAGATAAGGTGAAGAAATGGCGGACCCGTATTACTTAGTATCTTTATCGTCAAATACAGACAAATCTACTAACTTTTATTATAAATATTAACTAGCTACCACGTAACGTATACGTATAGGGTGTAACACGTGAACGGAGTAGAAAGTCTATAGCACGGACATTTTACAAAAATAAAAACTAAAATTTTGAATTAATTAAATAAATCAATTAAAATCTATCGAAATTCAAATCATTATATTAGTAAAAGTAAAATAATAAATTTAGTAGGTATTTTTGACCTTGTCACTACGCAGGGTCACAGGCTCAAGGGCAAAGGACAAAGTAATTGTTCAAAAATTTTTTTCAAACGTATAATTCAAAGTTTTTTTTTTTTTCTCTTTTTTTTTTTTTTTTTTTTTTTTTTTTTTTTTTTTTTTTTTTTTTTATATATGTACACAGAATATTCATAATAAACTTTTAAAGTTAACATTTTATTTGAAACATTGTAAAAAGTAAAGGTCAACGTCTTTTTGATAAATCTAATTTCATGAACTTTCTTACGGTTGATGTAACTTATTAACCGGGTTACAATAAGGTTCTGTTACGAGCTTAGGGTTCGTGACAATAAAAATTACCGATTGAATTACCAAAATTAACACACTTTACACTAATTAAACTTAAAACACTAATAATTAATCACACTGATTCACTTTATTTCGCTCCGAAGCTTCGCTTGTCTCGCCAAATTCAATACTTCCCCGATCGCACCTTGCAGCGCCTATAAATACACATTAGCACCGAAACATCTAGAACATTCAAGTAAATACGCGCAAGGCGTCGAAAGTTCGAGTGTCGGCTTCTAGAAGCTTAGTTCTTCGTTTCGACACTAGATGGCGCTTCGGTTGAAAGATTAGTGATGTCATTTTCTGGATAGTCCCCCCCGCTCTCGTCCCTGACACAACATGACGTCAACTTAGGCACGCAACACTGCCCCCTCCTAAGACATGCTCATCCCGAGCATTATCGGCCCCATAATAACGCGCCAAGGGATCCACATGGACGATCTTAGGAGTCTCTCTTGCGCCTTTCTGTATCCGGTAGGTTACATCGTTGATCCTGGTTACAATCCGGTATGGGCCGTCCCATTTAGCTTGAAGCTTAGGAGATTTCCCTTTGCTGCGGACTGGATTGTGCAACCACACTAGTGAACCTTCGTCGAACCTTTTGTTGTTCATTTTGCGGTCATACTGGGTTTTCATCTTTTCAGACATTTGCTGGCCCGATTGTCTGACGTGCTCATAAATGTCATTCATTTTGTTCCGCAAGTCATTTGCATAATCGGTTATACTGCGTGGGGCATCAGGTGGCATCCCGGTGATCAGGTCTGCAGGCAGCCGTAATTCTCTTCCTAAGTTTGCGAAAGCTGGTGTCACTGCTGTACTTTCGTGAACAGCGCTTCGATATGACAACAAAAACGGTTGTGTGTGCTTGTCCCAATCTCGTTGCCGATTGTCTACAACTTTTGCTAGGTACCTCTCCAATGTCTGATTAAATCGTTCTACCATCAGATTGCGGGTGATAAGAAGTCGTTCTTGTTTTATGAGTACCCATAACTCGGCAAGTTTCCTGGAATATTTGAGACTCAAAATTCCTTCCTTGATCGCTGTGAATCTCTAAAGGTACTCCAAAACGACAGAAGACTTCATGAACTAGTTTATCTGCAACTGTTGAAGCTTCTTGATTTGGAATGGCGAAGACTTCCGGCCACTTAGTGAAGTAATCCATCACAACCATGAAATACTTGTTACCGCTTTCACTCTCCGGAAACGGCCCCGCCACGTCAATGGCTATTCTCTCCCATGGTGCACCAACATTGTACAACTTCAATGCACCTCTACTACGAGTCTGAGGTCCCTTTACAGCCGCACAACTTGTATATTTGCGACACCAGTCCTCGACATCGTTTCGACAGTGGACCCAGTAAAACCGTTCTCGGATCTTCAGTAGAGTTCGTTTAACTCCCACATGGCCTCCTGAATAATCATTATGGTACAGCTGTAGAACATCCGGTACTTTAGCTTTAGGGACAATCATTTGCAAATGACAGCTGTCTCCCCGAACATTTTCCCATTTACGGCACGGAAATCCATCCTGAAGCAAGTTGTCCCACTGGGCCCAATAGCTTTTAGTGGTCGAACTCATCGCTGAGATGGCTTGGGAGCACTGGTCTTCATACATTCCAGAATCGGCTTGATGTCCGGAGCTTCCTGCTGTGCACGTTGTAAGCTATCCTTCCAGTCAATGCTGAGGTGGTCTGCCCTGAGCATCCTCACGGATACCACTTCCTTACTCTCTTGCCTAGTACAATGTTTGCAATCTTCAGGACAAGCTCTTCTTGATAATGCATCTGCGTTGCCATGAGATTTCCCGCTGCGATGTTCGATCTCAAAGTCGTATTCCTGCAGTAGTTCAATCCACCTCGCAACTTGTCCTTCTGGATTTTTAAACTGCAATAGCCATTTTAGTGCAGCATGGTCAGTTCGTAAGTGAAATTTCCGCCCCAGAAGATATTTGCTAAAATGCTGCAACGACTTTACCACAGCTAACAATTCGCGTCTTGTGACACAATAGTTCCTTTCCGGTTTTGACAACGACTTGCTGAAGTACGCTAATACGACCTCTTGGTCACCATTCCGTTGAGACAACACACCGCCAAGTCCTATATCACTTGCGTCTGTGTCAACTATAAATTCTTTGCTTGCATCAGGGTATCCCAAAATAGGTGTTTTGCACAGACGGTCCTTGAGCTCTTTATTATTATTAACGATATATATATATATATATATATATATATATTTACGATATTGCAACTTTTATCCCAGCAGAAATGTCGCTTCTCCTCGGTTAGCTTATGCAGAGGTTTGGCGAATTCGAAAAGTGAATTCTTCACAAATCGCCGATAATAGGAGCACAAACCCAAAAATGCTCTAACCTGCGTCTTGTCTTTTGGAACCGGCCAATCCTTGACAGCTGCGATTTTCTCCGGATCTGTGTGCGGATACCTTCTTCCGACACTACATACCCCAAAAAGTTAACTTGCCGTTTGAATAGTGAACATTTCTTCGGACTCAACTTGAGGTCGGTACTCTGAATCTTCATGAGCACGCGTTCCAGGTTTTGAAGGTGTTCCTCAAACGTACGGCCTACGATGATGATGTCATCCAAGTAGACCAGACAGGCATCGCCAATTAGGCCCGGTAAGTACAAGTTCCATCAGCCTTTCAAACGTTGCTGGAGTATTGCACAACCCAAACGGCATTACTTTAAATTGCCACAGAACCTTTCCCGTCGAGAACGCAGTTTTCTCCTTGTCCTTAGGGTCAATTTCAACTTGCCAGTAACCACTTTTTAGATCCAGCGTGATAAACCACTTTACTCCTGTAAGCATGTCCAGCGTGTCATCAATTCTTGGCAAGGGATAGCTGTCCTTCTTCGTAACGTCGTTCAGACGGCGGTAGTCAACACAAAACCGCATGCTGCCATCCTTCTTCTTTACCAGCACCACGGGTGAACACCATGGACTAGAGGAAGGTTCAATAACACCATCCTTCACCATTCCTTCAATCATGGTTTCCACTTCCTTTTCACGTGCTACCGGCAATCTTCTCGGCCGCTGACGGATAGGCAATTCTTCTCCTGTGTTTGTTTTGTGTTGAACTAAGCCAGTCTTTCCTATGTCAGCATCGTTTGATGAGAATACATCGGCATACTTGAGTAACAACTTCTTCGCCTTGACCATTTCGTTCGGGAAGAGAACGCTGCGACAGTCTTCCAAAAGTGTGGTCACTCTCGTTTGCGCATCCTTGCTGGGGGTCTCACTCGATAAACTTTCCACAAGTACACAACGGTGAGCTTGCCCAACGTTTCGAGGAAGACTAACCGGAACAATCGTTTTCGATTTCGGCGGAAAAACAATCTTCTTAATGCTGTACACGTTCCCTGGTAACGCCCTTTCCATAAAAAGTTCCTTCTGTCCATATTTCAAAACACCTTGCTTAACGTCGATCTCACAACAGTTATTCCTCATAAAGTCTAGGTCCAGGATGCAGTCGTCCATTATATCAGCCACGATGACATTATGCAGGTAGATCACGTTGCCTAGCTTCAACTAAATCTCCTTCTCTCCACAGACGGGTATACGCTGACCAGTGGCTGTTACCAAATTAATGCGTTCTCGGTTGTATGCGGAGTCCCCAAGGAACTGACTTATAAGTTGGGAACTAACAACCATACGAGAGGCTCCAGTGTCTATGGTCAGTTTACACGGCATTCCGTTCACCTCGCCCTTGATGATTAGACTGTTCCATCATGTGTTTGTGATATCGAGATCCTTGGGGCTCTTTTAACATCAGCCAGCACCCGCCCCGCAGTTCTGGCTTTTACTCGTTTCCCCGATACTGCTGGGCGGTGCTGTTGGCCGCACTACCCTCTCGAGATCGATCAACTTCCCTTTCTACAGTTCGCTTAGGGCAGCTGGATCGAAGATGGCCCCTTTCCCCACAGCCATAGCACCTAGAGCTGTATCCTTTGTTGCGGTCGCGAACTGTAGCTGCTGCAACCTCCCTGACGCGATGGGAACGATGATCCTGCCGCACGGCTTCCACCTCCAGTGCATGGGCCAAGGCGTCCTTAAGCGTATCGTGGTGCCCGAGTCTCACAGCAGCTCTGACTTCAAGGTCGCGGATGCCGTCGATGAATGTCTGCACCAGGTTCTCTTCAATGAGCGCAGGCACAGACCGGTATGCTTTTCGCACCAGCTTCTCCACCTCTAGAGCCCACTGCTGCAGGTTTTCGCACCAGGTTCCCTTCAATGAGCGCAGGTACAGACCGGTATGCTTTTTGCACCAGCTTCTCCACCTCTAGAGCTCACTGCTGCAGGTTTTCGTTGATGCGCTGCAAGCGATTTTTAAGCTGCGCACGAAAGACGTGTTCCAGATATATAGAGCGTCACCATATCTCGCCTCCAATGCTTCAAGGAGTTGCTCATAAGTCACTTCCTCACCGAGAGCTTCCAGAACTGTTAAGGCCTGGTCACGCAGGCCTAGTGTGAGAGCAGTCATGGCCTGACTTTTATTCCAGCCGTTCGCCTTCATAACAGCCTCGAACTGAATTTTGTAGGCTGACCAGGAAGAAGTCCCGTCGAACGATGGCACCTGGAACCCACGTAGCGAAGGTGTAGTAGCTGTAGTTCCGTCCCCAAGTTTGAGTTCGTCCAGTGATTTCTTCATATCAGCCATTACGTTGTCAACCCGATTGTTCACTTTGTCGATTCGGGTTGCAGCTTCCGATAGGCGGTTGTCATGTTGTTCAACCTCCCTTCCCTTATCTCTTTCCCGAAAGTAGCGTGAATGTCCTTCATGAGGAGCATCTGCTCTTCCTTATCGCGCTTGAGCTGCTCTTCCAACCGACGGGCCTGTTCCTCCTGTCGGCGGGCCTGTTCCTCCTGCTGTTCTTTCAATCAACGGGCCTATTCCTCTTGTCTGCCCCGCAGCTGTTCTTCTAACTGGTGGACCTGTTCCTCCTGTCGACGAGCCTGTTCCTCCTGTCAGCGAGCCTGTTCATCCTGTCGGCAAGCCTGTTCCTCCTGCTGCTCTTTCAGCCAACGGGCCTGCTCCTCCTGTCGGCGAGCCTGCTCCTGCAGCATCACCATCAGAGCACCTAAGTCAGATGCTGCAGATGTAGGAGCTACTGACGGGCCTGCAGCCGGCGGCTGGCCCTCCGACGTCTGCGGCGTTGCACCACCAAATCTTCTTTGGTCCGTCTCCTGCTGGCGTTGACTTCGGGTACGGACACCCTCCGTTTCCTCCTTAGGTAAAATCGACATGATTTTATCCCACTTCTGACACCAATTGGTACGAGCTTAGGGTTCGTGACAATAAAAATTGCCGACTGAATTACCAAAATTAACACTTTAATTAAACTTAAAACACTAATAATTAATCACACTGATTCACTTTATTTCGCTCCGAAGCTTCGCTTGTCTCGCCAAATTCAATACTTCCCCGATCGCACCTTGCAGCGCCTATAAATACACATTAGCACCGAAACATCCAGAACATTCAAGTAAATACGCGCAAGACGTCGAAAGTTCGAGTGTCGGCTTCTAGAAGCTTAGTTCTTCGTTTCGACACTAGATGGCGCTGTCGGTTGAAAGATTAGTGATGTCATTTTCTGGAAAGTCCCCCCCCCCGCTCTCGTCCCTGACACAACATGACGTCAACTTAGGCGCGCAACAGTTCTATACTCGAAACGTGTGATTTTTTACCTATGTAACTGTTAGCTGATTTCTCAGAAACGGTTGATTTTCGATTATTTAATGTTACTGGATGTTTCAACATAAATTATGATAATAAAAATTTTATATCTATCACATAGTACAAAATAGACAATAAAGAATAAAAAATAAATGAAAATAAATACCTACTGTTTGAATGAAACGAGCGGAAATGCGTTACTTTTAGATATCTCTGACACACAGCGTTTCAGTCGTACTAAATGTACAGTCCGGAATTTAAATATTAAGGGGTAATTTATTCCGTTGCACTTTGTATAATTTGAATTTGAGTTTTTAGCGGCTTTTCATTATGATTTGTGTGAAAATTCTTTTATGTTTATATTTTTTAAGTTCATAGTTGAATGTTATCTTCGCACGAATGGTGCCTGACCACATGTTGTTGAGTCTGTTCACTAAGATAGTGTCGGTACATCCGGAGGCGCTATTATGATTTTGTTTTTATCTTATTATTTTTTACTGTGTTTGTTAAACAAATGTTTTTCTATTCTAATAATAAAATAGAATACTATTTTCTTCTTATGGTTATTATAATAAAATACGAATATAAATAATAAACACAAGTTGATTTGAATGAAAAATATTAGTAGGTAGTTAAACATAAAAGAAAAGTTAAATAGATACTATTCTTCATCACTCGAAGTGTCGGAGTCAATGCAATGTGTATTTATAATAAGGCATTCAACGTCATCACGTTCTGAATCCATACTGAAATAGTATTATTGTCACAAATTGTCCTGTATGCCACACGCGGCGATCTTTGATGCTGTGGCGGCGCCTTTCATAAGATGCAGCATGTGCCGAGGCGGCGTGACACAAACGCGACTGTATCTTAGCGACTAACTAACTTGCAACGTTTTGTCAAAATGTTTTTTGATATAATATTGATAGAATAGCCAGAATATCCATTAATATCTTGAAAATAAAATTTTGTTACTTTATTTACCTAAAACAACACATTATGTCCCTTTCCACATAGCTAAACCATAAATAATAATAAAACTGTTTCAGCAGTTCTATTTTTGTAAAAACGTAAGGGACAGACAGATATGTTGAATGAAACTATAATGTAATTGGAAACAATTTATTACTCATCTTATTAAGTAAATTGTTTGCATCTGCTACATTTTCTCAGATCATTGAGGGTTGAATGGTAGATAATGCCATAAGGCCTTTAAATCACTTGTTACGTATATAAGGTGTATAATAAGGATTAAATAAATAAATAAAAAACTAGAATGTCGATAAGACAGAATTTCGCGTTCGAGCTGACAATATTAGTAAGGATCTCATATCAAGTACCTAATTTAATCTAATTTAATTTATTTAAAATACAATTTTGGTTGCACTAATAAATACCTAAATACTATGATATTTTATTAAA
This sequence comes from Parnassius apollo, assembly GCA_907164705.1. Lineage (NCBI taxonomy): Eukaryota > Metazoa > Arthropoda > Insecta > Lepidoptera > Papilionidae > Parnassius > Parnassius apollo. Next base: position 5,905,418 of record CAJQZP010000547.1, on the reverse strand, counting down.
ATTAGTAATGTAATTTTATTAAAAAAGTAACGAGAGAGTTGAATACAAATTTTTGCATATCTAACAATGTTTTTCAATGGCCGAGGCTGCATGTTGATGGGAGTGGAATCTTCCTGATGATAGCGGAATACGGTTAGATAAGATTACAATTGTTGCAAAAATAATGTAATAAAGACGTAAACATTATCTTATCTTTGTTTCATAAACCGTTACGTTCAGTAATTACGTTATAAGACCGAGTCAGTAACTTAAAACATTTAAATTTATAAATTTATACTAAAACATATTTAAACAATTAATGAAATTATATTTTGCAGTTACAATTAATTACATTTATGATTTTTTATTTGCGGTTTAAATAAGAACTATTACGTGTTTGTGTTAACTATTGTTAATTACTAAGTCTTAAATTTCCTTATGAGTTAAAAGTTGCCTTTTCAACAACTGCCATAACAACCTAAAAATGTCCTATAGATTGCCTCATAGTGGGATTTTGCCATAGTTGCCACGCTTAGCACACTGGTTGGTAATAGTGGTTTTTATTATTCTGAGTTGTTATCAGGAAAATGTGGCTGACCATCTCCTGGTCCAGTTTCCCTCTGTCTCTTGCGACACCTACGGGACGACATGGGCTGGTGGGTATTCTTACAACGCAACTCAATATATGGCAGAACTCTTTATTTCTTGCCTTATTGTACGACTAAAATAAGTATTCTTTAATATTACACCAATTTCGTTCTTTTATAGAATAAGGATGACAAATGAGAACACAGTCCACCTGATGGTAAGTGAATACTGAGGCTCAAAGACATTTTATACATCTATCCTCGATTAAGAATCAAAATGCAGACGCATTGTCACCATAAAAAGGGTCTCCGGTTCTCTACACTCACCGTACAAAACACGACATTATTAAGCTGCTACTTTACGCTGGTATTCTGTGAGAGCGTAACCCCTCCCCGGTCGATCCGACCGATATGTGCTACAACCATAATATAGCTAAAGCACGGCTGTACTACGTAAAATGGGTATAATTATTGTGACCATCAAAAATAAACACGTAAAAATCAAGAAATTCGGCACTACCTCTCATAATCTCTCTTTACTAGGTTCATATTTACAGTTTTTATTTTTTACAGCACATTATCGTTGCCAGAAAGGCTCCAGCACTCCAATCCAGACATGACAGATTTAGCTTCCGGTAATCTAAAATCATTCGTGAGAGAATTTTCGTGACATTTCGAAGAAACTGGTAAAAGCCATTAAGTTCGCTATTTGTAATGGTTTTTCTCATGGTTAGTAAACAATAAATTGTAAATAAATAAATAAACTAATGTGACAATACACGCTTTAAGTCATTAGTATAATATTTTCAGTAAATCCATTAACCTAAAAAAGTTTATCGTTATGTTTAATATACGCTCAAATGTCGCAATGGGATAATGGGACCTATAACGCCGCTACCGCATAGCGAAATCAATGCACTTATACATCCTAATTTGACCGCCCTCCGTGTCTTAGTGTTTTTAAAACATTCCAGGTATCTGTAAAAATAAATTTAGGTAACTGAAAACGAAGAAAACTTTGTTCTATGTAAACACACTCGTCGAAAATGTGGCCATACACTACACATAGTTTCGGTCAGTACCTGTATAGGTTTAAATGTAAAGATAATCCCGCATGCATATGTGACCTTATGTGACCTTGGTGTCGAAGAGGGGATAATCCATTTAAGTAGTATAATAGATTGACCAAAATACGGTTTAGCCAGAAATGGAACCACAATAAAAGAAAGAGTTGAAAAGATAGTTTGTGGGAAATAACGAAGTATAATAAAAATATATATATTCATGTAAAATAGCCATAGAAACTATAGCAAGAATTAAGACTATAGTTAACGTGTAGAAATGAGGTAGATATAGGAACATAGAATAAGAAACTTTTGTAAGATTGTATTGGTTGTATATATACCACTTGCAAAAAAGAATATGCATAGCAAAAGAAAGAAAAATGCCAAAAAAATTAAAAGTAAAAAAAGTAAGAAAAAGGAAAAAAACAAAGATTTTTTTTAAATAATCTATTTTCCGTATATAGAGAAAAAATTAATTAACTATTAAGAAAATATGTTAAGTAACTTTAATGTAGTATAAGAATATGTACATCATGGCCAGCTGTGTAAGCTGAGCCCGTTTAACAGAAAAAACCTGGAGCAAAAAAAAGATGTTTCTAAAATGTTAAAATAAAAACGAGTGTGCTTATGACCCCACGACTGAAGTAAAACTTTTTAGCTCCATCTTTATGTATATATATCTGTATATATATATATATATATATATATATATATATATATATATATATATATATATATATAAAGCTAAAATTTTTGAATAAAATTTTATTTTCAAGATATAAACGACTCACTGGCCCATACCGCAAAGGAGAAAGCCGATCTTCTGGGCTCTTTCTTTACGTCCAACTCGACTCTCGATGACGGGGGGAGTACGCCGGCGACCATCCCGCGGGTGTGAGTGCTCCATGCCGGAAGTGCAGTTCACACAGCGCTCGGTTCGCAACGCACTCCTCTCCCTGGACATTCACAATTCGAGTGGGCCTGACGGAATTCAGCCCAATTGTGCTGAGGACGTGTGCTCCAGAGTTGACATCGGTTTTAACGCGTCTTTTCCGGTGCTCCTACTCCCTAGGCGTAGTCCCAAAATCATGGAAGACGGCTTTCGTCCACCCGATCCCTAAAAAAGGCGACCGCTCAGACCCGTCCAACTACCGGCCTATCGCCATCACCTCCTTGTTCTCCAAAACAATGGAGTCCATTGTAAACTGCCATCTCATGAGGTACCTTGAGGATCACCAGCTGATTAGTGACCGCCAATACGGTTTTCGCCGTGGTCGGTCAGCTGGTGATCTTCTGGTCTACCTAACTCACAGATGGGCGGAGGCAGTAGAGTCCAAGAAGGAGACATTGGCCGTTAGTTTGTGGTCGGATTGGGGGCGACTAAATCACATGATTTTTGTGTTTGTCAGAAACAAGATAAAAGAAACGAAAGTACTGAAACGCCAAGGTTTGCGTTATCGATTCACTTAAATTTCAGTTAGTACATCCTGTATCAGGAAGTAGGAGTAAACGAACCTTGTCGACAATAATCTTTGTTATGTGTGTTTACCCTATGACAGGTCCTCGCGCTTCGTATATAAGGTTCACGTTCGATGTTCCTTGTCACAGACATTCAAGTGCTTTCTGATTGCCTAGTACTCATTTGCTAAAATTTTTTGTGTTTTTATTTTATTGGTTTAATTTAACAGTATTATATTACTTTGACAATTATCTGTGTTGCTCGATATTCTTTATTTTAATATCCGGTTCCGACTTTTTGCCGGTAGATGATAAGGATATCGATATTTTGATTCCAGATGATTTAGATCTCAATAGCATAGACGGAGGAGACGACGGTATAGATTTATCTAGCTTAGGTCCAGATGCTTATGGATCACCTAATAATAACAGCGGTAAGTAAATATTTACAATTTGTTGATCAAATTGATATGATACCAGTAATTGCTGATGCAGGATACAATAAAAGGTTTCTTTTTATAGATTATCTATGTGAGCAGCAAAAATACTGTTTACTGCTCACATAGATAATTTATAAAACGAAATAATTTAAACGGAAAACATGAAAGAAATAAATCCTAAGGAAGTTTATTACTCAAAATTATATTTTTAATTTTAAATTATAACAAAGTAGTAGAGGTAATTAAATATATTCGTATTTGGAAAAACGGTTTCGATTTCTAACACGATAAGAATAACCCGCAACGACTTAAATTTCCTGTGAATAACGATCGATTTATTTCCTTATCTTTATGTCTCTTTCACGGGTTCTTTAAACAGGTGCTCTCAATATCTCCCATATGAGGCAATCTATCGGGGAGGCCTATGTTCAGCAATGGCTCTTGATGGGCCTTAATAACACAATAAAAAAAAAGAATATTAAATTATAATTTTGTACAAATGTATTTTAATTTTGTGGTTAATAAGTTTTCGTGAAAAATCCTATAAAAAGACGTAAAATAAACTTTAAAAATATAAAAGAATGAAATAATTTCCACATAATAGCTTCTGAAGTCTTTGTTAAGACCATAGTATAGAAAAAAATAAATTAAATCCAAAGAATTAAAGTTCCAGAACAACAGGCCAAATTGAACCATTTCAGATGATATTATGTGGAAATAATAATATTATTTATTGTTTTTAAAGTCGTTTTTATTGTTTTATTTTTATTTTAAGTTTAATTGTTTTACCCTCTTGAGTGGAATAAGGAATATCACAAATTCAGGGTAACTACTAGAATGTCGTCTAAATAGTTACATTAAAAATTTCATCCTATATTTTATTACCAGTTGGAGTGTTTTTTATTTATTTATTGGGGACCACTATAAAATAAGAATCTTTTAAATCCGTTTAGTGATAAACATACACAAGAATGTGTGATTCAAATATAGAGCCTTTTCGGTTAAAAAATATTAATGTAGCAGGGACTAACAAAGCACAAAACCAACTCTTTTTCTTCAAACGAAAAAATGTGAAAATGCTATGTGAGCTGCTGATGGGTGATAGTGAATTATCCATCCAAAAATGCATAATGTAATGCGAAATTAGTTCAAGCACGGAGTCCGTGGGTATCGACTGTACATAGGTTTACCAACTCGCCTGTCCAATGCTGCTTGTGGACAACTTTTTTTTTAATTAGAGCGTGCCGTAGTAGCTTGTTGTTGTTGATACGATGTAATTGCTTAATTAGGATTTTCATGTTTAATTTTTGTTAATGAAATGTTAAAGGTGATGCTCTAGCAACATGGAGTGAGTCATCATTGATGAATCCCGAAGAAATGGGAAACTATGGACAGGGAGATATTTTAATGCCTTCATTCCGGACCAGGAATGGAATGAAAGACCAATCCTCTCGTTGGCCCAAGGGCATTATACCTTACACAATTGAGGGACGTTTCAGTGAGTGTTTATGGGATTAATTTTCAACTATATTTTTACTAAAATAATTTGGATTGTGTATAATACCGTTTTCCATGGTTATGCTTTTTGTAATGTTATTGTAGGATTAATTGAGATATATAAGTCTGAATTAACAAAGATAAATATATTATGGCTTCACATAATACAATTTTAGTGAGAGCTTTCCCAAATTTCAATGTAGGCAAATTATTTTCACCAGGGTTACCTATAGAAAACCATAGTTCAACTCTCACGTTATATTATCTTAATGAAAATATTGTTGTTGTTTTTTAAAATTTTCACTTAGAAATGTTTCGGGTCCTTGTGTGATATTGTGTTTTTCTTTTATAATTATAAAATACTATCTTAGTTACTCGAAATATTTTAAAAGTGAAATAACATTTTATAAACGCTGCTGTGCAAACCCCAGAAAGATTATTAAAATATCACAACGCTGATTTAATTGCATTTTGACGATCTGGAAATGATTTTAATTTCTAGGGCACGCAACTTGTCCACTACCTCGTAATTTGTGAAATTTGATAAATATGTCATATGTTATCAGAAATTAATTAAGATTTTTGAAGTAAGAGTTTCCACTATCCTACATTTTCCCTTGAATGTCGTAAGAAGTAACAAAGGGAAATCAAATATGGAGATGGGCAGCGACATTTTCCTAGTCCCCACCAAAAATTAAAAACTGCGGTTACCTACCTGCATGCCAAGGGTGGCAACTATGGCAAATATTCTCCCTGTTAAGCAATCTATGGGCGGCGCCTATGTTTAGCAGTGGACTTTAATAGGCTGAAGTGGTAACACTAATTAACATTTTTAGATTTAGATTTAAAGCACTAAGTTAGTAAACAAGTAAATTATAGATACGTACATAGATGTTAAATATATACATACACCCGAAATATAAAACTGCTTTGTCGCTGATGCGATTATGACGACCTGGTAGTTACAACAAAAATCTTAAATACAAAAATAAACTTATTAATTTTAATTATTCTACATTAAGGTTTTTGACATCATCTGAAAACGGGACTGATCACTTACTTACTATAAGTGCTGCCAATCAATGACAAATGTATTACATGTTTTTCTTTCTATGGAGTTCTGGGCACACTCTGTCAAAATGTGATAAACATTATCGATAACATTGCTAGTTGAACAATTTGATGAGGTAGTTTTTCGCATCAAGTAGTATAAAAATTTATTGCATAGAATGTGCCCAGATCTGAGTGTTGCTTCTACACAATATTCCGTTATTTAATATCCAGGCTGAGAGCATTGGATACTTCTTGGATTGGTATGGTACCATAAATCCTTCCCTTTTATTTTTACATATTCTTTCCAGAGATCAATATTTAAAAAATTATGGAATTAAAAGTTTTATAGCTTTCCATAGTACGTTATACTTCAATGACTACTTTCTAAATATTTCATAGACCAGGAGCAAAGGGATATGATTATGAAAGCCATCGCTGACTACCATCGCCTGACATGCCTTCGCTTCGTGCCCTATAATGGACAATCGGACTACATTACCATAACTAGCACGAACACCGGGTGCTGGTCTAGTGTTGGACGGACAGGTATTTCTTTGTAATTGTATATTATCTGAAAAATATTTTAGCAGAGAGTTAATAATCATTGATGTTTTCCTGGTCTTGATCTGAGCAAGAAACATATCTCTAAATTTTGAGATGTGTGCGTCTGTGTGCGCCGTGTATGTGTGTGTGTTTATAATATAATAATGTAAAGGCTATTTACCCCGTGTCGCTTGTGGGTTTCGTAAGAGGCAAAACAGAAACAGGGGATACACATCAGCATTATCCTGATAACAACTCAAAATAATAAATAATAAAAAACTGCAATTGCAAACCTGCCAACTGTAGCAAAATTTCCCTATAAGGTGTGTGTGTGTGTGTGTGCGCGCGTGAGTGTGTGCATTCACATGCGTCTGGATGTAAATTTTCATTTAAATTAATTCTATATTTTTTTTTCAATCAAACTTAAATTGAGACACCAAATAGGAAGTTTAGTAAGGGTTGAACGATGTCCAACAATGATTATTATACTAAGTATATCTATCTTTCATTTATCAATTTAGGTGGCCGTCAAGAAGTAAACCTGCAGATTCCTGGCTGCATTTCCAAGAAAGGCACAGTGCTGCACGAACTCCTTCACGCGGTTGGTTTCACGCACGAGCAGAGCCGATATGAGCGCGACAACTATGTTACAATTAATTATAATAACATTAAACCAGGTATGTCAGTTAGTTTTCGAATGCTACTAGGTTAGGTAGGTTAGTCGTTCATTGTTTATTACTTTTTAAAGACTTCGTTATACACTTAATGTTACCTGGGCTTAACGCATCCAATTGATGTTTGCCTCTTGGTAAGAAATATGCTTTTAAAATATTTCCCAAAATACGTTCTCCGTCAGGTCAGGTCTCTACTTCAGAATACGTCTATTCCAGCAGCGAACATGACGTCAGCATTTTTTTTGTAATTATGAATTTTAATTACCAGGTAGAGCCGTCGTATCTCAGGTTAAAACCGTAGGTAGAGTACCTCGTAGGCTAAGCGCTTGTGGCGGCGCTGTCGTCGCGCCACAAGCGAAATACACCGAAGCCTAAATCACGCTATCAACATTCCGAATCATAAACAGTATATATAGAACATCTCCGAACTATCACACGGAGTGTTGGCCGCTCCCCGGGCAGAACACCTTGCCCGGCGAGAGATCTCCCCTTTTCCTTCCACGGCCACAGTGGTGACCCTGACGTGATCTGAACACGTAACCAACAACCTTCGGAAACTACAACTTCAAGCCTTCGGTATTATCCTCAAGAACTACTACCATTCACTATTGAGAATCGTCTTCTGCAGTCTTCAGTTTCTGCAAGCCAGTCCAACTTGTCTTCGTCTCGACTCACCGCAGATTTATAAGGCAGACTTCTGGCACTTGCTCCGGCACATCGTTCTCACCGGCATCACTTGCCAGTGCGTAGTACGGCATGCATTACACATCGGCATATCATTCGCACCGGTGTCACTTGCCCTTACGCACACAGCATGCATTCCCCACCGGCATTAAAGGACACACCGGCAATCGGACTGCACTATCGACCTCCGATCTGAGCAGGGGTGTGATGTGGCGGCGCTGTCACCACGCCGCAAGCGAAACACACCGAAGCCTAAATCACGCTATCAACATTCCGAATCATAAACAGCATATATAGAACATCTTCGAACTATGACACGGAGTGTCGGCCGCTCCCCCTGGCAGAACACCTTGCCCGGCGGGAGATCTCCCCTCTTTTCTTTCCACGGCCACAGTGGTGACCCCGACGTGATCTGAACACGCAACCAAACAACCTTCGGAAACTTCAAGCGTCATCATCGTTATAAAATACCCCACCCATTCGCTCCCGAGCAGATATTGTCTGCAGTCTTCATAGGCTTGCAGGAGCAAGCCATCTAGCTTCACAAGGTTCATCGCAGCACTGGAATAATAATGCTTCCTGTTCCTTCAAGCTACTCCTGCGCTATACAGTGTTTGGCACGGCTCTGAGCTTTACTGCTCGCCTCTGCTTCACGGCACTCTCGCAGATTACTTGCCTTCTTCTCGACTCACCGCAGACTACAAGGCAATCTCGTGGCACTTGCACATTCGTCGACAACGAGACTGCACTATCGACCTCCGGTCTGAGCAGGGAGGTGATGTGGCGGCGCTGTCTCCGCGCCACAAGCGAAATACACCGAAGCCTAAATCACGCTATCAACATTCCGAATCATAAACAGTATATATAGAACATCTCCGAACTATCACACGGAGTGTTGGCCGCTCCCCGGGCAGAAAACCTTGCCCGGCGGGAGATCTCCCCTTTTCCTTCCACGGCCACACGCTCGTTGTAATTTTCACAGCTCACGAGCAACTCGGGTTCAACTCCGCCTTCGATAATGAAATTTTTAATTGGAATTTTAAGTGCTGAACTACCACGTGGTCGACTGTGAGGGAAATATTGCGGGGGAACTTATATGTCTGACAAATTAAAAAAAAATCGAAGATTAGTGAAGTCCACCACCACGCATTGGAGCAATGCGGCGGACATTTCCTTGCCCTTCTCAGAACAGCTAGTGCCCCCCCCCCCCCAGCAGCGGGACGTATAGAGCTTGTATTTTTTTACTTTTACTTTACATTAAAACACCAGGCAAGCAGAAACAATCAAGTATATAGAGAAGTCGTTTCATTACAGGTACAGAGACCAACTTCAAGAAGGCAGACAGCGAATACACTAGCGGCTTTGGAGTGGCATACGACTACAACAGTGTGATGCATTATTCAGAGTATGCCTTTTCCAAAAACTCAAAGAAAACTATTGAACCCAAGGTAATTATTAATGTCGTTAACAATACATGAATGAATGGCTTGAAGTCTACTTTTTTAAAGAATAATTCAGGATGACAAACAAGCATACAGCCCACCTGACTGTAAATGAATGTTATAGCCCGTAGACAACTACATCTATCTTTGATTAAGAATGAAAATGCATATTTTTGTCGCACCTGATGACTACGATGGAATTGCCGATACAAACAGTCTCCTGCTCTCGCCATCATACACCGTACAGCAGCACAATGGTACTATTTCTCGGCACTATTATGGAGAGCGTGCATCTTCCTCAGTCAACAAAGTGGAAGAGCTATCTTTTTACTACGGAGTCCATTTAGATTAGTACTGTGCACTGCTGTATTCCCGTTTGAAGGCCAATAGACACAGTATAATTATGGGTGTGAGATATTTATGTTTTTAGTCCTCGGAAGTGAACACCCAACCGTAAAAACAAGAGCATTGCTAAGTATTCTGATCACTAGGCTCTGTGGACATCATTAAGAGTCGTGCGTGACGAAGCTATGAGCCTTGTAGTATAACATAGCATCCCGTGGGTGTCATAACAGGCGAAATCAAGCAGGAAATGCCCAACTGGGAAGCGTCATCTCCTTGATTACAATTCAAAACAATTAAAACTGTGGTTGCCAAGTGGAATATGAGGCGATGTTGCTCTTCACAAGCAAGTCTTTGAAATATTATTTTTGATGATGTATTGTTTTACCGCTGAGGTTGTGGTAAACCCCACAGAAATCTAAATAATAGTACCTTATTATTTAGATTTCTGTGGTAAAACCGCACTTAAAGCTACTATTAACAATTTTATCGTGCCGGTGGAAATCGAACCTAACCCGGGTCGCGTACTGATAAATGTACAGCGAGCATTTAGTATCTAAGCTTCCATGTCCCTAAAATATAAATCTATAAAATTATACAATATTATCTCTATCTTTATCCCAATGTTAATATTTAATTTTTTCAGGTTGGAGGTGTGAAACTCGGCCAAAGAGACGGACTCAGTCGAGGAGATGTGAGGAAAGTCAACAATATGTACAATTGTAAAAAACAGTAAGTAAGTACTGTATAGCGTTCTGTTATACACAGTTATTCTTTAAAGAGCAGCCAAATTTCAAACTTAAATTCAAATATATAAATAATGATATGTTATTGTCGTTTTTGGAAATAAGAGTAAATAAGGCTTCTACTTTTATTTGAAATTATTCCAAATAGAACATGATTTACAATTTACAACGTTTATGCCTACCGATCGACCTTTACGAATGTATGCGCGTGTAGGAAAGTATATGTATAAGTTAAAATAATGCATTACAACGCATTTTGAATTTAAAGGATAAAAGGTCAGAAAGTTTGAGATTTTTTTTTTAAATTAATTTTTCCTCACCACTTGCCTATATCACTTGTTCTGAACCTTCTCTGCAAATTTGGCCGGTTGTTGCAAAAAAAGTACGTATTATGTTACTAAAGTTAAATAGTAAAAAAAAAACTAAATACTAAAGTCATCATACAGTCCTACTCTTCACTGTATAATGCCAAGAAGGTTGCCTGTGTTTCCTCGCAGAAAGGCTATACTTAACTCTTAGACAAGAAAAGAACCAACCTCTTAGTATTTTGTACTACAACTATTAAACAGTATTAAAGGTAATTGCTTTTTCTTTTTATTACAAGAAAACATCACCCTCACACTACATATATTGCACATGACAAACATTTAGACCAGGAATGATTTTACAGTAGGCCTCAGACGAAATATAAACTCGAGTTTTTATTTCGTCTCACCAGTAGACGAGGAGTTAGTAAGTTTAGTAGGTGACACTACGAACACTAGTTCTGTGCATGACTTGATTCCGCGACTCGTTAGTAAGTTTAGTAGGTGACACGAGTACGAACACTAGTTCTGTGCATATTGATCACTGTTAGTTAGTGACGAGTACGAACACTAGTTCTGTGCATGACTTGGTCCCGCGACTCGTTAGTAAGTTTAGTAGGTGACACGAGTACGACCACTAGTTCTGTTCATGACTTGATCCCGCGACTCGTTAGTAAGTTTAGTAGGTGACACGAGTACGCACTAGTTCTGTGCATGACTTGATCCCGCGACTCGTTAGTAATTTTAGTAGGTGACACGAGTACGAACACTAGTTCTGTGCATGACTTGATCCCGCGACTCGTTAGTAAGTTTAGTAGGTGACACGAGTACGAACACTAGTTCTGTGCATGACTTGATCCCGCGACTCGTTAGTTGTTTAGTAGGTGACACGAGTACGAACACTAGTTCCGTGCATGACTTGATCCCGCGACTCGTTAGTAAGTTTAGTAGGTGACACGAGTACGAACACTAGTTCTGTGCATGACTTGATCCCGCGACTCGTTAGTAAGTTTAGTAGGTGACACGAGTACGAACACTAGTTCTGTGCATGACTTGATCCCGCGACTCGTTAGTAAGTTTAGTAGGTGACACGAGTACGAACACTAGTTCTGTGCATGACTTAATTCCGCAACTCGTCGCCGAATCATATTTGCAATGTTTTTATTTCATAACAACTTATCAAAATATCATTGCTGAACACGGGCCTCCCTCGTTATTTGCCTCGTAGCAATTTTTGCCATAGTTGCCACGCTTAGCAGGCGGGTTGGCAACCGCAGCTTTTTATTCTTGAAGCTGTTCAGGAAAATAATCCTACCTATTTCCTGTTTCACTTCCCTTTGTCGCCACGTACACCACCACATATGGCGTAGTGAAGTTAAGAGAATCCTTAAGCCGTACCCCCTAACAACGCGTCATACGATGTCTTCTCCTGGATAAGATTTATTAATGTGGTGTTATTTAGATTTAAAGTGATCAAAATCACTTTTTAAAGAAAAGCTCTCTGGTAGACAGACAAAATTACACTATCTCATACGATTAAACATTTTTACTCGTGTGAGCTGTGTACACGGGACTGTCACAAATATTTTAACAGGTATGTTTGAAAATATGAAAGCTATTTTAATGTATGACAAACTGTTTTAAAAGACTCATTAAAAGTGTTAAATGCGGCGTCTACGGTATCACGAACTATTTCATCAATTATAAGTAAAAATCTCACACTGCACTTAATTTTCAATTACTTATATAACGGACTTGTTACCAAAAGAAATTGGTGAAATATGCTATGCCGATATTGTATACTAATAGAATAAAAATGGTTATTCATGTCTTAATAGCTCAAGTCAAATTATTCAAGATATTGCAGACAGATACTTCAATTTATTTATATTTAATAGATATTTTTTTATAGAATTTATTATTGTTTATTAATATGTTAAATTCACAGGGAACCCGAATCTGGTTGGCTGTCTGGAGTATGGCAGAACTTCTTCGGAGATGGAGACAAAAAGTCTCCGTAAAATATTTTTTTAACAAAGGTTAAGCTTTTATTATCGGTGTGTTTCATCTATAGATCTTATTAATTTTGTATTTTTATTAAATTTGTTCTAGTCTTCTATGTATGTATATACTTTAAAAGTGAATTAAATATTTTTTTTAACTTTATTTTTTGTCTTATTGTTATCCTTTGATAGCAATTCATGACGTCTCGAGGTAATTTCTGTACAGGTGGTGAAATTGCCAATCGAACATATCTTTATAATCGGCACGTAAAGTTCCACTCCTGGTAATTGCCGCTCCTATTTTAGGGAGAATGTGCCTTAATTGTATTGCTTGGCAGGCAGATTAACAATTACAATATCAGACGTAACATTTGGACGTTCCTACCAGTTTTCCGGTTTGGGTTTTACGTCTGGTGTAAATGTTATGTTACCGCCATCTGTCGGAAGCCATTAAGATTTTTCTGGCGGTTCATTACTTATAACAATATTATTTATTTCAAAACAGTTACAATGTTTTGGAATATTTATTACACAAGTGGTAAAATTAGAAATTTTATATAACCGACTTCAATATCCTATACCTTTAAACGAGCAATTCTTATATATATATATATATATATATATATATATATATATATATATATATATATATATATATCTCGAATATAAAATCTCGGAAACGGCTCCAACGATTTTCATAAAATTTTGTGTGCAGGGAGTTTCGGGGGCAATAAATCGATCTAGCTAGGATTTATTTTTAGAAAATGTCTTTTTGTCCGTGTTTTTAGGCAATAAAAAACTGCTATAATATCGTTAGAATAAGAAGGTAAATTTTGACAGTTTATTAAGCTTAATTGGTATATTGGGCGGTCACAAAATCGTAGTACCATGGTTCGAGCCCAGACCGACCGACCGACTTTTTTTAATTTTTTTTCAAGTTCCTTTCTTTTTTGAGAAAATCTATTTTTTTCGTGCCTTTTTTTTTAGTATTTTTTAAAAACACGAAAATTTAAATTAAACTTATTGCACTCATAATTTTTTATTCAAATAACCAGTTCAGTTTTTTTTCTATTATGTCGCTACGGTCAAAAAATATTATTCGTATTTCATCAGTATGTAATTTGTATCTAAATATAATTTCCAAAACACACGAATTAAAAAAAACCGAGCGAAAAATACCGAGCAAAGCTCGGTCAACCGGGTACTAATTATTAAATGAGAACATCATCAATGTATTCGAAGTCAATTAAATACGTATTATTAAAGATAACTCAAAAACTACTGGTCAGATCTTGAATTAATTTATATGAGACCACACAAGAAGCACCAGCTTTCAATTAAAAAAGAATCATAATGATTTCTTAAATTTACGCGAACACTACACATTGAATAAAACTATTATTTACGGATTTTATCACGTTTAATTACTTTAATTTATTTTTATTATTATCCCGACGTTTCGGGTGCTTTACAGCGCCCATGGTCACGGGGGGGACTGAGATGTTTGACGTCCCAATGTCATAGTTAGTCCGGCTACCTTCATATCAATATCAATATTAAAAAACTGAATTTTTATTGTTTCGTGAAAATCCGTAATATGTTTTTATAATCATCATTTCACCCAGAGAAAAATTATGAGGTAACACACAAAAAAAATATTTCGAAGACATGTGAAGTTCGCCAACACGCATTGGGGCAGCGCGGTGGACACTTCCTTGCCCTAAAACCCTCTCAGAAATGAGGGGAGGCCTGTGCCCAGCAGTGGGACGTATATAGGCTGTAACTTTACTTTTACAGATAAAAAACATACAGTTGACTTAAATACTTCCTCGTTTTTGAAGTCGGTAATAAGAAATACGAGTATAAACAAGAAATAAAAATACATTTTGTGATGCTTTTTATTAAGTTTAAATTTTCATTGACACATTTTGCAGAGTATACAAATTCGTACAATATAGTGCTGATTACATTTCCCGCTGGTTTGGTGATGTGGTACTACTTTGTTTTTTCTAACTTTTCTACTTCCTTCTCCATTAAACACTTGATGAATTGATAAGATCTTTCACATTTACAAGTTTCTTCTAAAATGAAAAAAAAAATCATATTTTACTATAACATTTACTGTTATCTTCGTCTGGCATCGAATCGGCCTCAGTTACATCATCATTAAGCCAGATAAAGCAAAATATTTTTATTGTAACTACTTTGACTACTATGACTGGTAAATAATATCATAAGGCATTAATATCATTTTTTATAATTATATCACTTATTATAAGTTATATGCAAAAATATTAAATAAATTAATAAATAAGCGACTCATTGTGAAACTGTAGTAAATATGAATAAGTATAAATAATTATATTATTATTTAGTATTAATAATAAATAATTCGTGGTAAAAAATGTTATTTTTTTTTTTCAGCCCGTTACATCTCCCTTAAAGGAATGACAGTTTTCGATAGAGGGGGAATCCCACTCGCCGAGGCTGCTGAACTTTTTTTTAGTTGGTGAGGGTGGAAAGGGTTCTTTCAAGTTTTAAGTAGTAAGTATAAATAATTTTTTTGTATTTCAGCCTCCCGAACAAGCCGGTTTCCGAAAAGGCTTCAGTACCATAGACCACATACATACCCTTCGGCAAGTTGTACAGAAGTCCGAAGAGTACAATCTGCCACTTTGCCTGGCGTATGTGGACTATGAGAAAGCCTTTGATTCCGTCGAAATTTGGGCGGTGCTACAGTCTCTTCAGCGGTGCCTAGTTGACTGTCGGTATATTGAAGTGCTGAAGTGTTTGTACAGTAGGGCTACGATGGCTATCCGAGTATAGAACCAGAGTACGAAACCTATCCAACTGCAGAGAGGTGTAAGATAGGGTGATGTTATATCCACGAAACCCTTTACCGCTGCGTTGGAAGACGTTTTCAAGCTACTGGACTGGAAAGGATACGGTATTAACATCAATGGCGAGTACATCACTCACCTTCGATTTGCCGACGATATAGTCCTTATGGCAGAATCGCTGGAGGACCTTAGCACTATGCTCAATGACCTCAATGGTGTCTCCCAACGGATAGGTCTTAAGATGAACATGGACAAAACAAAGATCATGTTTAATGTCCATGTCACACCTATGCCGGTAGTTGTTGGGAGCACTATGCTCGAAGTTGTTGACGAGTACGTTTACCTGGGACAAATAGTCCGACTAGGTAAGTCCAACTTCGACCGAGAGGTCAATCGACGGATTCAACTCGGCTGGGCAGCGTTCGGGAAATTACGACACATCTTCTCGTCAGGTATACCTCATTCTCTGAAAACTAAAGTGTATAACCAGTGCGTGTTGCCAGTGATGACTTACGGATCTGAGACGTGGTCCTTCACCGCTGGCCGTATGAGGACGCTCAAGGTCGCTCAGCGAGCTATGGAGAGGGCTATGCTCGGAGTTTCACTGCGTGATAGACTCAGAAATGAGGATATCCGCAGTAAAACCAGAGTGACCGACATAGCCCAACGGATTAGTAAGCTGAAGTGGCAATGGGCCGGCCATATAGCTCGAAGAACCGATAACCGATGGGGAAGAAAGGTTCTCGAGTGGCAGCCTCGTACCGGTAGGCGTAGTGTAGGGCGACCCCCCACTAGATGGAGTGACGACCTGGTAAGACATGCAGGAAGTCGATGGATGCAGGTGGCTCAGGACCGTGCTTTGTGGCATTACTTGGGGGAGGCCTATGTTCAGCAGTGGACTTGTGAAGGGCTGTAATGATGATGATGATGATGATAAATAATTCATCTATGAGAAAATATCATTTTCAATCAAAGGGTCTTGAATAAAGATGGTTAAATCCAAAACTTACTTCTCTCCAAACAACTAGTTGCAAACTCTTCAAGTTCGTTCGAGTCACCACCGCCTCTAACATCTGCGACCACAAGTGCCGCCAGAGCTGGGTCGAACTGGCCGTCTTGCGTAGCAACGCCGCTCGTCTCCAGCACACATCGAATGTAGCACTATGATTTCAAAATGGTGTAAAATAATAATATTTATAATGATATTGTTCTATTAGGTGATTTGGACTGCGAATTCCTCTTTTGACAGTACATGAATACAATACTAAATATTAAAAATATTGATATACATTAGACACTGTAATGATTTTTACGGAGTAGAGCTAAACAAGGGGCAATTATACTAGGTTTAATCGTGGAGGGATTAAGAAATTTTATGAGACAGCTAGGTGTTTGCAATTATATTTCCTTTTTAGGTTTATAAAGTAAGTATAGTTTGTAGTTGCACATGTTTCTTCGTTTAAATGTGATTTCAGTTTTAAAGAAATAATGAAAACGCTCTTATGATCTATATTGAAGACAAGTGCTAAAATTAAAAATTTTGTGTAACCGACTTCAATATAAATAAAATGAGAACATCATCAATGTAGAAGTCAATTAAATATGCATTATTAAAGATAACTCAAAAACTTCTGGTTAGATTTTGATCTTTATATAGCACGCTCGCTGTAAATATAAGAGAACGCGAGTAACCCGGGTTCGATCCCCACCAGCACCAATGAAATCGTTAATTGCAATTTTAAGTGCTGATTTATCACGTACGGTGAAGAAAAACATCGTGAGGAAACCTGCCTGAGGAATAAGAAAAAATATTTCGAAGACATGTGAAGTTCGCCAACACGCATTGGGGCAGCGCGACGGACACTTCCTTGCCCTAAAATCCTCTCAGAAATGAGCGGAGGCCTATGCCAAGCTGTGGGACGTATATAGGCTGTAACTTTACTTTACTTTACTCGAAAAGCACCAGTTTTCAAATAAAAAAGAATCATTAAAATCGGTCCACCTAGACCTCCTTTTTGTAGTCGGTTAAAATGAGTCTATTGTATTATTATATTGCAGATAAATGATTGACGTGATTTCAATTTAATATTGACTATAGCTGTCAACTTGCAATTGCAAATGTGCTATTCGCCGATCGATTTGGAATGAATCAAATCTTACCTTAGGTGTTCGGTCAGTCTCATCGGAAAAACTTCCACTGTTATTCAGCTGCTCTAGATACGCTAAAACAGAATTTTAAACATTTAAATGTATTCTTTTCGAATTCACCTGAAGGAAACCCCTAAAATAAAAATTTTTAAATATATAAATGTCTAAATATCTGTGTCCGAGATATTCAATAGAGAGAGATAGAGAACTTTGTTGTAAAAATCTATCTGGCCGAGAAGAAACTGGCCGTTAAAGAAAATACGTAAAAAATCTGAATAACGGTTGACGCTGCAGGCCATAACGACGGAACAACAACAACGAACAACTTTCGAACGGATCAACCGATTATGATGAAATTGGTAGCACTCGACGAGGTATTTTTAAAAACAATAATAAAATTTGTTATAAAAACGTTTAGACTATAAATTCAAAAGTTATGTGTGAAAATACTCTTTTTGAAATTTTTCGTCAACGATTTCTCCTCAACGTATTAACCAATTTTGAAGCGGTTTGCAACATGCATCGATTTCGTTTTTTATGTTTAAGAGCTGATTAGACTTTGGAATAGATCGTTACATTTGTTTGAAAGTGTTCCAAATTTTTTTTTTTAATTTTATATTTGAGTTTTCTCAAAATCTACTGGTCCAAATCGATTGAAACAGTATTGAAAATTTAAGTTTGGTGAAACCCTTTCGAACATAATTATTGATAATTACAGATCCTTATATTTACAGATACGATATTTTATATTATATTAGTACCTATTAAATGTTTCTGATGATCGTAATATATAGGAGAAAAATTTTATGGGTTAAGCCTTTAATCTACTTTTGGTACTTACACATTTCTATTCGAAAGGTCTCGTTACAGTCCTTCATAATGTTCATCATATCTATAATACTTCTTTCATCCTGCTCTTTAGACGTCGGAGTCACAGTAGTAGTAGATGAAATATCTTTTGTTCTAGCATCGTTTGTTTTTGGTTTTTTGCATTTTATAAAGGAAAATGTTACCAACACTAACACGCAAACGAGGACTGCTTTTGACATTTTGTCCAAGCTGTAGTACAAGTGATGACGTTGATGGTCACTGTTTTTATTCAAGATTGACAGAGTTGAGTAACATTTTTAGAAATTTAATTGTTTTAAGTTTGTTTTATTACATTGTTTATTAATAATAGCCAATGTATAGGTATGTAATTTTACATATCTTTGAATCTGTTTGGTTATAAACAGATTCAAAGATATGTAAAATTTCACTATTTAAGCCAGATCTAATTATAATAGAGGTTATACATTTCATAAAAATGTTTTGGTGAATATTATTGTAGATTCATTAAACTGTATTTAAATAAGTTTAACAGCCAAAAAGAAAACTAGAATTTTCCTTGATATTTTTGATATTTTATTGTCCACGTATTGTATGGATTATCATCTAAAAATTCGGTATCGCGGGCTGTGTTTTAGATATAAAAACTGCTAGCATGTTGTTTTTGAATACTTTATGGGGAAGACATTTTGTTCTATAGAGTTATAAGAATCGACTTAAATGACTGGTAGAAAATTTCAGTGACATTTGACAGATAAAACTATAGCTATCCTAATTGACTATTAGACATGTAAGATCTAGACTAATTACTAAAAGATTAACCTAAAAGGTGAAAGAACATATAGCTGTGGTGAAGCACCGACGCTCCGGGAAGTCTGCAGTCTGCGAACATGTCCAAGATCGTCCCCACCATTACATTCGATTTAGATAAACCACAAATTCTTGTAGGTCCTACCAAGGATGATACTCGAGGCTATTGAAATTAAAAAAATCCAAATTTCAATAGAGAAGATGGATGGGTGCTGCCACCTGCTTGGGATCCTATAATTAACAAAAGTCTTATCAAGCTTTGCAAAATCAAGCACAGCTGCAGGAGGTCACCAAAGAAGAGAAAAACATGCATAATATATATATATATATATATATATATTATATATATATATATATATATATATATATATATATATATATATATATATATATATGGATTCCATTAATACGGGTGTATACACACACCCAAATTAATGGAATTGGTTGGTAAAAGGATTGGATTGTTTGGGAAAAATGTTGTTAAAACATGTTTTAAAAACTGACTTTTAAAGCATTCATATCACGACAGGAAAATGATATGCGATTGAATTAATTGCGTAATGAATCGGTAATGGGGTAGTTGAGAGTTGTTAAAACACCCATTATGCATCCCTATTATCCATAATTGTTATAGGGCTGTTAATGATCCAAATTGGGCTCATTAAATCCCCATATTAGAATTACCCAACTTTTTTTTGTATGTTGTGAAATCTTTATGGGTAGTGTGATGGCGTATTATTTTTATAAATAAATAATAATTAATTTCTATATCACGTAGATGTTAAAAGTAATATTTTTAACAATTGAAATGCATTAATAATTATAAAGTTAAAATAAATTCATTTCGAACATTAGTAAAATACGTAAATTTCTGAATGACAATATTGTCTCTAAAAATTCATTAAATTTGCTAAAACTCTACTTAAAATATTCAAAAGGTACTAAATAATAGAAATATAAGTCGATTACATTACAACAATAAAGATAAATAACATTGATAAGTTTTATATTTTAATTGTCGCGTTCATGTATTACAGCCGCCACGTTTAAATTATTTTTTTATTTAGATTTATACCTTAGGCACCTATCCGTATGCTACACAGTTGCGAGTTGCATAGCATGCATTTTGCAATAGATCAAGGTACGTAGTTACTAAGGTAACTTTTTAGTTATTGTAGCATTTTAATTGTCATGTCATTGTTAATTATTGTTAATGTAACATATATACATATATATATATATATATATATATATATATATATATATATATATATATATATATACATATAGACGCTTTTTTGTATCTATAGTCGTTCAAATTACTTCATTGTAGCTAGACGTATATATCTAGAATTGTTCAAAAATGGGATGGAGTCAGAGCAAGGAAAATACGAGAAACAGCCTAGTAGCTCAGACTGTCAACAATCATGGAAAGCTGGAATGTATCAGCTGGACGTTGACCGCACTGGTGATAGTGTTCGTCCTCGTAGTGGGGTACCTACTATGGCGCCGCTGCAAATATGTAGTGAGAGGCTGGGTAATGAAGCAGAGCGTAAGCAATCCGACCATGGTGAGGGTGCAGGCGGTTCCCAACCAAGCCGCACCTACGCCTGCCGGTTTTGCGTAGTGTGTATGAAGTGTAAGTTAAGTGTTTATCTATGTATAAGGAGAGGAATGGCGTACACAATATAGGTATATATAATATACTGGCTCTTTAGATCGCGTGTCAGGTGTCCTACATCATGCCCATACTTATTAAAGTATAACAGCTATATGTATGTGTAATATATATATATATAAAATAGTTATAGGTGTGGCGGCGCGTCCGCCACGTTTAAAAATTAGTCGCAAATATATCCCCGTTTACACGAGACGTGTCTTCATTTATTGCAACCTTAATTATAAACCTTAATGGACTTAACAATAAATTAATTAAATACAGTATTCATAAGACGGTACACTTTTTCACCACAGGAATCACAGATACGTTGGCACCCGTATCAATTAAAAACTTAAGTCCGGTATTTCCGTCGAAAACGCATAGGTGGTTATTATGCAAACCGACACATGTCTCCGCCTCTGGCTGTATCGTATCTAGTTTCCCTGTGCGGACGGCGTAGATGGCTTCGCTCCAGTCCAATTGCAAGGGTCAACGAACTTCACGGCCTTGGGACTATAACGATGATGGTAAAAGCATAACCACCTCGGGTTCTTCCGGGATATACTGCCGCTGCGTTGCCGCGATCCTGTTCGCCCCGTTCTCCCCCTGTTACTTGAGTTATTGTTGCGTTGATTCGACCTCGACCGACGTAGTTCTGCTATTTCGATCTGCAGTTTACCCACATTGTCCTCTAAATCGCTGAGCTTGCTGGATGTAACGCTGCTGACTTTGGCTATTTCTGGCGTCCTGGTCACTTCCATCACCTTATCCACCACCGTCGCTAGGCTTTCCAGGTCCTTTACTTCGGTGACAGCTAGAACAGCTTGAACGGCCGTGGGTAAATGTCTGGTCCACATAATCTGGAGTGTAGCGTCTGGCATTTTATTCCTCGCGAGGTCTCGCATCCGACGTAAGAGCTGTGATGGCTTCTGAGTGCCTCTCTCTCCCCCAGTAGTTTCTGAAATTGTCTGGTCTCCGACTCCTCAAACATCTGCAGAAGCCGATCCTTCAACGTCTGATACCTCCTTTCGGATGGCGGCGACAGCAGTAGATCACTTACCTGCTGTATAGCGCTCTTGCTTAATTTGGTTACGACCAGGTTTTGCTTGGCCGCATCGTCGATTTTCTGGTTTTCTATTACGGCCTCGAACTGAACGAACCAGAGTCGCGGTTGGTCCGCCCAGAAGTCGGGTATTCTAGAAGAAACGCTGATACTCGCCAGCGCCACGGCGCCATCTGCGCGGGACTCCGTCGACGCCTGCTCGCCCTGGGCGGTTACCGGCGCGGGCGGGACAGGCACTGCAGGAACTGGCGCAGGTCCGGGTTGCGGATACATATTATACCGACACTATTTCACAAACGGTTCTTCACGAGGTCACCAGTGTACCGTCTTATGAATACTGTATTTAATTAATTAATTGTTAAGTCCATTAAGGTTTATAATTAAGGTTGCAATAACGGAAGACACGTGTCGTGTAAACGGGGATATGGGCATGTGCTGGCTAGAAGAGCCAGTATATTATATATACCTATATTGTGTCCCTACAGCAACCATGGGAACGCAGGGGGTGCTAAGAATCTCCGGTGGAGGTTTGGTTGCCACCTAAGGCAACATAATATAACGCACGCACCCTGAGCACTGATAAGTAGCTCCTGGAGCTGGAAGAAGAAATAAATCAGTTGCGCTGGGATATTATAGGATTATCTGTGCTCCAAAGAAAGGGGGAGAATACGGCAATCCTCAAATCTGGTTACTCGTCCTATCGGCCCCTAACGTCGAATTATCGTCGACACGTATCTGTTTAACAATGTTGTAAAGATTGCCAGTATGTCGACGAGGGTTGCGTAACTTATTTTATATTATTACTCATAATCACCAAACGGTGTTCGTTGAAGGTCATTCAGATATACGCAACCTCAGCACATCCCGATGAGATAGTAGAGGTAATGTATGAGGATATCTCTTGAGCTACGCATTCCTCCAAAATCCACTATATTGTGTTAATGAAAGACTTCAATGCAAAACTAGGCAGTACAAGAGAAAACGGTGAGCTAAAGGTAGGAAAATTCGGAATAAGGAAATGGAATCCAAGCGGCACGCAGCTGACCAACTTCATAGTGAAAATGAAACTCTTTATGGTGAACTCTTTATTCCAAAAGCGATCCCTCAGAAAGTGGATCTAGTCGAGACCCGATGGTGCGACAAAAAATGAGATCGACTTCATTATGACGACTAGACGGCAAACTTTCAGTGATTGCGAGGGTGAAAACTGACAGCGACCACGGAATAGTAAGAGGCGCACTGAATCTAAACGTAAAGTTGGAGAGTCACGTCTAATGAAGTTAACGCTCCATCCCCCTCGTGTTCTAATCCAAAGCCCCTAAAACTTTCAGCTTGAGCTACAAATTAGTTTTCAGTGCCTGGAAGACCTCAATACAGTGGAAGATTGTAATAACAAGCATGTGGAAACTGTCCATGCGGTCGGAGCTTAGTTCTCTAAGACCCTTCGTGGAAGAGCCCAAAAGTTCTCCGATCACACTCTAAATCATGGCTGTTAGGCGGGAAATGACGCTACGATCTTCAGCTGATATGACGGCATACAGGCAACTGAACAAGATATATATATATATATATATATATATATATATATTATATATTAATATAAGTAATTGTTGGGAGCACTAAGTTCGAAATTGTTGATGAGTGTATTTACCAGGTATAAATAGTCCGCCTAAGTAAATCCATTCAGAAAGAGCGTTCGTGAGATTACGGCTTATGGATCTGAGACGTGTTCCTTCACTGCTGGCCGTATGAGGAAGCTCAAGGTCGCTCAGCAAGCTAATGGGAGGGCTATGCCCGGGATTTCTTTTCGTGATAGAATTAAAAACGATGATATTCGCAGTAGAACCAGAGTAACCAATATAGCCCAACGGATTAGTATACTGAAATGGCAATGGGCTGGCCATATAGCTTGAAGAACCGAGAACTTATGGGGAAGAAAGGTTCTCGTGTGGCTGACCCGTAATAGTAGGCGTAGTTCAGGGCGCTCCCCACTAGATGGAGTGACGACCTGGTAAGACATGCAGGAAGTCAATGGATGCTGGTGACTCAGGAACGTACTTTGAGGCAATCCTTGGGGGAGGCCCTTTACAAGTCCACTGCTGAACATAGCAGCAGTGGACTTGTAAAGGGCTGTAATGATGATTATGATGATGACTGATGTGAACCTGTTACGAGTTAAATAGGGACGATTTAATGTTTTATACCTTTTTGAGCCTTTCTTCGCGAACGGTATTCTTTGGCTTAAAATAATTTTAAGGTACCAGCAACAGCTTTTGATTGCTTAGGTGAATATTCATTCTTCTAACAGACAACTAAAAGAACTAAGTTACTAAACAAACACAACGCAAATAAGGGTCCTAAGTACGATGATCACGCCATTATTTTCTATACAATAACTTCCGTGAGTCATGTCACCCACTTTGATAGTCGTATGCCTATGCGACCTGTCAATAATGCGTCCTGAATAATCGTTTAGTTGGAGAAAAATTACTATTAACAAATTTTGACGATTTGTTGAATATTAAGTGTCCAGTTGAGTTGTTCGAAACTATTTCTAGTATTTTTAATTAAATTAATATTAAAAATAAAAAGTTTATTAATTTATTAAGAGGCCACAAAAATACTTTAAGCAAAACTAATTTAAGTACACTTCATTTTTAGCTTGCCATATTTGTCATTAGACTACTATAGTCCATCAATTTGGATCATTCAGTTTCAGAAAAGATTTAAAATTGAAACAATTTACTTCAAAGTTCAGTCTAACTACTATCTCAGCTTTTATTAAATCCAAGTCCATACGTTAACTTTCCGAGAAGCTATTTCGTTTGTTCTATGTCGAGTTTTGTCGGGAGTCTGGAGATCATTTGAAATGTCGGGATAATCCAGACGAATCTCGACCATCTGGCAACCATAAGTACACCCCTGCAGCTGTGTCCTTGTCGGGTATAATACTTTGGATCTAGGAATTTTGTAGAAAGAAAATATATATTAATTTGGTTCAGTTATTACAATGACATCTAGTAAGCTCATATCACTACTGAGAGTAACTAGAAATTCATTAAAATGTTTTTTAAAATATCGAATATTTACATGTAATAAACACAAGTCCTAAACCACTAAGTGGTAGAAATTACTAATACTAACCGCTTAGGAAATTGTCTTGGTAGGAAACATCCTCTTACCTATTTATGCATCCACACTACGGTGCTTGCGTTGCAGTTTTAAAGATATAGAGGAACATTACTATGACAGACTGTGAAGCAATCCATCTTAGTCCTCAAAGACGTTCTAACCTTCGTTGTTTAAAGTTGCACTGCAATAGCTACTTACCATCAGGTGGACTGTAAGTCTGTAAGTTCCGTAAGAAGTAAAATCTGAGTTTTATATAGAGAATTTTGTATAGATTTTATAATGCCAAACTTGTTCATAGAAAAGTAGTCTCTAAATGTAAGTTTTAATGGTTGAAAAAGATGTGTGGGTGGGTGCGGTCGCATGCGACCGCTTGGGATTTGACGAATGCATGCGACTGCATGGGAATTTTAAGGAGACTGAGGGGCTAACTCGCACCAACCGGCCCTCTTCAGTTAAAGATTGTTTAATTTGTTTATTTATTCTTACACTTGTGATTATGTGATTTTAGTAATAAAGTACTCGGTATATCGTTAATTTGACATCTTATTTCGAGTTGTAGTGTGTTTATAGAACGCCTTTTTATAGAAGAACCGGCAAACGAGCATGCGGATCACCTGATGGTAAGTGCCGATCCACATCTAGACTCATAGTTGTCTTTGTGTTTCCCTCACCATATTTTTTATATTTGAGTTAAACCAAGTTAAATATTTACTTAATTTATTGGAAATTTTGCAGTCGTATAAACAATGCAGAAGTAAAGTTTCGGAGGTATGACGTCGACCTTGTTATAGATTCTCATAGATTATTGGTCTGAGAAAAATACTGGCAGTTATTGTCTATGGTTACATTTAAATATTACTTTTTTATTCTGACTTGTTCTACGATGTTTTAAATAAGACATGAAGAAGAAAATATTACTCAGTAAATGTTTTCCTTTCAACATGTAATTATCCTGAATATTGAATAAAAATATTAATAAGGAAAAAGCTTTTAATTGCATCAACCACAATCCTGTAATTGAATCAAAGAGTATATATTCACTACGTTTACTTATTCAACTTATCTTTACAATTTTAACGTTTGTTATAATTTTTATATTACGTACAAAATACATATTTATTATTCCTTGTATTAATTTTGAATATTTAATTGAATAAACAAATGAAACCATCACAATTGACGCACTGAAATCCTATGAGACACACTGAGCAATATTTACAAATATTGCGGCGTTCGTATGCGGGCACGTGCAAACTGTTAATAATCTTATCTTTTCTTTATTTATATTTAGTCTTGCTACATCCGTAGGCGCTACTGAATTTGTTTGTATAATTTAAAATATGCAGATAGTGAAAGAAATAGACGTGATATCAACGACAGAATAAAAAGTGTTTTTAAATTGGTAATTTAATATTACCGAGAAAATACCTTAAACATTGTACACACTATTTAAATATAACCATTCTGTAGGAGAAATCTTTGGGCACGGCAGTGTCCCCGCCAAGTCGAGCAAAAAAGCGGCATGGTCGTACCATACTTTTCTCGAAGCAATTCAGGCCATTTTGACCCCCTATAACTTCATTGTGGAGACTACTAGAAGAACCTACCTACCTGAATTTTCAGTAACCGAGTAGGTATTGTATAATCATAGTATATTTTAAATTTCATTCAATTTGAACCAGTAGATTAAGAATTATAACTAGTCAAAGTTTCTTAATTTTGTCACTCACTGACTGACCGATTATCAAAACTCTAAAGACCGAATTACACTTCGATATGCACAGTAGCGAGTTAACTTGCGAACCTGGTGAGTTAAGTAGAAAATCTCGTTTGAACGGCGATAAGCGGGTTAAGTAGCAAGTTAAAGATTAAGTTGAACGGAATAGCCAGCCGAGCTATTTTTCGGCGAGTTAAGTGCGAAGTGCTGCCCTCCCGCGCGTCTCCCGCCACCCGCAACTAAATTTGCTGCTCGTGTGAACTAGCGAGTTTAGTTCATTCAGTGCATAAGTTGACAGGACGCAACGTTTGCGCGCCAAAACGTACAATTGTACTTTTATAATTAAACTAGCCACAAAGTTTATACGGTACTGTTTAATGAATATTTTTTAGTTAGTTTAGTTTTTATATTTAGTTTTAATAATGAAATGGACGGAAGATATCACGTGTAAATTCGTACAGGAATTTAGAACACGAATGTTTATATAATAGTAGAAGTTGAAATTATAAAATTAAACCTGCTCGAGATGCTGTACCCATGAAAATTCTTAAAAACTTCTTTGACAACAACCAGTAATACTTCTGTGACTATATCATTTAATTCTTGACGTGATCCTAGAACCTCTTAAACGAACACAAGAATATTTCTGTGGTCTTGAAACGTCATATTCGAACGAACTCTATGAACTAATGTCCTTAACTAAACTCGCTACGAAGACCGTGCTTGAACACTACTACCCACTTAACAGTTTACTGTCAACTGCCCTGTAACTAAACTCGCTACTGTACTTGTCGAAGTGTAAATCGGTCTTTAGGCACTTCTAGCAGACATAGAATCTAAATTTGAATTTAGAATACAATTAGTGTTTAGTGTATAAATCAAGGAAAAACTAAAATATTTTTTAATTTGTTTGTTGTTTTGACATAACAAGTGAAATAACTTGTTTATTCAAGCGTTATGTTACATAGTCAATAAAATATTTAAACACATAAATGTATACACATCTAACTTACTATTATAATAATCTCTATATGTAAAATTGAATTGCTGTCCGTTAGACTTGTTAAAACTTGAAACTGGCTCGACCGATTCTGATGAAATTATTTTTGTATTTGAACTGAACTTGAACCCCGGAGGATTCAGATTCATAATTGGACCCCGTAGGCTGTTTTCGAGATCCTTGAATCAGAAATCACCCGTGGATAGTCAGGACATTAGTTAGGTTATAATTAAGTTACTGGTTGTTTAGATTTTTTTTTACTTAGGAGCCAGTCTGTTAGGTATCAAACCCTCTTCTATTTAACCTCTGCCTGCTATGCATAAGAACACTTATTGTGATCCAACAATGCATCGACACCATACCTTCACTGCTCATATTAGAGCATCCCGATAGAATAGAATACAATACAACAGTTTTTATTCAATATACATTTCAAGAATGTGTAACGTCCCTGTTGCACAGTATGTTGTGTACCATGCTCAAAGTTGTTGATTAGTATGTTTAACTAGAGCAAATAGTCCGACTAGGTAAGTCCTACTTCGATCGAGAGGTCATTCGACGGATTCAACTCGGTCAGTGTTCGTGAGATTACGACACATCTTCTCGTCAGGTGTACCTGCGTGTTACCAGTGATGACATATGGATCTAAGATGTGGTCGTTCACTGCTGGCCGAATGAGGATGCTCAAGTTCGCTCAGGAAGCTATGGAAAGGGCTATGCTCGGGGTTTCTCTGCGTGATAAACTTATAATGAGGATATTCACACTAGAACCAGAGTAACCGACATAGCCCAACGGATTAGTAAGCTAAAGTGGCAATGGGCCGGCCATATAGCTCGAAGAGCCGACATACTTTTGGGAAGAAAGGTTTTTCAGTGGCAACCTCGTATTGGTAGGCGAAGTGTGTGGCGGCTCCCCACTAGATGGAATAATGACCTGGTAAGATATGCAGGAAGTCGATGGATGCAGTACGTTCAGGATGAGCTTTGTGGCATTCCTTGGGGGAGGCCTATCTTTAGCAGTGAACTTGTCAAGTGCTGTAATGATGATGTTGATGATGATAGGTTACACGAATATGTACTTCTTAAACGTTGTTGTTTTCGAAAATATGTGTTAACAATATATTGAAAACATCAAGAAACATCATATTAGCAATCACCTAATTATAAGGGGTTATTATTTATCATGTTTTCTTTAACTATAATAACCCTAATCAAACAACTTTTGTTTCATAAAATTGTTAGACTTTGATCGATAGGTTTTGCATATAAAACTTTGTTGATACAGAGTATATATTGTCCCATGAAGAAATTCTTGACTCTGTAGACAAATAACTGGTATTACCAGCGTGCGCTTGTTCCTAGTGTGTACAGAATGTTCATCATTAATTTAATAATATTTTTTTGGATAAATACGTAAAATTTTCATAATTATACTGAGAAGCCAAAGGGAATAAAATATAATATTCATTTCTTTTATTATTGGTGGAGCCACGTGTCTAAGGTTGCCGAAGTCTAGTTCCCCGGTCGAACCTTAAACCTATTACGCGAGATATTAATCTAAGTGGACTGTATCTACAAAATGCTTCTACGCTTATATAACGACGACTATAGCGCGCGGTACAATGCACTCGCTCTTCCCTAAAATGAACTATTATTTGCCAAATCGATGAAAGGAATCCTGCTTGATTAGGAAAACACAAAATTGGAGCGGGTTAAACAATTATATCAAGCAGGCAGTAATATTAGGATATGTTGACTCACCGGGATGTGCTTCTATGCGGTCGAGCACTATAACTGCGACTTCTGGAACTTCTTCTGGAACACTGCGGAGAGGGGCGGTGCGCGACTATATCTCACACGAGGTGAGGCGGGTTTCCTGGAGCTCGACTGCTTCCAGGCTAAAGCGGTTTCTATTAGTGATGTGGTTCTAATGACGAGCGCGGCGGGAAGAGGCTGCGCGTCGGTCGCGCGTGCCTTATATATCCTCGGTTCCGATGATTACGTGACATTCTAGAATCATCTTCTTTCCCCTCCCACCCCACCACCCCGATGTGTCGATAGGAGGGTATGAATGATATCGTTTTGGAAAGGGACAACCGACTTGGCAACCTACCGTCAAATATAAAATAAATACGAATGGTTTTTCCGCGCAACCATCTCCCCCCGCCCTTGAAGGATTTCCTTCAAAATTAACTAAAGCAATTAGAGCTAAGATCAACTAACAAAATAACTAACTAACGCTAAGATTACCTAAATTCAACTACAATTTTTAATCTAGAAAGCTAATTTAAATTATGGAAGAGGCAAGGGGCACAAACGGACAACAGGACGCAGGTAAGACCCAACCGTGGTCTTAACGCGAGCTATCCTAATTACTCCGTCGGAACCGGGAAAGACCTCTTCGACAATTCCTAACGGCCAGTGGAGAGGCGGCGTATTCTCTTTGGTGAGCACAACTACAGTTCCTACAGCTAAAGGCTCAGTCGCTGTGTTCCATTTTTGCCGAGACTGCAAAGTATGCAAGTATTCCATCCTCCATCGTTTCCAAAACGATTGCACTAACCGGTCTAATAATTTGTAGCGTGCGGAAATGCTAAGTCTGTTCTCATCCATATCTGCGGCGGGCAAATACTTTAAAGGCGTTAAATTCAAAAAATGTGCTGGAGTTAGAGCCAGCGGTTCCGAGGGGTCGCTAGACAATGTACGACAAAGTGGGCGGCTATTCATTACGCATTCAATTTGAGCGAGCACCGTACTTAGCTCTTCGAAGGACAAAATTTGATCTCCTATTACTCGGTATAAGTGACTCTTTAGACTCTTAATATTAGTCTCCCAATTGCCTCCAAAATGACTCGCGGCTGGGACGTTCAGAGACCACTCAATGCGGTTCTCGGCTAGAATGTGAGCGAACTCCGAATTATAATACTTGCTAGCTAAGAGCTCATGTAGTTCCGATAGAATACGTTTTACACCGACGTAGTTAGTACCGTTATCCGAATATAATTTAATTACAGGGCATCTACGGGATAGAAATCTTTTTTAAATGCACCCATAAAGCCTGCTGTGCTTAGATCACCAACGAGTTCTATATGCACCGCTCGAGTAGTTAGACATACGAAAATGCAGACGTAAGCCTTTGTGGATCTTATACCACGCCCGCGAGTGAGCGTGACCTTAAACGGACCAGCGAAATCCGACCCGGTGTGCGTGAAGGGCTTTACCGATTGTATTACTCTACAAGATCTAAGTTCCGCCATTTCCGGAAATGACGGCTTGGGGCGAGCCCGAAAGCAAGCTATACATCTGTGCACCCGATTGCGTATTAAACTACGTGCAGAAAGAATCCAATAATTCTGACGCAAGATCGACATCAGCAAGTCAGGGCCAGCGTGCGAGTTCAATTTATGATGGTAATCGACTAATAAGTTCATGATATGGTCTTTGCGCGGTAAAACTATAGGGTGCCGTTGGTCGAAACTCAATTGCGAGTTGGACAAGCGTCCACCTACCCTTACAATCCCATCCTGTAAAAATGGCTTAAGGCGTTGAAAGGCGCGACTACAAGCTCTATTCGATTGTAATCTTGTAATTTCTTCAGAGAAGTGTGCACGTTGAAGTTCACGTAATACTAGCGACTCGGCATAGTTGTAATCGGACGCTAAGACATACGAACGTCGCGGTAAAAGCTTCGCGAATCGACAAACGTAGATTACGCTACGCAATAATTTCGACCAAGAGGACAAGCGGTTCGCCAAAGCAATGATTGGAGAAACCTCGCTCGAAACGTTCGCCACTAGAGCGTGTCTCTTCTCTTCCGGCGGTTGTGACACTGACGAAGGTTCGAAATCGGTTATTGGCCATTGCGAGGGATCCAAGCGAACCCAAGAAGGTCCGTGGAACCAAAGCGGGTGGTCCATTATTTGCATCGGGGTGAGTCCACGGGATAGACAATCGGCAGGGTTTTCCGTACCGGACACGTGATAAAAGTTCCGCGTTTCTAACTCGTCTTGGATCTTGGCCACTCGGTTCGCGACAAACGTATCCCAACGGTGGGGTGAAGAATGAACCCAGCATAAGGCGACGGTGGAGTCGGAAAAGGCAAATATCGTTTCTATGTGAACTCTATCCCTACATGCGCTGATAACTGCGGTAATAAGCTTGGTGAGTACTAATATTGCGCAAAGCTCTAAGCGCGCCAGAGAGACAACCTTACGGGGGGAGACTCTCGACTTAGAACTAATGAGGCTAATCGAATTTCTACCATTATTCTGAACGTGGAAATATACAACGCCCCCGTAAGCCTCCTCGCTGGCGTCTGCAAACCCAACGACCGTTACGACGCTATTTCTATCTACGTTTATATGACGCGGTATTTTAATTTCTCTTAGTAAAGGAAGTTCCTCTCTAAAATGCTGCCACAACCGAACAATGCTGTCAGGCGGCGAGTCATCCCAATCGCATTCAAATAACCAAAGTTGTTTAATCAAAAGCTTAGCGTATAATACCACCGGAGCTACGAAACCCATGACGTCCCATAATCTAGCAACGCATGACAGTATTGTGCGCTTTGTGCATTTCTCTACGGGCGGATTTACCTTAAGGCTAAACACGTCGGACTCTGGTGACCAACACAGACCGAGCACCTTGTGTGTATCAGAATCGTCGAATTCCTTTATCGCAGAAAGACGGTGTGATAGTGGGATTGTATCTAAAACCGGACGCGAATTACTAGTCCACTTCACAAGATCGAATTGACCCGATTTCATGAGCCTTATAACCTCGGCGGTGGTTAGGGTGGCCTCCTCCACGCTATCGACCGAGTACACAAAATCATCCATATATAAACCGCTCTCAATTGCCCTCTTAGCTTTAGGGTAAGAGGGACCTTCATCGTGGGCGAGCTGTTTCACCGTGCGTAACGCATGAAATGGGCTCGACTTTAAACCAAAACAAACGCGGTTAAATTCAAACACCATTAGAGGTTCCTTTGGGTTGAAACGATATAAAATGCGTTGGAATCTACGGTCGCATTCACGGACCCCTATGCAAAGAAACATTTGGCGAATATCGGCGGATAGTGCTATACTAAACAAACGAAAATTGGCTATTATATTAAATAAACTGCCCTGTAAATTTTGCCCACTATAGAGGATATCGTTAAGCGACAGGTGAGTGCTAGTTTTAGCACTAGCGTCGAGCACTACACGTAACTTAGATGTAAGTTTGTCCTCCCTAATGACCCCGTGGTGTGGTATGAAATACGACGGTGTGTCTTCGTAGTTATCTAATTTCGAAGCCACGAGTGATATGTAACCTTCTCTTATATATTCGTTAATGACGCCGTCATAAGCTTCCTTTAACTGGGATGAAGCGAGCATCCTACGCTCCAAGCTGTAGAAACGTTTTTCCGCCATTTGACGCGAATCGCCGAGAGATAAAACATCTCCTTTAAAGGGTAGCGCTACACTATATCTACCGTCGCAATCACGAACGGTCGTGCGGACGTAAATTTCCTCGCATAATCTGTCATCTGAGCTAGCTATGGGTGGGACGTTCACCTCCTCCATCTCCCAAAATTTGCGGACTAACGACTCGAGCGGTTCGACAGCCATACCACAATAAGAGGTTGCCGAAATACTATCTATGATGGGGGCGGAGCCAACGATAACATAGCCCAATACGGTTTCCAGTGCGTAAGGCGCGGTATGCGAGGAGTTGCCCCTGACCTTATTGTTTAACAAAAGATGAGGGAAAAGCGATGCTCCAATGAGCATGTCTATGTTTCCAGGAACGGCGTAAGTGTCGTCAGCTAGAGTCAAATTTTTAAATTCAATCATTGCCGAGGTGTCAACCGAAACGGTTGGCAACCGTTCAGTGACCCTATCTACTACTAGTGCATTTATATCAAAGTTAACATTACGATCTATCCGAGAATAAAATTTTAAATTTATATATCCCTGGGTAGCTTTACTAGTACCTCCGATGCCTTTGACTACAGGACATGAAAGTGACCTATTTATTACTAAGCCTAAGCGCTGACAACATTGTCGCGTTATAAAGCTATTTTGGGCTCCGCTGTCCAGCAGTGCACGGACGCTTTGTTCGTTTCCACGCGAATCCCTAACCAAAATACGCGCCGTACCCAGTAACACGGTTGAAGGAGGTTGTGCTCCCATATTTGCCAATGAGCACAGAGCGACATCACCAGGTCGACCGCTAGAATCGTTGACTTTAGTAGGGGTGAATTCCTTATCCGCTTTACTTGACGCCGCTATGTTGCTATTTTCAAAATGTAATAGCGTGTGATGTTTCCTGGCGCACTTGCTACATACGGAACTCGAATTGCATTTTGCAACTAAATGCTTATCACTTAAGCAGTTCAGACATAGGTTGTTTGTCTTTACTAATTTATAACGTTCGCTTGGTGAATATTTACGAAAAGTCGCACAATTATATAAATTACCGTGTTTATCTTTACATACGATACAAGTATGCTGAAGTGATGTTGACGTAGCGGTTACGTACGTTAACGACCCTGCTATTTTAGATGGTTGAGTCTGTCTACGGTCGACGCACCTTTTAATCTCCTGTTTAACGTTCGGAGAGCGCTGCATCACCTTTATTTGATCTCGCACGAACGATGCTAATGAATGAAAGGAAGGCATCTCCGAGCTACGATGCTCCATTTCAAACGCACGCACGGTGTCGGGGTCTAATTTCTTTAGTGCAATATGGAGAAACACCACGTCCATAAGGTCATTAAATTTTAAATTCTTAAGTGCAGCCACCGATGCCACAAATTTATCTAGAAACTGCTCTAAGCCGTTGATGTTCGCGGATGATATAGGTTTAAGATCGAATATCTGGTTCAAATATTCGGAAGCTAACATTCTCCTATCTTCATATTTAGTTTTAAGCGTTTCGAATATTAATAAGTAATTGTTTGCTGTAGGTGTAAAACCAGAGCAGATCGACTGTGCCCTGCCACTAAGTTTACTAATTAAGTTATATAATTTTTCAGCGTCCGATAACGATGGGTTACTGTGTATATTGTTTTAAAAACTACTGAAGAAGAAGGGCCACGTCTTAATATCACCATTGAATACCGGAATATCTATTGGCGGCAACCTAATTGAGTCACGTGGACGTACCTGTATTTCCGGCTTTGCTTCGTTTTGAGATTGTAGGAGTTTTGCCGTTCTTTTCACGCGACACAACATATCTTCGAATGCCAGCAGCGGTTGGTAGTTCACTATGTATTTCGGGTCAATTTGTAATTCCAAATGATTAATTTGGTCTAATATTCTTTCGTAATCCGTCCGCAAAGAATCCACCGTTTCAATTTCATTCAGAAAAGTTTCCCGCACCGCTTCTACATTAATGTTCTTTATGTGATCGCTAATGCTTTGTATACGTGAAAAAAGTACGTCCCTCTTGGCATAAAGCGTTTTAATTTTAAATTCACTTCCACTAACTGCCATTTTAAATTATTATAACAAAGTTATATTAATCACAATTAATCTCACAACGCACAACGATGGACGATGGACACTCGGTATGCCGTATTACGTAATTAAACCGAACACCTGTTACAGCGAGTCTAGGTGACGCGTTGCTTTCTAACTTAATATTTTTATCAAATTGTCGGGTACGCGTACAAAACAATTGCTATTACACTGTTTCAATTATTTAAGCGACTAATAAGCTTTAAATTTAAACCAATTACAAACACTATTTAAATGAATAATTCTGTTTGCGAGTACCTAACCAAAATTTAAATTCAAACGAACACTATTTAAGACTACTTTTTTCTTTTCCATAAACTAGAGTGCATTATCTAAATAATTACATCTAATAATTCGACCAGTAAAATGGTTGGACGACTACTAAACACCAGTCCAAATCCTGCCGAAGTGACCATAAAATGGTGGAGCCACGTGTCTAAGGTTGCCGAAGTCTAGTTCCCCGGTCGAACCTTAAACCTATTACGCGAGATATTAATCTAAGTGGACTGTATCTACAAAATGCTTCTACGCTTATAGAACGACGACTATAGCGCGCGGTACAATGCACTCGCTCTTCCCTAAAATGAACTATTATTTGCCAAATCGATGAAAGGAATCCTGCTTGAGGAAAACACAAAATTGGAGCGGGTTAAACAATTATATCAAGCAGGCTATAATATTGGATATGTTGACTCACCGGGATGTTTCTTCTATGCGGTCGAGCACTATAACTGCGACTTCTGGAACTTCTTCTGGAACACTCCGGAGAGGGGCGGTGCGCGACTATATCTCACACGAGGTGAGGCGGGTTTCCTGGAGCTCGACTGCTTCCAGGCTAAAGCGGTTTCTACTAGTGGTGTGGTTCTAATGACGAGCGCGGCGGGAAGAGGCTGCGCGTCGGTCGCGCGTGCCTTATATATCCTCGGTTCCGATGATTACGTGACATTCTAGAATCATCTTCTTTCCCCTCCCACCCCACCACCCCGATGTGTCGATAGGAGGGTATGAATGATATCGTTTTGGAAAGGGACAACCGACTTGGCAACCTACCGTCAAATATAAAATAAATACGAATGGTTTTTCCGCGCAACCAATTATTTTTTTATTTTTAAATTATTCTCTACAAGGTCTTTAGGTAATAAATTGCTCTTATATACTTTCTCCTGCAAAACAAATACAGATTGCGAATGTCAGTCGCAATACCCTATAGCAAGATTCTATACGACATCTTGCTAAGGAAACAACTAATCTAGCTGTTTCAACACAAAAGGAATAGAACCTAGATATTAGGATTGCTTTCCTGCCTGGGAGTTCGTCTGGGTAGACACCACATTCTTACCTATTTCTGCTACCAAGTAGGAGTGCTTCTACAGCGGTGTTTGGACCGAATCGGTCGAGGGTATAAAGAGCAGATCTCGCAGTCTAGGTTTTATATTTTACGTTTGGTATAAAAGACATAGTTATACCGACTCGTATCGGAAACCAAAGAGATGTTTCTGGCGTATCCATCCTTCTTTATATATAGAAGAGGTTTTCCTGGCATATACCATAGTATATACAAAATATAGCATTTTAAGCCACATTACACTACACATTACATTACACATTATACCACAGCAAACACAAGTTATAACAGATTATTAGAACTATTTGCAATCCTAGAAGTATGTATATATTATATAGCAAAAATTATCATCATCATCGTCATCATTACAGCCCTTCACAAGTCCACTGCTGAACATAGGCCTCCCCCAAGTAATGCCACAAAGCACGGTCCTGAGCCACCTGCATCCATCGACTTCCTGCATGTCTTACCAGGTCGTCACTCCATCTAGTGGGGGGTCGCCCTACACTACGCTACCGGTACGAGGCTAGTCCATCGGTTATCGGTTCTTCGAGCTATATGGCCGGCCGATTGCCACTTCAGCTTACTAATCCGTTGGGCTATGTCGGTCACTCTGGTTTTACTGCGGATATCCTCATTTCTGAGTCTATCACGCAGTGAAACTCCGAGCATAGCCCTCTCCATAGCTCGCTGAGCGACCTTGAGCGTCCTCATACGGCCAGCAGTGAAGGACCACGTCTCAGATCCATAAGTCATCACTGGCTACACGCACTGGTTATACATTTTAGTTTTCAGAGATTGAGGTATACCTGACGAGAAGATGTGTCGTAATTTCCCGAACGCTGCCCAGCCGAGTTGAATCCGTCGATTGACCTCTCGGTCGAAGTTGGACTTACCTAGTCGGACTATTTGTCCCAGGTAAACGTACTCGTCAACAACTTCGAGCATAGTGCTCCCAACAACTACCGGCATAGGTGTGACATGGACATTAAACATGATCTTTGTTTTGTCCATGTTCATCTTAAGACCTATCCGTTGGGAGACACCATTGAGGCCATTGAGCATAGTGCTAAGGTCCTCCAGCGATTCTGCCATAAGGACTATATCGTCGGCAAATCGAAGGTGAGTGATGTACTCGCCATTGATGTTAATACCGTATCCTTTCCAGTCCAGTAGCTTGAAAACGTCTTCCAACGCAGCGGTGAAGAGTTTCGGGGATATAACATCACCCTGTCTTACACCTCTCTGCAGTTGGATAGGTTTCGTACTTTGGTTCTGTACTCGGATAGCCATCGTAGCCCTACTTTTACAAACACTTCAGCACTTCAATATACCGACAGTCAACTAGGCACCGCTGAAAAGACTGTAGCACCGCCCAAATTTCGACGGAATCAAAGGCTTTCTCATAATCTACATACGCCAGGCAAAGTGGCAGATTGTACTCTTCGGACTTCTGTACAATTTGCCGAAGGGTATGTATGTGGTCTATGGTACTGAAGCCTTTTCGGAAACCGGCTTGTTCGGGAGCTGGAAGTCGTCGAGTCTGCGTGCGAGACGATTCGTAATGACTCTCGAAAACAGCACGTAGACGCGGCTCAGGAGGGAAATCGGTCTGTAGTTCTTCAAGAGAGCATTGTCGCCTTTCTTAAAGAACAAGACCACCGCGCTTCTGCTCCACGCCTCCGGAGTAGTGCCACCATGGAGGACGGAATTGAAGAGCTTCTGAAAGACTTCAAGTACCGGTGTTCCACCCGCTTTCAGAAGATCCGCTGTAATTCCATCCTCGCCCGGGGCCTTGCCGTTTTTAAGGTGGTGGAGAGCCATTCTAATCTCGCTCAGACTGACGTCCGGGATATCATCGGAATAGTGTCGGATAAGACTTGCTCTTGGATCGTTACTCACACTTGCGTGTGGCTCCAACGATGATGTGTACAGCTGCCCATAGAATCTCTCAATCTCACTCAGAATCTCAGGTGTCCCGGAAACGATGTTGCCACACTCAGTCTTCAGCCTTGACAGTTGGCTCTTTCTGGCAGACAGATCTCTGGCAAAGACTTTGGAGCCCTGGTTCCGCTCGATCGCTTCTTTAATACGAGCAGTATTAAAGTTGCGTAAGTCTCGCCGCATGCATTTAGAGATCTGTCTGTTCAGTTGCCT
This sequence comes from Parnassius apollo, assembly GCA_907164705.1. Taxonomy (NCBI): domain Eukaryota; kingdom Metazoa; phylum Arthropoda; class Insecta; order Lepidoptera; family Papilionidae; genus Parnassius; species Parnassius apollo. The sequence continues at coordinate 5,866,396 of CAJQZP010000547.1, read as the reverse complement.
GTATGCTGTCAAATCTGTTGACGATTGCAGCCTCATCTCCCGTCTAACAGCCATGAGATTAAGAGTGTGATCGGAGAGTTTTTGTGTTCTTCTGCGGCGGGTATTGCAGAACTTAGCTCCGACCGCATGGACAGTTTCCACGAGCTTGTCATTCATATCGTCCACTGCATTGCAATCCTCTAGGCACTGAAAGCGGTTTTGTAACTCGAGCTGAAAGGTTTCGGGATTCTGGATTAGAGCACGAGGGGAACGGAGCGTTGACTTCATTAGACGAGACCTCTCCAACTTAACATTTAGGTTCACTGTGCCTCTAACCATTCGGTGATCGCTGCCAGTTTTCACCCTTGCGATCACTGAGACATCACTGAACAGTTGGCGTCTGGTCGTCATAATGAAGTCGATCTCATTTTTTGTCGAACCGTCGGGGCTCGACCAGGTCCACTTCCTGTGGGGCCGCTTCTGGAAGAAAGAGTTCATCATAAAGAGTCCCTCTTTCTCCTTAAAGTCGGCCAGCTGCTGGCCCCTTCGGTTCCGTTGCCCTACTCCAAATTTCCCCACCCTCAGCTCACCGCTTTCTCTTGTGCCTAGTTTTGCGTTGAAGTCTCCCATCAACACCGTGTAGTGGGTTTTGGAGGAATGCATGGCTCTGGAAATATCCTCATACATTTCCTCCACCTCCTCATCGGGATGTGCCGAGGTTGGTGCGTGAACCTGTATGACCTTCAGCGAATACCGTTTGGTGATTCTGAGTATCAGGTACGCGACCCTCGTCGACACACTCCCAATCTTTACAACGTTGTTGACGAGAGACTTGTGGATGATAAATCCGACACCTCCTTGGAACACATGGTCGCCCTCCCGGTGGTAGAACAAGTTGCCGGACTCGAGGATTGCCGTATCCTCCCCCTCTCTTCGGACCTCGGATAATCCAATAATATGCCAGCGCAACTTGTCTACCTCTTCTTCCAGCTCCAGTATCTTCTCGTCAGTCCTCAGAGTGCGTGCGTTATATGTTGCCAGGTCGAGTCGTCGTAGGTGGCAACTGAACCTCCACCGGAGATTCTTAGCACCCCCTGCCCCGCCGTTACCATGGTCGCCACCGTAGCCAGGAATAGCGGGGCCGCCGGGGACTGGGGGCCGTTTTTTTGCGTCGTTGTTCATGGGGGGATATTTGCCATAGTTGCCACGCTTGGCGAGCGGGTTGGCAACCGCAGTTTTTTATTATAACACAGTTGTTATCAGAAAGATGCTGCTGCCCATCTCCTGCCTGTCTCCCTCTGTCGCCTCTTACGACACCCACGGGAAGGTATGGGGTAGTGGATATTCTCAACCGCCACTACACTGCTTAATAGCAAAAATGCGACATTATATTTTATTTCTCAGTGACGAAAACTACAGCGTCTGATAGACTGTTGCTCGTATATACTCGTACCATTTTTAAAGGGGAACGGCAGATTTAGTACCGCATACTTTTTTCGTTGTTTTGTTATATATCTTGTACCAGATATTAAGGCAACTAAGCCGTTAGTTTTCATGTAAGTTTTATATTTTTAAAACTTGGGATTAATTAATAATATCAATACAAAGATTTTAATAAATAAACGTAATATAAGCATAAACTAAACGCAATGAGGCCTACCGTTTTTGTGCTCACCAGTTGGCGCCAGTGTCGAGTAAGGTCCTGAAGTATAGGTAAAAATAAAGTATAGGTAAGTATAGCTGTCAAAGTTTGTTAGTGCGGTCGTGAAAAGAAAGTTTACATTTAAATCATATTTAATACCTTAACACCGTACCGTATAAATACAGAGCATGCCTCAATGTTGCGCAGTCCCCTTTTGTTCGGAAAAGAAGGAGGACATGTTTCCGAAGGATAAAACTGTTTCAAAGCAGTGGTTAATAGCGATTCACAGGGACAACATACCCCTTAAAAACATTCGCGTGTTTGTAAAAAACATTTCAACCCTGACGATTATGCGTTACCTAAAGAACCAAATACGGAAAATCGTAAGTAATAATGTTTCTTATTCCTAGATAACATTAAGTTCATGCTTGTTTCAGACACTAAATTTACCCTGACCTTGATATCCGATCAAGTTATACTTACTTTCATCTGTGGTAATCTTTTGTTGAAAATTTTACAGCTACTCCTAAACCAAAACCAAAACCGGTGCCTAGCCGATTTTTTGGAACCATGAAAGTGAAGAGATAAAGGAAATTAAAAAAAAAACATGCAGAGAGAGCTCTTCAACGTCAAATGAAACGTGAAACTGCAACGCTATGTTTAAATACACAGAAAAATCAATGTGAAGAACATTTTGTTAGTAAATAAAAACTTTTCATACTCATTTATCACAGCAGCCTTTGTCGACATAAACTGCAGCAGTCTCGTTAAATGAATATGTTAATAGTGCTTCTAGGACTATTTTTACTGTGACAAATGATCTAATTTTTTTTAAATTTCCAGACTTGAAGAAACATGTGAAAAAATAGACATCGAAAAAGCAAATAAAGATGTCGCACTACAATGCTCTTTATGCAAATGTGAAGAGAGCTTAACTAATACTGCCAATTTGTCATATCATGAGAGTAATAGAAAAAGCACATTAAACATGTTCAGAATTGAAAATTTTAAAGAATAGCCTTATATAGTACAATTTTATACTGGTTTTGATAATTATAACCATTTTATGTTTGTCTTCAACCTTTTCGGAGACGAAGTGAATAATTTAAAGTACTATCCATCATAACAGCCAGCTCGTGGAAAACATCCATTGACACCATCTGATCAATTTTATTTAACACTAATGAAATTCTATCATGGATTAATTACCTTTACTGCAAGTTCAAGGATTTAAATGTATGGGTACCAAAGAAAACAATTGATGTAAATATAATGTATCGAAGAAAGACTAATACCTCTACAGTAATAATAGATTGCACTGAAATAAAAATTGAAAAACCATAAAATCGAGTTTCACAACAAGCTAATTATTCTAATTAAAAATCATTGAACATACTGAAAGTATTGGTAGGAATTTCAAGCTCCGGGTGTGTGACCTTTGTTTCAGATGCATATGGTGGATCTGTCAGTGACAGAGAGTTATTTGAAAAGTGTGGTATCATTAATCAACTTCAAAAAGGGGACATTATTCTCGGTGATCATGGTTTTAATATACAGGATCTAGTTTCTCATATGGATGTTACAGTAAACATGCCACAGTTACTGAAAAAAGGTAGTAATCAGTTTGATGCACTCGAGCGTAGAAAACTGTCATCTGAACTTATCAATGTTGAACGTGTTATAAGCTTAGGAAAAACATTTAAGATTCTTAGTAATAAGTTATCATCTAATTTGGTAGCTCTTGGAGGAAGAATCATATTTGTGTGCTTCATGCTTGCCAATTTCAATGTTGGTAACCCTGGGACACTCATGAGGTGGGTTCTATTAAAAACAAATGAGTCCTTTTCCTCTACAACTTATTCACACAACAGATATTATACTATATAGCTATTTGGCAAAGGTGTTCTGTAAGGTGAAGGCAATCAATTATTGTATCTCAGGAACCATTCTCCAGTTTGGGTTGCTCAAATTCAATCGGGAATCTAGCTGTGTCATACCCATTATCTTTTTTTGTGTTTCTTTCATGCTTGAAAATGTTCGGCACAATTTATGTGTATCGAACTTAGTGTTTAATTTGTATTTCATCAATGCGATTTTTATATCTATGGCCATCTCATGAAATAAATTACTTACAAATATCATCCATGAATGAAGTTTGTGAAGTTTGCTGGGACAATGCTCGAGATTTGAGCTTACATGTACCGGAAGGACCACAAGAAAGACCCCCAGCATATCGTGTTGTCCAATACAAGAATTTCCGCTTTCATGCAATATATACACTAGAGGTATCCCGAGAGAGAGTAGATGGTTTAGAGAGAATAAACCCAATGTTGCTTCATGCTAAAATTATGTCCCGCCATTTTTCCGCTAAAATTTTGTATTTATAGTTGCAGAAACAAACATGATTGGGTGGGACGCAATCAGAAGTTCTTGCTGTAACTGGATTGTAGGTTTAAGAGCAGTGGGATGATACATGTTATGGGTATTATTTGGTACCTAAGCCATGCTCGCCATGAGGGTATTACCCGGCCTGTCCCCTTCTTAGATGAAGTTTTATTGAGAATTCATTAATTATAAGTACAATAAGATAAATGAACTTAAAAAACAAAATATTTTTTATTTACCTACACTCAAAACCCCATCAGAACTTCATCATTAACAAATATTGCAGTCCGCTGCTGAATATAGGTATCTTCTAATTCACAACGCTGAGTAGATACCGATCCTCATTTCAATCTACCTACTTAATGGTAGAACCACGCTGTAGCTATAATATATTTGTAGCATGAATGAATCTGCACCACCGGGGAAGAACCACGCCCTCACAGAATACCAGTGTAAAATAGCAGCTTAATACTGCTCTTTTGTATTGTGAGTGTAGAGATCTGGAGACCGTTTTTTACTGGAAACGAGGCATTCGATTCTAGTTATCAGAGGTGAGAACGCATCTGAATTTCGATTCAAAATCGAGGATAAGTGTAGATGTCCATGGGCGACAGCATCATTCACTAACCATCAGGTGAACTGTCTGTTCTATTGTCACCCTTGTCCTATAAAAAAAAACGACGGGTTGCACTCCGGGAGTGCCGGCAGAAGTGAAAACTTGAATATTAACGTTGTGCATTTTTGATATTTTGGAATGATTAGGGAATAATTTTGCACGAATTGTTTTAATTATCACATACGAACATTCGCGCAAGCGCCATGCGCCGCCTAAACGAAACAGTAGGCGCAGGCATACATTTTTTCCGCGCCGTAGAGAGGGGGATACTTCCTCTCCTACGCCGCGCCGGCTGTCTCTCTCTCCATCCGTCTTACGAATTTTCGATCAGGGTCACGTGTCCTGACGCGAGTTTAACATTTTTTACCCATTACAAAAAAGTGTACAACGCCGCTAAAAAAAGTTTTCACTTCAAAAAAAAAAAATGGTTATTAAAACACTACAGAGTAGCGAAAAGCAATATAGAATATTTATTTTATCACAAAAATAATGTTTATTTGCCTATATGTAACGATCTACATAAGGTACACTAGGTGAGGTTTTGGCCGTCGACGGATTGTCGAACAATATGTCGCTCCTGTTTTGTTGCTTGAATAATGGTTTGAAGAAGATTTTGATTCGTGAAAGTAACGCAATTTTGTGAATTGTCTACGCGTGTGAAATATTAGAAAAAAACGACGAAACTAGTGGTTTGATGTTGATATGATCTCCCAAAAACTGTGACGCAAAAAGTGACACTCAGCATATTGTGATGAAAAAAATATATAAAAACGAAGATTACGAAAGAAATGATAGGCTCAGAAAGGCTAGAACCCAAACCCGTAAAGCCAGTTACATAAAGAAAAATTGTGACACTAGTACATAATATTATATATTAGTCTATGGTCTATGTAGATAATCTTAAAAAATAAAAAAGGTTATAACTTTTATGTCCCAAGTTCTAAAAATCTAAGAATTTAAAAGGGGTTTGTCTATCTTACTAACTACCAATCAAAACCGAAAATATCCCAAAACACGAAATTTCTATTAGCGGTACGATACTCCCATACAAGCCTGATATTTTTTGATAGAAAATTTTAAAATATTACAATAAATGATAGAAACTTCAAAGAATAATATTTTATTATTTATAACCCTTTTAAATTTGATGTATAAACGTTTGATTTTATAAATGATGGAAAGCGCCTGCTTGAGAAGGTATACAACGCGTCGAACACGATGTGGCAGCTCGCACTCACTCATAGCTTCTTTTCGGCTACCGAACCTATCGTCAACTCGCTAATCTGTAAAGAAAGAATTGCTAAGGCTGGTATACAGAGACTTGAGCTTAAACTCAAACACAGCAAACTCAAAATTAGTGATTCAGTGAGTGTGAATGTCAGTGGTAAATGAAAAAAGTGACTTTCAATAAGTATTGTTATAATCTACATTGAATAAAAAAATTTCCGTTTCTGTTTCTAATGTAACATGGAAAACCTAGTCTAGAGTTAAATTGTACGCTGTAGAGTGTGGGTTTAAATTCGAGATGCCTTTATAGTTGTATTATGAAGATGAGTATTTATTCACATTAAGTTGTCGTATGGTGACGATACCAGAGAATCTATTTACACATGGAAGAGCTAAGTGGTTGTATATAATAGGTTGGTACGATCAGGGTAAAACCATACTCGGATACCACAAGCACAATCGCTGCAGAATACTGTTACTATAGCAGAATAATAAAATTTATACGTGGTTGAGCCACGCTGCAGCTATATTATGGTTGTAGCACGAATGAGTCTGCTCAATCGGGGAAGGACCACGCTCTCACAGAATACCAGTGTAAAATAGCAGCTTAATACTGCTGTGTTTCGTATGGTGAGTGTAGAGATCTGCAGAAACTTTTTTACTGGAAACCAGGCATTCCATCATCATCATCCTCAGGAGTGACAACACATCTGCATTTTGATAATAGAGGATAAATGTAGATGTCTATGGGCCACAACATCGATTTACCATTAGATAAACTGTGTGATCGTTTGTCACCCTTATTGTATAAAAAAATGTGTCTGTGCTTCGTATGGAGGAGAGTGACGAGAAACGGAAACCCTTTTTACTAGTAAGAGGTACTCCATCTTAGTTCAGAAGTGTAATAACGCATTTGAATTTCGATCCTTAATCGAAGATATATGTAGGTGTCTATGGGCCACAGCATCTACCTCAACAGGTGGACTGTGAGCTCGTTTTTCACAATTAACTCTTTAAAAATCTTAGCGGAAATCAGTTGAAATGATTTTTACATCTCGTAAATGTAATTTAAATGCCCAGTGGAAGGAACCAGTTGGTAGGTCTTAAGATGTACATAGAAAAGACGAAAACATATAAATGTCACAGCTGTACCGGTCGTAATTTCGTTTGTTACTTCCTGTCGTTGTACTAGTTTTTTTGCTTCTGGTTAATAATGTATGACCTTAAAAGGTGTTACCATGATATGGTGATCACATCATGGTATCACCTTTTAAGTTTCCCATATGGTGGTAGATTGTCTTACGCCACCACCACACACCCATACGGCAACGATCAGTAAAAATATTAAAACGAATGTTTACTAACGTTAACATTCGGGGGAGTCGACAATACGTAAAGTACAGCATCAGCAATATCGGCTGGTTGCAGCATGGGTACTCCTGCGCCGATTAGATCTAGATTCACAATATTTGTGTTCACTAGGCCAGGAGATATGCTCTGAAAATAACACAATGGACTTATCAAAATCAAACAAGTAAAACCGGCGCGGCGTCCGGTGTAATCTTAAAATTAGAGAAAGACAGTAAAATTAAGGATGCAAATCTATAAATTTGTACCTAATAACTGTTACGAAACTATATACATTTTGTTTATTATATCAATATTTAAAATATCATATACTGTTCCACTGAAAAGGCTTATGTATTTCCGTAGACGTGAGTATTATCTCTAAGGATAATTTACAACGTAAGGCGGGCATAAAGCTGCGGGTTTATGTAAAGCCATTTTATGCGTAGGTTATGGTAAGGTATTTCGGGGACACGAAACGAAATATGATCCTAACGTTACCTGAATTTTAGTTCTCCTGTATCGAGTTTAACAGACTCTTTCTTCAAAGGTAAGTAGAAATTAGAAGTTAAAATTTTAGCTTGTAAGGAAGATAATCTTTGACTGATATGTAGAAATGTGATTAAAAAACGACGGGTTGCACTCCGGGAGTGCCGGCAGAAGTGAAAACTTAAATATTAACGTTGTGCATTTTTGATATTTTGGAATGATTAGGGAATAATTTTGCACGAATTGCTTTAATTATCACACACGAACATCCGCGCAAGCGCCCTGCGCCGCCTAAACGAAACAGCAGGCGCAGGCATACATTTTTTCCGCGCCGTAGAAAGAGAGGGGGATACTTCCTCTCCTACGCTGCGCCGGCTGTTTCTCTCTCTCCATCCGTCTTACGAATTTTCGATCACGTGTCCTGACGCTAGTTTAAAATTTTTTTACCCATTAAAAAAGTGTACAACGCCGCTAAAGAAGTTTTCACTTCAAAAAAAAAAAAAAAAACAAAATGAAATGTGTATATAAATATTATCTATGTTCGTTTATAAGTCCGCTTAAAAATGAACTAGTTGGTGTATATTTATCCATTAATTACTGCCCGGCTTGTGAAATGTGGCAAATATCCCCCCCTTACGGGGGAAACCTAGTTTAGCGGTGCAAGCGGTGCATGAATAACGGATATTTTTTAATGATTTTTATAATATTTTATAATACAATACAAGATGTCATCGGTCCGTACATAATTTTTTTGATTGTAAGTAATCGTAGATGATATTGAGTACGTTTTTCAAAAGGAAGATAAGAGGAGATTAATGTTCCAATCACAAAATTCAAAACAAATATAAAACTGTGGATTTCTGCTTTGCTCTGCGCAGGGTTGGATAAGCCTAAAGGCAAAGTAGGGAAATGCTTTAAGTGTTTTTCGGTATTAGAAAAAAGCAATTTTACGCAATAGGTAGTTGGAAAGAGTAAGAGAGAGACTCATTTTTTCTAGAGTCCCTACATGACTTAATCCGGCTGTGCGTATAAAATTTGCCTCGCAAGTTTTATGCACCCGTCCGTAGAAAAAGTTATCAACAACGGGTAATCTTTCTTGCGTCTTATGGTATTGGTTATAAAGATTGGAATCATTTGAAATCAGTAAATTAATGAATAATTACCGTGACTTTTATATTGTTCTTGAATTCAGCGAGCTCTTGGAGTAGCGAGGATGTTAACGCGGTCACTGCATATTTGGTGCTTGGGTAAACGTTTAAATAGGAAGCAAAAGGTATGTAGTGTCCAGCAATACTGTGAACATTGGAAATGTGCAGAGTTGTTAGATTTTAATTACATACAAAATATAATATTCGTTTATATCTGAACTACTTTGCAGTACGTATATAATTTATATTTACTTTTATTACAAGCAATCGTGGCCTGGGTCGGTTGTACAAAACCATGAAAAGTTTTCTACGAGGTAGAGCCACGCTGCAGCTATATTATGGTTGTAGCTCGAATGGGTCGGCTCGACCGGGGAAGGACCACGCTCTCATAGAATACCAACGTAAAATAGCAGTTTAATACTGCTGTGTATCGTATGGTGAGTGTAGAAATCCGAATACCTTTTTTACTGAAATTAAGGCATTTCATCTTAGTCCTCAGGTGTGACAACGCATTTGCGTTTTGATTCTTAATCGAGGATAAATGTAGATGTAGATGTCTATGGGCCACAGCATCCACTTACCATCAGGTGGACTGTGTGCCCGTTTGTCATCCTTATTCTATATTAAAAAGTTATAATCGTCGTACGATTGTATTAATTGTTTTGCATGTGCGTATATTTTTTTTAATAATTTTTATTATAATTTGTGAGACCTGTGTCCAACAGTAGACTGTTACGAGCTGATGATGAACACAAATATTAGATTATGAGGTTATTATCAGAAGTTGGCAGCATATTATTATTTCGTGCCGCGGGTGTCGTAACAGGCGATTATAATAGAGAACAAAAGACTGCAAATCTCAAACAGATGACTGCATTGATCTACTACAGTAGATCTATGGCCAACTCTAACCAAACTGATATTCAAACCTTGCAGTCCTTGCTAGCCTTGCAAAGATTCCATGTTGAAACCGTGAATAAAATAATGAAAGGTCCTGCATGTCATCTACAACTCGTGTTGAAATTTTTATAAAGTCATTTTTACGTTTTTCTTATCAAAGTAATTACAAAAACTAACAGTTCATGCGCTCGCGACCCGACCAACAGGGCTACCATATTGTTACGAGCTTGAGGTTCGTGACAATAAAAATTGCCGATAAAATTACCTAAATTAACACTTTAATTTACTTTACACAAATTAAAGTTAAAAACACTAATAATTAAACACACTTATTCACTTTATTCCGCTCCGAAGCTTCGCTTGTTTCGCCAAATCAACACTACTCCCATCGCATCTTGCAGCGCCTATATATTTAAATTAGCAAAGAAATATCCAGAATGTTCAAGTAAACACGCGCAAGGTACCGAGCGTTCGAGTTTCGACTAGGCGCTGTCGGTTGAGTGATTTGTGATGTCATTTTCTCAATGCTCCCCTCGCTCTCGTTCCTGACACTAGATGGCGCTAGTTGACTTATTCATGCAACACTGCCCCCTCCTAAGACATGCTCGTCCCGAGCATTATCGGTCCCATAATAACGCGCCAAGCGATCCACATGGACGATCTTGGGAGTCCCTCTTGCGCCTTTCTGTATCCGGTAGGTCACATCGTTGATCCTGGTTGCAATCAGGTACGGGCCGTCCCATTTAGCTTGAAGCTTAGGAGATTTCCCTTTGCTGCGGACTGGATTGTGCAACCACACAAGTGAACCTTCGTCGAACCCTTTGTTGTTCATTTTGCGGTCATACCGGGTTTTCATCTTTTCAGACATTTGCTGGCCCGATTGTCTGACGTGCTCATAAACGTCATTCATTTTTTTCCGCAAGTCATTTGCATAATCGGTTATACTGCGTGGAGCATCAGGTGGTATCCCGGTGATCAGGTCTGCAGGCAGCCGTAATTCTCTTCCAAAGTTTGCGAAAGCTGGTGTCACTGTTGTACTTTCGTGAACAGAACTTCGATATGACAACAAAAACGGTTGTATGTGCTTGTCCCAATCTCGTTGCCGATTGTCTACAACTTTTGCTAGGTACCTCTCCAATGTCTGATTAAATCGTTCCACCATTCCATCAGATTGCGGGTGATAAGAAGTCGTTCTTGTTTTATGAGTACCCATAACTCGGCAAGTTTCCTGGAATATTTGAGACTCAAAATTCCTTCCTTGATCGCTGTGAATCTCTAAAGGTACTCCAAAACGACAGAAGACTTCATGAACTAGTTTATCTGCAACTGTTGAAGCTTCTTGATTTGGAATGGCGAAGACTTCTGGCCACTTAGTGAAGTAATCCATCACAACCATGAAATACTTGTTACCGCTTTCACTCTCCGGAAACGGCCCCGCCACGTCAATGGCTATTCTCTCCCATGGTGCACCAACATTGTACAACTTCAATGCACCTCTACTACGAGTCTGAGGTCCCTTTACAGCCGCACAACTTGTACATTTGCGACACCAGTCCTCGACATCGTTTCGACAGTGGACCCAGTAAAACCGTTCTCGGATCTTCAGTAGAGTTCGTTTAACTCCCAGATGGCCTCCGGAATTATGGAGTGAACATCCGGTACTTTAGCTTTAGGGACAACCATTTGTAAATGACAGCTGTCTCCCCGAACATTTTCCCATTTACGGCACAGAACTCCATCCTGAAGCAGCAAGCTGTCCCACTGGGCCCAATAGCTTTTAGTGGTCGAACTCATCGCTGAGACGTCGCTCCACTTGGGCTTGGGAGCACTGGCCTTCATCCATTCCAGGATCGGCTTGATGTCCGGATCTTCCTGCTGTGTACGTTGTAAGCTGTCCTTCCACTCGTTGCTGAGGTGGTCTGCTCTGAGCATCCTCACGGATACCACTTCCTTACTCTCTTGCCTAGTACAATGTTTGCAATCTTCAGGACAAGGTCTTCTTGACAATGCATCTGCGTTGCCATGAGATTTCCCGTTGCGATGTTCGATCTCAAAGTCGTATTCCTGCAATAGTTCAATCCACCTCGCAACTTGTCCTTCTGGATTTTTAAACTGCAATAGCCATTTTAGTGCAGCATGGTCAGTTCGTAAGTGAAATTTTCGCCCCAGAAGATGTTTGCTAAAATGCTGAAACGACTTTACCACAGCTAGCAATTCGCGTCTTGTGACACAGTAGTTCCTTTCCGGTTTTGACAACGACTTGCTGAAGTACGCTATCACGACCTCTTGGTCACCATTCCGTTGGGACAACACACCGCCAAGTCCTATATCACTTGCGTCTGTGTCAACTATAAATTCTTTGCTTGCATCAGGGTATCCCAAAATAGGTGCTTTGCACAGACGGTCCTTGAGCTCCTGGAATGCGATATTGCAACTTTCATCCCAGGAGAAATGTCGCTTCTCCTCGGTTAGCTTATGCAGAGGTTTGGCTATATCTGCAAAGTTCTTCACAAATCGCCGGTAATAGGAGCACAAACCCAAAAATGCTCTAACCTGCGTCTTGTCTTTTGGAAGCGGCCAATCCTTGACAGCGGCGATTTTCTCTGGATCTGTGCGGATACCTTGTTCCGATACTACAAACCCCAAAAGTTAACTTGCCGTTGGATAGTGAACATTTCTTCGGGCTCAACTTGAGGTTGGCACTCTGAACTTCATGAGCACGCGTTCCAGGTTTTGAAGGTGTTCCTCAAACGTACGGCCTACGATGATGATGTCATCCAAGTAGACCAGACAGGCATCGCCAATTAGCCCGGTAAGTACAAGTTCCATCAGCCTTTCAAACGTTGCTGGAGCATTGCACAACCCAAACGGCATTACTTTAAATTGCCACAGACCCTTTTCCGTCGAGAACGCAGTTTTCTCCTTGTCCTTAGGGTCAATTTCAACTTGCCAGTAGCCACTTTTTAGATCCAGCGTGCTAAACCACTTTACTCCTGTAAGCATGTCCAGCGTGTCATCAATTCTTGGCAAGGGATAGCTGTCCTTCTTCGTAACGTCGTTCAGACGGCGGTAGTCAACACAAAACCGCATGCTGCCATCCTTCTTCTTCACCAGCACCACTGGTGAACACCACGGACTAGAGGAAGGTTCAATAACACCATCCTTCACCATTCTTTCGGTCATGGTTTTCACTTCTTTTTAACGTGCTACCGGCGTCTTCTTGGCTGCTGACGGATAGGCAATTTTTCTCCTGTGTTTATTTTGTGTTGAACTAAGCCAGTCTTTCCTATGTCAGCATCGTTTGATGAGAATACATCGGCGTACTTGAGTAACAACTTCTTCGCCTTGACCAATTCGTTCGGGGAGAGAACACCCCGACAGTCTTCCAAAAGTGTGGTCACTCTCGTTTCTGCATCCTTGCTGGGGGTCCCACTCGATATATATTGGCACCGACGTAACCAATCCACTTCCTCTCAAGTACCAATCAGTGTGCCTTTTTCTATAATCTGGTCCCGGTCGCAAAGGTTCAGCACACGTACTCCTGAGATGTCAGTGGTCCTGACCAAGGTTCGAGCTACTTTCCATGGAAGGTCATTGTTTACCCTTTCCACAAGTACACAACGGTGGGCTTGCCCAGCGTTTCGAGGAAGACTAACCGGAACAATCGTTTCCGATCTCGGCGGAAGAACAATCTTCTTAATGCTGTACACGTTCCCTGGTAACGCACCTTCCATAAAAAGTTCCTCCTGTCCACATTTCAAAACACCTTGCTTAACGTCGATCTCACAACAATTATTCCTCATAAAGTCTAGGCCTAGGATGCAGTCGTCCATTATATCAGCCACGATGACATTATGCAGGTAGATCACGTTGCCTAGCTTCAACTCCATCTCCTTCTCTCCACGGACGGGTATACGCTGACCGGTGGCTGTTACCAAATTAATGCGTTCTCGGTTGTATGCGGAGTCCCCAAGGAACTGACTTATAAGTTGGGAACTAACAACCGTACGAGAGGCTCCAGTGTCTATGGTCAGTTTACACGGCATTCCGTTGACCTCGCCCTTGTTGATTAGACTGTTCCCATCATGGGTTTGTGAGATCGAGATCCTTGGGGCTCTTTTAACATCAGCCAGCACCCGCCCCGCAGTTCTGGCTTTTACTCGTTTCCCTGCTGCTGCTGGGCGGTACTGTTGGCCGCACTACCCTCCTGAGATCGTTCACCTTCCCTTTCTAGGGTTCGCTTAGGGCAGCTGGATCGAAGATGGCCCTTTTCCCCACAGCCATAGCACCTTGGGCTGTATCCATTGTTGCGGTAGCGAACTGTAGCTGCTGCAACCTCCCTGACGCGATGGGAACGATGATCCTGCCGCACGGCTTCCACTTCCAGTGCATGGGCCAAGGCGTCCTTAAGCGTCTCGTGGTGCCCGAGCCTCACAGCAGCTCTGACTTCCAGGTCGCGGATGCCGTCGATGAATGTCTGCACCAGGTTCCCTTCAATGAGCGCAGGTACAGACCGGTATGCTTTTCGCACCAGCTTCTCCACTTCTAGAGCCCACTGCTGCAGGTTTTCGTTGATGCGCTGCACACGATCTTTAAGCTGCGCATGAAAGACGTGTTCCAGGTGAGCGTCGCCATATCTCGCCTCCAATGCCTCAAGGAGTTGCTCATAAGTCACTTCCTCACCGAGAGCTTCCAGAACTGTTAAGGCCTGGTCACGCAGGCCTAGTGTGAGAGCAGTCATGGCCTGATTTTTATTCCAGCCGTTCGCCTTCATAACAGCCTCGAACTGGATTTTGTAGGCTGACCAGGAAGAAGTCCCGTCGAACGGTGGCACTTTGAACCCACGTAGCGAAGGTGTAGTAGCTACTACGGGAGCTGTAGTTCCATCACCCAGTTTGAGGTCGTCCAGCGTTTTCTTCACGTCAGCCACCACGTAATCAACCCGATTGTTCACTTGGTCGATTTGGGTTTTAGCTTCCTTGATTTGGGTTTCTTGCGGGACTTTGCCTTGGCATAGGGTCTGATACAACAGGTTTCTTCGCATACGCGGATTCCAGATGTGGAAGATCATACAACTTCCCTGTTGGACCTTCTGCTGACCTTTCATCTGAACGGATATCATGTTCCCGTCAACGCTCCTCTAAGCTCGTCGGACCATTGTTTTATCCAGAGTGTGGTGCCAGTCACATTAACGTCGCGGTTGCATACTGAAGGCTGCCGCCGTGTTTGGCACTATAGGTCAGCCGATTGGGATAGGATGTGGTCTTTTTTTGCGTCTAACCCTTGGGCACGGGTTTGCTTCACACAGGACCATTCTAGCATTGTAACTGATTTTGTCTGCTGCTGATGTAGTACTTCAGGGTATGGAATTTTTATTTCATCATCTGTGGTGCTCATCGGAGGCTGATCCCAGTCATGGTTTGGTCGCTACTGTAAAATAGCATTACGCTATAAGCAGGAGTGCTACAGGGCCTGGGCTGACGACCTTTCATCTGAACGGATATCATGTTCTCGTCAACGCTCCTCTAAGCTCGTCGGACCATTGTTTTATCCAGAGTGTGGTGCCAGTCACATTAACGTCGCGATTGCATACTGAAGGCTGCCGCCGTGTTTGGCTCTATAGGTCAGCCGATTGGGATAGGATGTGGTCTTTTTTTGCGTCCAACCCTTGAGCACGGGTTTGCTTCACGCAGGACCATTCTAGCATTGTAACTGATTTTGTCTGCTGCTGATGTAGTACTTCAGGGTATGGAATTTTTATTTCATCATCTGTGGTGCTCATCGGAGGCTGATCCCAGTCATGGTTTGGTCGCTACTGTAAAATAGCATCACGCTATAAGCAGGAGTGCTACAGGGCCTGGGCTGACGCATCAACATCTCGGGATGTAAACACCAGCGCTCTTAAAAAAAGTATAATTCTGCATCCAGGTCCTTCAAAAGAGTCATTGCCAAGGCAAGGTTTGGGCACATCGGCAGAATTGGCAAGAAGCTAGTTCGCCGTGCATTCTGTTCTTTCGCCAAGGCTGTCCAAGGGAACTTCAGTCAGTCATCTCTTCCATATCTGCACAGAGAGGACTACTCTCTGGCCCATGCTGCAAAGGAGAAAGCCGATCTGTTAGGCTCTCTCTTTGCGTCCGACTCGACTCTCAATAACAGGGGAACATATTGCCGACCATCCAGCGGTGTGATTGCTCCATGCCGGATGTGCGGTTTACAAAGCACTCCTCTCCCTGGACGTCAGCAAGTCTAGTGGGCTTGATGGAATACCTCCCATTGAGCTGAGGACGTGTGCTCTACAGTTGGCACCGGTATAAACGCACCTTTTCCGGTAGGTACTCCTACTCCCAAGGCGTAGTCCCGAATCCATGGAAGACAGCTTAGGTCCACCCGATCCCTAAAAAAGGCGACAAGCCTATCGCCATCACTTCCTTGTTCTCCAAAATAATGGAGTCCATTATAAACTGCCAGCTCATGACGTACCTTGAGGATCACCAGCTGATAAGTGACTGCCAATTCGTCTTTTCAGTCTTTCAATTTCGTCGTGGTAGGTATGGGCTCTATATATCCTATGGGCTTCCCGAGAAATTGTGCAATTGGATCACCAGTTTCCTTTCTGATCGAAGCATCAAGGTCATGTTCTTTGTAGACGGTGCATGTTCTGATTACAAGCCTATTAATGCTGGTGTTCCACAATTGTGCGTGCTATTACCAACGCTGTTTCTTCTGCATATCAATGATATGTTGCAAACTGGTGACATTCATTGCTATACAGATGACAGCACTTGTGATGCCTTATATACCGGTCGTGCCAATATTTCTCGAGAAAACGTCGCTGAGTACCGGGACAAACTTGTTTCTGAAGTTGAGTCTTTGTTAAATAAAGTCTCGGATTGGGGGCGACTAAATCTAGTCCACTTCAATCCCCAGAATACACAATTTTACGCATTTACCGCTTAAAAGAACCTCTTTGTTGTATCTCCTCAGTTTCAAGGCACTCCTCTTGCTGCCTCAGCTAGCATCGGAATCCTCGGCGTCGACATATCGAATAGTGTGCAGTTTCGTGGTCACTTGGAGGGGAAGGCGAAATTGGCCTCTAAAACACTTGTCGTGCTCAGCAGAGCGACATAGTATTTTATGACGTCACTTCGCTGGCAACTTTATAAAGCGCAAATTCGGTCTCACATGGAATAATGTTCTCATCTCTGGGCCAGGGCACCCTAGTGCCAGCTCCTTCCACTTAGCCGCATCCAGCGTAGAGCGGTTCAAATCGTCGACGACCGAGTTCTTTCTGATCGGCTCAATTGACTGGCGCTGTGTAGGGATGTTGCATCCCTTTGGGTGTTCCATCGCATTTACCACAGGGAGTATTCTGAGGAATTTTTCGGATTAGTTCCAGACTCCAGATTTCCCGAACACACATCGCGTCAAAATTCACGATGCCATTCTCACCATCTTGATGTTCGGCGAACCACCACTGTGCATTTTACTAGGAGTTTTCTTCCTTTTACAACTTTTCTGAGGAATTGTTTACCACTGATGATTTTTCCGGATCGATTTTTCAGGAACCTTCAAGCAATTCCCCTGGCTTTGCGGTTGTTCATGGGCGGCGGTAGTCACTTACCATCAGGTGAGCCGCATGCTTGTTTGGCCCGTCTTCTATAAAAAAAATCCAGACCCGGAACAATTATTTGCAGGTCATACAAATATTTACTCTCCTCTTTCTCACTGCTCGTCGGAGTCATACGGAGCCGTCAAAAGGTCGTTTGGCCAGTATAATTTAATACATAATAAGAACAAAATGTAAACTTAGCATTGCGAGAATCAAAATATTATTAATTTAAATGAAAAACAATATTAATTGTTTGTCTTACAGATCATAAATTTTATTGGTGTTTTTTGTTTCGACAAAAAGATTTAGTTTTGTATAATTTCTAATTAAATTCTAATTTCTTTTACTTTTGTATAATTTCCGGTATAAATTAAGTTTGAGTATAAATTCATTGAAGCTAGTGGTAGCTCAGTCGTTCAGTGCCCGGCGAGACAATTTCAAGGTTAGACGTATGTTTTATTTCTAAAATTCTCCTCACTTTGGTGCGCTTTGTCTCAAAAATTGCAGGGGTTTTGGTAAAGTTTTCATTCCTACACACCGTACTACAAAACGGACTTAAGAAAATCACCTGTTTATATTTACAACATGGCCGTCAAAGTTGCGTTTCTTCATTGAAGCAATAGCATAGCGAGTGCACATCACAACTCCTTTTAGATTAATATCTATTGTTGCCAGTATTTGCTCGTCACTTAAACTTCCTTCGTCCAGATCTGTAAATTAAAGTGGATGATGACAGACCAGATTTTAGTTACTTAAAATGTAATTAGGCTTGCTATCCATCCATCCGTTACAGCCCAAAAAAGTTCATTGCTGAACATAGACCACCCCCATAGATAGCTTCACTAGGGGGATTTTGCCATAGTCGACATGCTTGGCGAGCGGGTGTTCACCGCAGTTTATTGTTTTAAGTAGTTATCAGGAAGACGCTGTTGCTCATCACCTGTTTCAACTTCCATCTGTCGCCTGTTGCGGCACCCACGGGACGACATGGGATAGTGGACCGCCACTACACGGCTATACACTGCCACTTCATGGCTAATTAATTAAATTAATTAATTAAAAGATTAATAAAAAAAGTTAGGCTTGCGAACAGTCCCGAATTTTCCAGGACTCGCATTTATACATATAATATGAATAGTGTTGATAAGAGCCTTTGTGAGATTGCTTTTTTAATGATATCCCGGAAATCATTGAAAGATTAATCATTTCCTTAAAGCTATTATAGAAATGTTTGTGTCATAAAAGACAACATAACTTTTTTTGAAAATGTTGTTTTATGTTGTTTTCATATTTATAGATGTTGTATTCAGACGACAATTTTTTTTGACCTCACGCTAAATATACCGCAACATAACAGACGACAGAAATACAACTTAAAGGTATGTTCTAACTATACATCGGTCATAAATATTTTATCCACTATCCGATACTGATGGCTGATCATTTGAGTGAAACTTTCATATTGACGCAGTTCAGGAAATCGTTTAATCATAAAAGTTAATCGTTTTAGCTATCACTACTGTCTAATCCAATGTTAAGTACTCTCGACTTTACACACTTTATACCTAGCTTATCGCTGTGTGATAAATTTTCACATTTCTGAAGTATATAAATATCTTTAATCTCTATAATATTTATGAGAGAGATGAGTTACACCATGAATGGATTATACAATAATCCGTCATAAGAGCGTTGTAGATGATGTTTTTCACATTGTCAAAGTGTCTTCTCCATACAAAACTATAGACATTACTAAGAGGTCATTGAAATAAACAAACGTAATTTATTGAGTAAGATTATCAATCTAAAAAAATCATTGGACTTTACTGTAGACTGATGACGTCCACAGACGAGCGACGAACGTTATTATCGTTACAATCCCTTTATCATCATCGTTAGAACCTTTCATAAGCTCAATGCTGAACATAAGCCTCACTTAAAAATTGCCACAAAACACAGTCTTGAGTCACCAGCATCCATCGACCATCACCTGCAGGTTCTCACCATCGAGTAGGGGGCCATAACCTAACCGGTACGAGGCTACCATACGAGCACCCCTTTTCGGCATTGCTTTTCTGTTCTCCGAGCTATATATTTTTTATAGAAGAGGGGGCAAACGATCGTACGGTTCGCCTGATGTTAGGTGATTACCGCAGCCCATGAACAACCGCAACACCAAGGGAATTGCAGGTGCGTTGCCGAAAGAAAATATGGCGGGCTCATTTTTACTTCATCTTACTGATTCGTAGGAATATGTCGGTTACTCCATTTCTACTAAAGATATCTTCATGATGTATTCCATTACGTTGAGAATCTCCAAGCATAGTTGAATTCATAGTTCGTCGTGGACATCAAGTGTCAAAGTTCTGGTATTGTCTCTAATTATTTATTAATAATAATAATAACGGTGAGGGCATAGACTTATCTTCATCATCAACATTAGGACCCTATCCGAGGCAGAAACATACCGATACCTGGATATCGGTATATTTCTGCCTCGTATGGAGGCGGATATGAAACTGTCAGTTTGCGATATGTTTTATGCACTCTTAACAAAAGTGCTTAACAGTCTTTTGTCGGGCGTGAATAAGACACACGCAGATAACGGTTGGGTCATGCCTGTCCTGGCTTTAGGTGTACTCAGGTGGACTCGTGGTGAAAAGTCCGTATCGTTATGACGTCCCACGGAATGCATTACCCGGGATCGTCAGTAATGAGGCTATAGTTGCCGCGAAACATGGTGGGCGCGGCGTTTTTTAGTGCTCTCACCATGCATAATCGTGAAGTGTGCAGCCTCCGTAATTACTTCCTGGCGAGATTGGATGATCCATTCTACAGGAACTTCATTTCGTTCGATAAAGGGCTTATTCCTCCATCCTTAGCTTACGAGCAATGGCAAGACCCAGCAGTATTGTGCATTTCCGACTGGAAGACCGTATGAAAGGAGAAAGAACTCCACGGGAGGTTCTACAAGACTCTACATGAACACTTCGTGCAGTCGCCTCCCTTCACAGGTTACAGGTTGCAGGGTTTTGTCTGTGCTATACAGAATCAGATTATTAAGACCAACAACTATCGGAGATTCTAAATGATGAGTGTTGGTGAGTCACTTAGGCATGTCATCTCCGGATGTTCAGCGCTTTCTAACTCAGTAACGGTGTTTGCACAGACACAATGACTCTATCCGAGGCACAGCTGCCTAGTAGCCAGGATTCTATATAAGGAGCTCGCTCTGAAATATGGTTTCGTGGATCGGACACTGCCTTAATATAAGTACTTGCCGGAGCCTAATTATAAGTGCTTATTATAAGTGCTCGAAAATGACCGCGCCAGTCTATTGGTATCGGGTTATCTTCACGGACAGGACTATTTTTGTAAAAAAGCCTGATATTGTGCTGATGGACTGAGCATATTCAAAGATATTTTTGATCAACATTACATGACGAATACCTTGTGAAAGCCGAAACAGAAAAACAGACAAAATGTCTGGAGTTAGCTCACAGGGTGACCGACATGTGGGGTGGTTTTTCAACAGAAATTATTCCTGTGGTCGTTTCTGCAAATGGCCTAATCCCGGTGAGCCTCTCACATCACACGATAAAGTCAGGTGACTGGGATTCCTTGATGGACCGCTCCGGGCTCAAATGCAGAAAGCGATGCTCCTCGATACCGCCCGCATCGTCCGTGGATTTCTTTCCCTTTCACCCTAACCCTTGGCCGCTTGGTCTCCCCTGCCGAGGGCTTTCTTCGGTTGGGTTTTTATTTATTTATATTTATCATTTTTATTTATATATTTATAGAGTCCAGATGAGACCAGATGAGAAAACAATACAAATACCCGATAATAATAATAATAATAATAATAATAATTAGCTCCCTAAACAACCACACGTCCTGATTGACCATCGAATCACGTGGGGGGCGGACACACGATTGAAAAATTACTGGCGTGGCTAACGTGGCTCTGGAAACCCATTAAACATGGAGACCCGTTCAAAAAGAAAATGTTTAGGACCGCTGCCAGGGGGCGATCGCCGGGGCACACCTGGAGCTGGCGCTGGTTGTCTCAGCATGCGAATCGTCAGCGGTGAGTAGTTGAACAGGCGAGCCCTCACCGACAAAGATGCTACAGCTGAAACCAGTGACGGTGGTGACTGACTGACCGAACAGACAGTCCTTTAGAACCAATCAGCCCAAGCACAATTTCGTACACACCTTCCAGACCATCATCACCACCGATACCATCGTCACCTTCCATATCTTTATCACCCCCTATTACTAGTTCTCATACAGATTTATTCTTGCCAACCTTGAATGTTGCGCGGGGGGTAAATACCTCCTTGCCCGCGTCCACCAAGGCTGGGAAACCAAGAGTTCGCATGAGATGGAGTAAGAAAGTAAACATATTTATCATGCGAACCTACTTTCACATCACCAAATTAGAGAGCAACATGACCATATACAGACAGCAATTGCATGAACGTTTTACAAGACAATACCCTGAAATTAGTGTAACAGAACAACGTATTTCCGATCAAAGAAGAACAATAGTAAGGAATAAACTTTTATCTCAAGAAGTAATAGATCAACTAAAAGAAGAAGTACGTGCACAGTTAGAAGATTTAAATCAGTATCCTATCTCAGAAACACATACACCATCAGAAACTACTCTACTAATACCACCATAATCACCCTCTCAAATGCAACATAACAAACAATCTCAATCTTACAATCAATCACAAGCAAACTCACATAGTATACATAGATCTCACACATCCACACAAACCGAGAGCATAACCATAATGCTAGAAAATGATATTGAGACTTTAGATAATGTCGATCAAAATCTGTTATCAGAAACGCACATCCAAGAAATGCACGACAAACTGAAAACCGCTCTAACTCAATATTCAGGTATGGATCCAGCAGCTCGTCCAAAACTACCCAAACTTAAATACACCCCAAAACTGTCTCATCTAGTACATTTATTTAATCGTATCATACTAAACCAATATATATCCGAAGACACACAACTTGTAGATGTACACACATTGATATATTGCACAGCTTTAGTCATTTCTGAAGAACTTAATTATAAAATAACAGAATACACAGACAGCACAAGACCAAGAATTATAAACAAACCATCATGGCAACAGAGACTCGAAAGAGATATAGAAAAATTACGAGCTGACTGCGGTAGACTAACACAATATATCAACAATAACAGATCTAATAAAGTAGTCAAAAGAGTCGAGGCAATATTTAAGAACATGGCTAGGCACACGAGACATGAAAACGACAATAGAAAACCTGAAGAATTCTTAGACACTTTAAAACAGAAGCTCGCGCTAAAAGTCCATAGGCTGAGGAGATACAAGAAGACACAAGAACGCAAAAATGATAACGCCATGTTTGCTACTAAAGAAAAAAACTTTTACAGAAATTTACAGAAACCACAAATAGACGTAACAACCGACACCAACACCGAACTACCAACATCAGAACAATTGGAGACATTCTGGTCAAGCATATGGGAAGAGCAACTGCAGCATAATGATAAAGCTGGTTGGATAGCAGATGAAGAATCTAAGTGGAGCGCACTAGAAGAAATGGAATTTGTCGAGATATCTGAATCTGATATAAATAGTATTATAGCAAAACTACCCAACTGGAAATCACCTGGCATTGATAAAGTACATAATTACTGGTATAAAAACTAGACTCATTACACAAAATTATCGCTAAAAACTTAACAGAGATAATCTTAGGGCAACAAAATATATCTGAATTTATTGCAACAGGAATAACTTACATGTTACCGAAGTCTCAACACTCCCCACAACCCTCCCAATACAGACCAATTACTTGCCTACCGACAATATACAAGATCCTAACCTCAGCAATCACAGCTAAAATCAATAAACACATAGAACGCCACAACATAATAGCGGAAGAACAAAAAGGGTGCAGACGAGGAAATATTCACAGTCATATCACATACATGGGGCACACTGAAACTTTTGAACTTCTGGTTTCTCAGAACTGTTTGAATTTCGAAGTATTTATTTTTTTACACAAGAGTCCTTGATAAATTTAAAAAAATAGGCGGGAAATCATCTTTCATTTGTTTTTTTATCGCACTTTGAATTTCGTGTACCGCAGTGAAAACGAAATTAACCCGAAAAGATTTTAGGGCGATGATTTTTATGAAAAGTGCTCTTTCTCCGCAAAATTGTGCCGTTCGCCTTCAAAATACTTTTGGGAGGGAAGCACTTCATTTGAGCACCGTGGCGCCATGGTATGCCCCCATATGAGACGAAAATAGGATTTATTGTTTTAAACCAGAGAAAAAACAATTTTGTGAATGGGTGTTTGAAAGCGAGAAGAGACTGACAAAATTGAAGCAGGCGAGGAACTTAAAAAAAAATGATTGCATTTATTATTCTCGCGTACGGGTCCCGTTGACACAGTCCCATCTGAAGATCAAAGAAGTGTTAATGCCCCTGCACCCTGTGATTTCTTTGTTTTTCCTGAAATTAAAGATTTGATGAGAGGCTTCACTTTTACAAGCTCCGAAGAGCTGACGGCGTTCAATCAGCACGTTGAAAACATGCAACCAGACCAATGGTCATATTGTTTTGAAAATAGTTCTAACGTATGAAAAATGTCTAAAATGTAAAGGAGAATGAAAACAATGACTATGTTTATATACTTATAACTTGTTTAATTAATAAGTTATGCAAAACTTTCAGTCCGGCCTACGTATAACATGTAAGTAATCACGATGAATATTATTTTTCAATAACGTTAATAAAATTATAATAGTACGTTTTGAATACGTTTGCTCACAGCACAACAGAACAGAGCGTCATGAACCATGAAGCATACATTTGAAGTTTCTAAACTTAAATTTTTTTTATTTACCAGTTATATGGCCCGTGTATGCAACTCCAGCATTGTTAATAAGCACATCCGTCCCATCAAAGTTGTCCTCCACCCACTTGAACGTTGTTCTGATTTCGTCTACATTGCTGACGTCACACTTCCTTGAATGTATACTGCCACTTCCCGTTACATCTGCCTTTAAATTCTAAAATAATTAAAATACGGCGTTATAATTTAAATATGTCAAAAACTGGTTTTGCTGCCAATAATAATGAGAGTGAGCAGCGTGAAAGGTCAAGGTTGTCAAAGAACAAGTCGATAGTAAAGCCCAACCTCACTCGCTACGCTTTCGATGTGTGCAAAAATGACCGTGTGTAAAAATTACTGTGTGACATTACACTTGACTGATTTTTTGTCATCAGTCAAGTGTAATGTCCTTCTGCAAGATGCAGGAGGATACAAGCTTGATTGTGAATGTGATAACTTAGATAGGACAAACTGAAAGATCAATTAAAACCCGCGTTTAAGAACATATAGCTGATGTAAAGAATCGACGCTCCGGGAAGTCGGCAGTCCGTGAACACGTACAGGGTCGCCCCCGTGACTACATCAGATTTGATAGACCACAAATCCTCGCTAAAGAACACCGATTCCTTCCAAGCATGATTCGCGATGCTATTGAAATAAAAAAAAACATCCTAATTTCAATAGATAAGATGGGCGGGCGCTACTATCTGTTTGGAATCTTATAATTTAATAAAATTAAATCCCGACCCAAGCATACAACTGCAAGACTTCAAGATACTATAAGTTCATACCGCGTAGATCGGAACAAAAATTAATAATTTTAATCTGTGGTAGCTGCGATTAACTATGTCATCTGGACGTGGAATATCTCAGCCCCACCCCCACCCGTCCCACCGTGACCGTAAGTGCTGTAAAATATAAAAAAGTTAATATATGCGATAAAATCCGTAAAAACTAGAATTATTTAAACGTGAATAAACCTGCTTACCTGAGAAATAAATTATTATTCGAGGTTATGTGAGTGTCACTGATACGAAAGTACAGAATCAGAATCATAATCACCATTTGCTACGTATACGATAGAAAAACCTGATGAAATATTTAAAAAAATAAATACTTATACTTTTTGCACATGTGGATCTATAAAAAGTATGAATAACCGCACTCATCTTATTTCGCAGACTACCATATTTTCATAACAATTACCTATGCAATATTACACATCTGTTCGTGATATATAATATTATTTCTCCCAGTTATAGTTGGCAACCCTAGTCAATACGGCAACATCGCATTGGAGACTGGAGCAATGCAGTGAATTACTGTTTCTTATTATTATTACATACATGTTTGTTATTTTAATTTTTAACCCTTTTAATATAGTTTGTTATTTCTTCCAATTTCTTACCTCGTTTTAACCTTCCTACAAATTACGTTTTATTAAACCACTAATATTCTGATCAATTTAATCAAACAGCATAAACAGCTGAACATATTTTATTATTATGCATTTATTAGTCATAACGTTGTTATACTGTTATTACGGAATGAGAACGGTGGACCTTGAGCGAACTTTCTAATAACTATTCATATAGTTCCTTGCATAAAATAATAAAGTTATTAAGATTTAAATGACTTGAGAAAGATAAATTATTATTTCTTGGTCATACTAAATATTTTTAATTTATTTTGCTACGGAGAGGGGCTGCAGTAGAGTTATATAGGCTGGAAAAATAATAAAGAAAGTAGAATTTTAATTCGAAAAAAAAATAGATTGACACTTGTGAGTTAGGTATACAAAAAGGACAATATTTATATGATATTCGAATATTGACATTATGGGAAAGTTGATTCATAATACTGAGTGGTAAGACTCATTTTCTGAATAGGAGTCCGTCTATGTAGTTACCAACCCTCTTACCTGTTTCTGCCATCAAATAGCAGTGACTACACTGCTTTGTTCAGGACTTTAGGGTGTAGAGAGCCAGTAATACGGGCTGTTAGGCATTCTGTCCTAGTTCTCATCGGTGACGATGCATCTGCAGCATTCTTTATTTGAAGTTGGTTGCAAGTGTCTAAGGCCTGAAATTTACGTGGTAGAGCCATGCTGCAGTTATATTAGTAGTACATTTGTAGCACAAATGGGTCGGCACGACCGGGAAAGGACCACGCTCTCACAGAATACCAGCGTCAAATAGTAGCTTAATGTTGCTGTGTTTCGTATAGTGAGTGTGGAGAACCGGAGACCCTTTTTAATGGAAATGAGGCATTCTTAGTCCTCACGGTTGACAACGCATCTGCATTTTGATTCGTAATTGAGGATAGATTTTGATGTCTATGGGCCACAGCAACCACTTACCATCAGGTGGATTGTGTGCTCGTTTGTTACCCTAACTTATAAAAAAAGGCCACTTACCAACTTACCATCAAGTGGAGTGTAAGTTCGTTGGTCACCTCAATTTTATTAAAGAAAATCCCTGTTAATCAAAACGAGTGTGTTTCATTCAGCCTTTACAATTTATCGTGGTATTTAAACTTGTATTGGTCTACTTACATCCACTAGGTCTGCTCTTCGGGCTAAACCAACCACACGTAGTCCAGCGTTGGCCAGACTCACACAGATGGCCGCTCCAATACCAGCACTGGCACCTGTCACCACTGCTGTTTTGTTCGCCCAACGGTCCATCTGGAATCATGTCAATGTTCACCATTTACTAGAGAGATCTTTACGCTAATAAAATGTGTTGTCACCCTAAGGACTAAGGAATGCTTTGTTGCCAATTTAAATTGTCGGTTCCTGTCACTTACCATATCATAAAAAGAATAATTATGGGTATTCTGAGTGAACATCTTCCTCTCCCTTTGTACTGCAGCCATAATACGATAGTGCTTCATTACTTAAGGAATATTCTTACGTGTTAGAGTCAAGTAAAGACGTACCTAGATGGCTTTTTTTAAATTATATAAATACAGCGTCAACTCCTTAACAATACACATTCTTAACTTAACACATACACATTTACCGATGGCCTACTTTTTATTGCGTGAGCAGGTAACCGAAAACAATAGGATTTAGAATGTATAGATTTAGAATGTAAATTCTGTAGCTTCCATAATGAAAATGTTATGCCACAGGGATTCATTTTTGGCCCGTTCTTGTTTCTTACCTACATAAATGATTTAGCATACTTAGTTCAGAAGCTCACTAACATTGTATACAAACGATACTTCACTGAAAGTTAACCAAATAAACTGAGACCGTCAGTGAAGTAAATAGTACTTTAAATAATATTTTTAATAGGTTCTAGGCGAATAATTGAGCGTGTAAGTCTAGAAAAATAAATGCATTAAATTTGCGTTAACTAATGTAAAAGAACGGCTGAATGCCACTACCTTGTAGAGTGATAAATTAGACTTAGTTGATAAAACGGTAGTTCAGTATCAATCACTCCAGATTGTTGATACTAGACCCGTTCACGCAAATTTTAGCTTATAAACTCAGTTCAGCTGTTTATGCTGTTGTAAAGATTCGTCAACTAACAGGTTTGGCTAATTTAGTTTACTTTGGTTTGGCTAATTTAGTTTAATGTCTTACGGCGTTTTATTGTGACACGAAGACTGTTTTTATTTTTCAAATACAGTTTTCGCTCTCGTGGTACGTTAAGGGAACTGTTTAACGAAATTAATATTTTAACTTTTACAAGCTATTAATTATACCAAATATTATATGTGTACTTAAATATGATATCTTATGCTAAAAAATAATAATCACATGACAGTAATTAAAGAAATGTTAACTAAATTGATAATCTGAAATGTAGAGTAATATTGCTGCAACGTCGGTCTACCTCGCCAAATATTAAAAATATTTTTAATTTAAAATATAATTTATGTAACATAAATTGAACGTTATTTAAAATATATATAGTGAAAAGGTTTTAGTATATATTATTTCAATGGATGTCACAAATATTGGAGAAACTAGAGTATGTTTTTCTGTAAAATGTATATATATATATATAGCGTTTTCCCTTAAATTTATGTCTATTCTTCTTCATTGTCATCTCGTTAAAGTCTACTGCTGCAAACGGTGGTGGATCTGGTGTAAACAAGATGGTTGTGCCGCCATTTATTAGAAGCCATATTTCCTGGCATCTCACGACATCTCCTCATACAACGCCACACGTTTAATCAATTTTAATAAATTAAAATATGTGATTCCTATAATGTCTTCAAACTGTAGTGTTCCAGTTTGAAGGGTCGGAGAGTCAGTATAACTTTGAATAATTCCACCATATTCCTTAAAGACGCAAACATCGTTAGTTTTTTTTTGAAGTTGGTTGTTGGTATTGGTACGCTGTAAAAATAATTTACCACTAGGTGCTCGATTGTGTTGCAGTAAAGCAAAATGATGTATTTTACTTAGATTGAAGAGCAGCTCTCGCCTTCCCTCAATTAGCGTGTACTATTCCCATTACCACTAATCCCTGCACCACTACTACCAACATCAATACACTAAGAAAGACATACTACCGTCGATAGTGTGACACGTGTTTCACGATAACTCTACACGAGGAATCCTCAGGTAAAGTAGACTGCGGTGGCTGACAGCTAAATGCTTAAGATCTGTAATATAATGATTTCCGAAAAGTAACCGCTGATTCTGTTAATCAAAACGGAAAGGAAATAAAAGTATTTACAGCCTAGTGAAATATCAACCAATAACTTTACCTTTTTGATGGTGAAATAGTTTTTTGCACTGTTCTTATAGAAAACAACTTTTGTTTCGAATTAATAATACTGTAAAAATTAACGAAGAACTAAATCTAGTGTTTATTATCAAATGAGTAAACTGTTCATTACACTGATTTGAAGTTAAATGACTGGAGACTTAAACTGCGTTCCGTTTTTATTGTCATTATGCACCAGCAACTTCAGAAACCAGTTGATTGTATGATTCTGGCAATTTACAATATGCGCCGCCACAGTGTCCTTGTTTACCGCGTGATTAAATGACCGCAGTATCTTTTTAAGAAGTGTCTGTCTATTCATACGATAATCAGGTGATTAAGTTTTTCTTATTTATACGATTTTCGTATGATTTATACGTAAGGTACTTATATTGTAATGATAAAAAATATAAAATTGAAGGAATTGAACTTTTTAATTTTTAAAAATTATCGCTTGAATAAGAATTTTGGTAATTTTGAGTATAAGGTACGCAACCCTTATCGGTAATCGACGACTCTCATTCTATATAAACGTTGTTAACAATAGGCTTGTGGACGATAAATCCGACACCTCCTTGGAACAAATGCTCGCCATGCCAGTGATAGCAGAAATTGCCGGATTTGACAATTACCGTGTCTTTAATATCTCAGTGCACTTTGTCTATCTCTTAATATAGCTCTACGTTCTTTTCCTCAGTCTTTAGAGTGCCAGCGTTAATAATATTGCTAGATGGAGTCTTTTAAGATAGTAACCGAACTTTCACCGGAGATTCTTAACATCTCCTGTTCCTACGTTACCATGGTCTTCACTGCTGAGCTGCTCCGTTTCTTTGTGCCTTTATTAATGGGGTAAAAAAGATACTTTATAATACAAAATTAAAAATTGAATCAAATATTACTAAAAATCACAAATCTTTCGTGGAATTACATACACAAAGAATGTGCTTAACAATACCCGAACAAATGCATCTGGATCCTGTGCACAATATGGAATGGGCATCGTTAAGCTATTTCCGTTTCATTTATCTTCTATTTGTACTAAAGAATAAGTTCCACCTCTACATATCTACAAATTTTGTTCTATAAAAACCTTTCAGGGTATACCTAAACCGAAATTCAGTGAATTTGAGATGTCAAGAAAAAATAAGAAATTATATACAAAGAAATGCACTGGTCCAGATTCTATAACTTCCTTGGACATTCTTTCACACCTATCTTAATTAAGAATAAATAGAGAAATAAATAGATAAAGGAAAATTCCCAAATAAATTCATACTACCGTCCCTTATCAATACTATTTTGCTCTTACAAACTGTTTGAGACTGCAGTCTATCCTCTAATTTAAAAGTTTATTGGTATTATGAACCATTCCGATTGTCAACACGGTTTAATATGGGGCGCTAACCGCAAAAAGTTGTGCTTAGTTCGTTCTTATTTATCTCAAGAAATCGATTAAACAATACAAATTGATGCCATTTACACATATTTTAGTAACGCCTTCAACAAAGTAAACCACTATAAACTTATTAATAATCTCGAAGCGTTCAGTCTGAAAGGTATTCTACTGAAATTGTTTAACAAGCAAATAGTGAAGTAAATAAGCAAGTAAATAGTCGAGTAAATAAGCATGTGACATGATAAAAAGAAGGTAAACAAGCATGTAAGTAAGCAAGAAAATAAACAAGTAAACAAGTAAATAAGAAAGTAAATAAGCAAGTAAAAAGCAACTAAAGAAGTAAGTAAACATCTAGTAAATAATCAAGTAAATAATCACGTAAATAAGCAAGTAAATAAGCAAGTAAACGTTCAAATATTGTAAAACAAAACAGGCTCTAGAAGAATTATAACAACGAAACAAAACACGATACTGTCATTTTACGAATCTTAGCATTCGTCGAATTACTAGTGATAATTCCCTGCGCAATGTGCTTACGGTGAACTTTATACTACACAAATGAGTGGAGTTATCCCGATAAACCCTCAATTCTATTATGCCACCATTGATATGACACTTCGCTAGAGTAATGTAACCTCGCTCACTCACAATCCACCCGGTATTTTATAGACGCGCCCATATAACTTATATATTCAGACCAATCCACACAGAAATTAATTATATTTATTATTAATAATAATAGACCGTCAGAATATGCAGAAGAAGCAGGGTAAGCAACGCAGTCTTGTAGCATACTAGCTTCGCAGATTTGGAGATATCTTTTAAAAACAATATTTTATTAACAACTTAATAAGATGGAACTAAAGAGTAAAAATACTTTATTGCGATTGGAAATAAGCCGTTTTGAATGAAGCATTCATAACCTTAATGAAAAAACTGATAATGAAGTTCTTTCCTGTATGCCATAATCATACATTGTCATAATTATATATTTTCAAACCTTGAAACTTTATATCATATATTAAATCTTTAAGTACATCAAGGTCTCAAATTTACTAGTTTCAAGTATATTAGTCTCAACTTATTTATATCTCTTACACTTTATTAAAGTGTTGGGAGGTCTGGGACAAAAAGTCCGATTAAGTCCAACTTTGATCGAGAGGTCAATCGACGGATTCAACTCAACTCGGCAGCGTTCGGGAGATTGGGACACATCTTCTCGTCAGGCATACCTGAAAACCTCAAAACTAGATTGTACAACCAGTGCATGTTGCCAGTGAGGACCTATGGATCTGAGATGAAGTCCTTCACTGCTGGCCATATAAGTAAGCTCAAAGTCGCTTAGCGAGCTATGGAGAGAGCTATGCTCGGGGTTTCTATACGTGATAAACTTAGAATAAGAATATCCGCAGTAGTAAGCTGAAGTGGCAATGGGCCGGCCATATAGCTCGAGAATCGACAACCGATGGGGGAAAAAGATTCTCGAGGGGCAGCCTCGTATCGGCAGGCGAAGTGTAGGCTATCCCCTCACTAAATGAAGTGAAGACCTGGCAAAACATGCAGGAAGTTGATGGATGCAGGTGGCTCAGGACCGTGCTATGTAGCATTCCTTGGGGGAGGCCTATGTTCTGCAGTGGACTTGTGTAGGGCTGTAATGATGATGATGAAAGTTTATAAAATAATCATTAAAACCCATTTATTTTATCAGTTGTCACAAAACATATTTGCACCATATATTTTTCGTATACATTTTAGCACAGAACACTTCTGGCAATGCTCTCTATCTGTTTGTGAAGTTCCATCACAATAGGTCCTGTCATTCCGGGGATTAATAGCGTCAGACAGAGACAAAATTAAAAAAAATGGTTATGGCTGAACCAATAATGATGAAACTTTACGAACAGATAGAGCGCAATGCTAAAAAGTTGCAGATTTTGTATAAAAAAATAAAATAAAAATTGATTTAATAAATGGTCTATAATTCTATATAACGCGACATTAATAGATCCTACCCGACCCGGGCGGCTTGCTAATTATGTAGCAGCTAGTAATATTATAGTTAAAAAAAAAACTTCAAAAACACGCATGGATGAAAATTGATAATGCACGCTTGAGCTGTGATTAGGGTTGCCACCCGTACTATATTCTAATACTGTCTATATCTTAGTATTCAATTGACTGAAATATAGTTGAATTAGGGATAAAAATACTATATTTTAATCCCTAATTCAACTGTCGCGCTTTTTTTTTTATTGATCCACCAACATTTGTATCATTACTTACATGCTAATTAAATACAATGAAGCGATAATAACTAAAATGTATAAATAATTACAGGCGGATACAACATGCAAATAACTTTCTCAGTACTGTGTACCTTTTTATATCAAGTGATTGGAAGTTTGGACAAGTATGTTTTACGGATAGATTTTTTTCTATCATGAATGTAAAATTGAAACAAGAAAGAAAATGATCATGTATTAATTTAATTAAAAATTAATTCTTAATTTACTTTAATGGGAATCTAAATTGCTTAGGCTCCTATAATTATTTTAAAAGTAAGGTAGAAGGTGAGGTGGGTAGATCATTGATGACCAAAGCAAAGAGCTTTAACAAATATATATGGAAAAATACTTAATTTAAAAATAAATATGTCCTTTTTCTCCAGAATGTCTCAAAAGTACTATATTTTTGTATCTTTATTGGAAACATATAGTATATATACGTTAAAAAAATTAATAAATGAAAAAAAAACTAGTTCAAGTAAAAAAGCGCGTATAAATAAGTCGCTTAATACAGGAGCTACGTAGACTTTTCTATAAAGCAAGAGGAAAAGTTCTTACAGTGTTTCATTTATATTACGATGCTAGTTAAAAGCTTACCGGAATGTTGTGATTACGGAAAACTTTCAGGTTCGTTACGATTGATCTCCTCGGATCTCCCGAGAAACTAGTCCGTGCTTTGATTAATTAATAAATGAGTTTGTTTTTACTACATCGCTTTATATTTTGTAAGCACGCGGATTTATTGAAATACTTGTCGACCTAAGTATTACAATAAACCAGTTGATACAAGTATTGCAATAAAACCTGTGTGGTTGCAAAAATATAAAGTGTAAGTGAACAAGAATTTGTATTGCATATAAGTAATAATTGTTCCGCGGCTTTGTCCTTTTGCAATTTTATACGTGGTAAAGTCATGCTGCACCTATATTTGTATAGTTGTAGCACAAAAGAGTCGGCTTCCCCTGGGAAGGACCACGCTCTCACAGAATATCAGCGTCAAAGCTTAACGCTGCTGTGTTTCATTTTAGTCCTCACGGATGACAACGCATGTGTATTTTAATTCTTAAGGGTACACTAGTCGCTTATTCTTCCATACAAACGTAGTCTGGCGATTACTCCACTGTTTGATGGTGTACGTTCAAAATGAAAAATGATTTCAATTTGTCTCATCATTATCTAGCCCTGTACGGAAACGAAAAAAGTAAAAAAAGAGTATGTTTAAAAGTTATAAGCGTCGAAAATTCCAATTTCAACACTAGTTTTAACACATCTTTGGGCGGAAATAAATACCATACAGGGATAGATTAGTTGTTCAAAAATGCAAATAATTTTATTTTAAACATATACATTCAATAGATTTTTCATGACATTCAGACTACCAAAGGTCTGTTTATAAAATTTCGCGCGCTCCTTTTTGTTGTAAATCATCTTGCCTTTCGCTACAAATTATTTCCCCGATCAGTGGGACGGACGGTGGGGGGGGGGGGGCGCAGCGCGCACCCACACATGCTCACTAGGTTAGCCGCTGCTATCTATTTACGGTTGTAATATCTACATATCTACATCTTTATTTAGAAAAATTGCTTCCTTTTGTTCGTGTCCATTGCTGAAGCCGGGATGAATATAGCTGCTAAAATGTGCCCATAAGTTTGTTGAAGCACATTTAGTTAAAATTGAAAACAGGTAGGTACATAATAATGAACTTTCGATACAGGTAGTACATTAGGTACTTAACTACTTTATTTTGCTAACTAACGGAAACATCTCATAGATAAGCACGATTATCGAAAATCTTAAAATTATCTATTAATTTAATTAGAATAGGTAATTTTTAGATTTTCGATAATCGTGCTTACGTATAGGAATCTCATATCCTAATATACCTAATGTAATTTATGTAAGTACATAAGAATCTAAGAATGGTAGTCAATAATAAATAAAATTTGTTTTGTAAGTTGTTTTTTTTAAAACACTTTAACACAACAAAAACATGAAACTGAGAAGAAGCACCCGATCTGCCGAAACAAACTCAGAGAGGTCAGTCCAGGTATTACATTGGTCATATCATACGAGAACCAGGCTAATATGGTCCTTTGAAGAATCATACAGATGTGAGTGGACAACTAATTACTTTTTAAGATTCCGTACCCGAAGGGTAACCAGCAGGGCCCTATTACGGAGCCTCCGCTGTCCGTGTGTCTGTCTGTCAGCGGGCTGTATCTCATGATCCGTAACAGGTAGATGGTTGTAATTTTCACAGAACGTGTATTTCTGTTGCCGCTATAACAGCAAATAGTAAAAATAAATTTGAAATTAAAGGATTTTCTACTAAAAAAAGAAACGTGTATTTTTGGCTTTTTTTGATCGATAGTAATATGTATAGGTACTATTTAAATCTGGTAAGATGGTACGGAAGCTCGGAAGTCCGATTCGCACTTGGCAAAATATTTGTTTATATTTAACCTTGCCTCAGACATACTCATACTTTTTTATATATAATTTACTATACCTCCATATAAGCTACTACTAAATAAAATAGTAGTAGCTTTGCTATGGTATTATAGTATATTTTGGATTAGATATAATTTATTACAGAATAATACGAACTGTATAAAAACTAAGGAGCGCATCAACCTACCTCAGATATTGGGTTATGAATACAGATAAGTACACATAGGATTTAGTTTTTTTTTTTTTTTTTTTATAGAAGAGGGGGCAAACGAGCATGTGGCTCACCTGATGTTAAGTGACT
Organism: Parnassius apollo; assembly: GCA_907164705.1. Taxonomy (NCBI): domain Eukaryota; kingdom Metazoa; phylum Arthropoda; class Insecta; order Lepidoptera; family Papilionidae; genus Parnassius; species Parnassius apollo. The sequence continues at coordinate 5,830,976 of CAJQZP010000547.1, read as the reverse complement.
ACCGCCGCCCATGTAAATCAACCGCAACACCAGGGGAATTGCAGGTGCGTTGCCGGCCCTTTAGAAAGGAGTAAGCTCTTTTCTTGAAGGTCCCCAGGTCGTATCGGTCCGGAAAAATCACCGGTGGTAAATTATTCCACAGAGAGGTTGTACGCGGAAGAAAACTCCTTTTGAAACGTACAGTGGTGAACCGCCAAGCATCCAGATGGTGTGGATGGTATCGGGACGTTTGCCGTGTAGTGCAAGCTTTTTAGAGGCCAATTTGGCCTTCCCTTCCAAGTGACCACGAAACTGCACGTCACTCGATATGTCGACGCCGAGGATTCCGATACTGGCTGAGGCAACAAGGGGAGTGCCTTGAAACTGAGGGGATACGACAAAGGGGTTCTTTTTAGCGGTTAACGCGCAAACTTGTGTCTTCTGGGGGTTAAACTGGACTAGATTTCCGATAAACTGGACTAGACTAGAGATCCGAGACTCTGTCCAGCAGAGACTCGACTTCAGACACAAGTTTTTCCCGGCACTCAGAGACGTTTTCCCGAGAAATATTGGCTCGGCCGGTGTAAAGAGCATCACCAGTGCTGTCATCTGCATAGCAATGAATGCTACGGGTTTGCAACATATCATTGATATGCAGAAGAAACAGCGTTGGCGATAGCACGCAGCCCTGTGGAACACCAGCATTAATAAGCTTGCAATCGGAGCTTGCACCGTCTACAACGACCTTGATGCTCCGATCTGCAAGAAAACTGGTGATCCAATCGCACAATTTCTCGGAAAGCACATGGAAGGGAGCTTCGAAAGAAGCGCTTTGTGCCAAACCCGATCGAAGGCCTTCGCAATGTCCAAACTAACGGCCAATGCCTCCCCCTTGGACTCTACTGCCTCCGCCCATCTGTGAGTTAGGTAGACCAGAAGATCACCAGCTGACCTACCACGGCGAAAACCGTATTGGCGGTCACTAATCAGCTGGTGATCCTCAAGGTACCTCATGAGCTGGCAGTTTACAATGGACTCCATTGTTTTGGAGAACAAGGAGGTGATGGCGATAGGCCGGTAGTTGGACGGGTCTGAGCGGTCGCCTTTTTTAGGGATCGGGTGGACGAAAGCCGTCTTCCATGATTTTGGGACTACGCCTAGGGGGTAGGAGTACCGGAAAAGACGCGTTAAAACCGGTGCCAACTCTGGAGCACACGTCCTCAGCACAATTGGGGGGATTCCATCAGGCTCACTCGACTTATGGATGTCCAGGGAGAGGAGTGCTTTGCGAACCGAGCGCTGAGTGAACTGCACTTCCGGCATGGAGCACTCACACCGCGGGATGGTCGGCGGCGTACTCCCCCCGTCATCGAGAGTCGAGTTAGACGCAAAGAAAGAGCCTAGAAGATCGGCTTTCTCCTTTGCGGTGTGGGCCAGTGAGTCGTCCTCCCTGTGCAGAGATGGAAGAGAGGGCTGACAGAAATTCCCCTGAACAGCCTTGGCGAGAGACCAGAATGCACGGGTTCCAGAAGGAAGACGAACTAGTCTCTCGCCAATTCTGCCTATGTGCTCTGACTTTGCCTTGGCAATGACTCTTTTGAAGGACCTAGAGGCGGAATTATACTTCTTTTTTAGAGCGCTGGTGTTTACATCCCTGGACGCTGATGCGTCAGCCCAGGCTCGGTAGCACTCCTGCTTATAGCATGATGCTATTTTACAGGAGCGACCAAACCATGGCTGAGATTTGCCTCCAATGGGCACCACAGAGGAAGGAATAAAAAGTTCCATAACCTGAAGTACCACATCAGCGACAGAATCCGCAACAACGTTGGGATCGTCCGGCGAGAAGCAAACCCGCCCCCAAGGGTAGGATGCAAAGAAAGACCGCATCCCATCCCAATCGGCTGACCTATAGTGCCAAACACGGCGGCAGCCTGCAGAATGCAACCGCGATTTCAGCGTGAGTGGCACCACACACCGGACAAGACAATGGTCCGAGGAGCCTAAAGGGGCGTCGACGGAAATCTGATATCCGTCCGGGTGAGAGGTCAGCAGAAGGTCCAACAGGGAAGGTGCATGATCCTCCACATCTGGAATCCGCGTAGGCGAAGTAACCAGTTGTGTCAGACCATATGCCAAGGCAAAATCATGAACAGATCTCCCCGCATGATCGGTTAAACGTGAACCGAGCCATTCGGCGTGATGGGCGTTAAAGTCGCCGAGGATCACGACCTCTGCGGAGGGGATCTGCTGTAGCAACGAATCTGCAGCCATTTGGACGTGGTCGAAGAGTCGGTCTGTTTCGGCATTACCGCTATGGGACCTATAGAGGCACCCGTAGACGCGCGGATGGTCGTCGCTGTCTACGCGTAGCCAAAGGATGGACAGGTCCGAACCTTCAAGTCTGCCGAGGCGTCGAGAACAGATGTCATCTCTGACGTAAACGCAAACTCCAGCCCGAGGCACAAAGGAGTGTTCCACTTTGTACCCCGGGCAGGAGAGATACGAGACATCAGCCGGAGAGGACACCTGCGTCTCGGTCAGAAAGAGCAGAGCCGGCCCCGCCGTCTCGAGATGGTAGTGGACGGCGTTTAGGTTAGAGTGAAGTCCCCTGATATTGCAGAAATTCACGGACAGCGTGGCAGGGGTCGCCTTGGTCCTGTTGCTCCGTTTGCCCCGAGCAGTTTTAGTCTTGAGCGGAATATTGCCCCCCCCCCCAGAATACGCGGGGCAGCCTGAGCACCCACGCTCAGAAGTGGAGAAACATGGTCGTGGATGCTCAGCGAGGGATTCTCCAGGGGTGCTGGTACCCTCCTGGGGTAGTCTATCGTTTAATTCCGCTACCATGTTGATGGGGGGGGGATTTGGGCCTCCGGCCACCTGCACTCACCAGACGAAACGCGGAAGCAGAGCTTCCACTTCACGCTGGTATTCTGTGAGGTCGTGGTACCACCCCGGTTTGAGCCGGCCCGTACGTGCGACAGCAAAGCTGCCGCGTGGCTCTACCACTGTTAGTTAGTTTCTAAGTTGTACATATTTTATAGCATTCGTTATGAATAGCATAAACAGGCCAAGCCCCCTAGCCTACAAAAGTTTCGTAACGAATCTCTTTCTACAATCGCGCCTTTTATTTGTTTGGACTGACCACCTGACTCGTTCAGTGATGTCATTCCCATACAGTGTTTAGTTTTCAACTAGCGTTATCTATCATAAAATAAATTAAAATTTTATTTATATTTCGCTAATTGTGTCTGTTCTGTGAATTTGATTTACAATCGATCTCTAAATTGTAGTTTTCTTCTAATTACTTACCTTGCCTAGACGTGTTCTTTGGACTTCTGTAAGGAAGTCTGTGCTGTTAGTATTCCGTTTATATACGTTACTATTTTGATAGACGTTTGTACTTGTCCCTGCAGTGACACAATGCCTATTGTTGATAACTTTTTATGTACTAAGAGAATATTGCAAACCGCTATTGAACACAAACAATCAATAAACAATTTACAAACTAACATTTTTTATTTATTTAATTAACCTATATAAAAACCCCACTCACATCAAAATCGCGCTGTCGAAAAAGCAGTTATCCTGACACTGGCTGGTATATACTCGTACTTCGGGGAGTTCCCTGTGGGCTATTATAGCTAACTAGTTATGGTAAGTAAATACCTATTTAGAATACATATTACCTACAGTAATATTTGCATAACCTACAATAAAATACAAAAACATAAAGAAAACATAATTATGTTACACTTTTTTGTGTTTGTTTTGAGAAATGGTTATATTTTTTTCAAAAAATTTTTTTTATGTTACCGTTTTTAGTTGAGAGTTATGTCCCTTTAGTGGGTACAGGCGTGATATTATATTGTGTGATTGCGTAAAGAATGCATAGATAGGCGATAGCAGCATTCGCGGTTGATTTGCTGTCATTTATTGAAGAGTGCCCCCGATTTCTCCAAGATCCCATCACCAGATCCTGACCTAACCATCGTCAATTACCGTGGGATTATCTGGAAAATATATCCTTTCAAACAAAAAAATAATTTTCCAAATCGGTTCAGGCATCTTCGAGAAATCGGAGGACAGAACATACATAAACAAAAACCAACGAATTGAGAACCACCTCCTTTTTTCTAAGTCGGGTAAAAATTAGGTAAAAACAAATAAATGAAATTATTATATAATAACAACATCTACTTAAGTTCACATAAGAACTTTCATAATAACAACTACATAAATTGGGTTCATAATAATTACGTTTCACACAGCCGATCCTAAGTTATAATAACATGAAATTTGTTTTCTCTCTCCTTTCTCTTTTTAAAATACGCTACCACAGTAGGATTTTCTCCAGTATCGTGGAGGCAGTTTACAAACATAAATTGCACAAGGACAAACATCCAGACCCGGAACAACTATTTGTAGGCCATACAAATACTTGTTCCGTGCGGGATTCGAACCCGCGGCCCCCAGCGCAGCCACTCATTGCTAAGCCACTGCGACACGGAGCTCACAATTGCCGTTTGAGTTTATGTTATTATTCAAAAAAGAATCGCAATATGTAGGAACGTGATGACGCCGTCGCGCATTTCGTCACTCAGGAGTGCGTATGTGTGTGCGCACTAGCTTCTTACTGCTCATCACAGCGTCTATCCCTTTCGCACGTGATGTCGCTTGAGATAGCATGCATTTTTGGGTGATTCTTTGAAACGAGGGTTTTCGACTAATTCTTCTGGCTTCAATTTTTTTTTGTTATAAATTATAATATTAGTTTATCTTGGTCGTAAAATGAATTAATTTTATATTGAAGGTACTGATTTGCTTCCAGTAGTTAATGAATTAGGTTATCCCGATGAATGAACCAGCCAGATGAATGATGAGTAAGGCAGAAGAATGAGCTTTTGCTAACATTGTTCTTCTTTATCCTTCCTTATTCCTTTTTCTTCTGTCAAAGTATATTTGGTAAATATTTGGTGTTAAATATTTGCTTCTATCCTTCTTTGTGACAAACTTGTGCCCTTTTCTTTATGTATACATTTGGTTCTAATACTCTCAAATTAACTATTTCTACGTTTACGTCTCTTTCATTATTTACTGTCCAAAAGGGTTCACCGATATCCCTGCATTGTTATTTGAATTAGCTAGGGGGGTGACCATTAAAGATTTCTGACATCCGTTTTCCAAGAGATAAAAACCAAGTTGCTTCATGTGGTTGTAATTAACAATATGATACATACAGTTTTTATCAGTACAACTCAGTTTGTTTTCTTTTTTTCAATGGTTACCATAGGAGAGTCCAAGTTCCAGACAATTTGATGCATTTTGATGCATCCTGGAAAATCTTTCAAATTAGGTGGGAAAAGCAAGCTCTTTTTTACTTATGTCATATTCAGAAGTAGTTCTCACTTGCACTTTCTTTAAATATTGATACATAATTCATGGTGCAGGTATTCATTTACCGTACAAAAGAATTATATTTGCTGTGTCTTCTCATTATTCAGAAAATATATTACCGAAGTATGTAAAGTTAATTGTTTACGACTACCACCGAAATGGTAGGACTGTATTTCTTCATTATAATTAAGTGCATAATTTTCGCTATAATCAATGTGAAAAGTACACTCACTCTCTTGTGAGTTTATTATTTTCTATCTTGTTAACGTTCTTTGAAGTTTCTGAAATCTTTTCGTTGAGTAGCTTTATTACCACTGCACGAACACTGAATTGCATTGCATTCAGTGTTGCTTCAAAATTTTCAATAAACCCATATATTGAAAGCTTAGCGTTTTATTTTTATTTTTTCGGTAGTTCTCATTTTTCTTTCCGTACCCTGAATCATGTCTTATTTCCTCTCCCAGTGCCAGTACGTAATTTCAATAGAATTATTAAATTCCTGTTAACAGACTTTCTCTTCTTGCACGCTAAATACGTTCGATGCAAACAATCCACATTGTACACGTCTCAACATACTAAATCGAGAAGATCTTGGGAGGTCTTAGCCGATAATATCTTCTGTTGAGATATGCGCAATATCCTAGATGGTCCTGGTATAGGCGACTCCGGTTCTCTGCATACAAATAGGTTTTCTGAAGGTGACGGATCTACAATTTTGTCTTGTAAAACTATCAGTTCAATATCCGACGTAATGCTGGGACTTTGTGGTTGGATATTTTTTACTAGTAGGGCCGTTGTTTTTTTTCTTGGGTAATATGACTTGTAGTTCTTTCTTCACCTCTTTTTTTGTAACCTTTGTTGTCCAAGATTCACTTCACTTATAGGTAGTTGTTTCTTTTTCTCCTTTCTACTTATGTAGTTTTGCTTATTCTTCTCTTGTTTTTCGTTCTATAAGGCATCATTATTTTTTACTCTTTCATATCTCTTTTTTCTCTGCTAGCCCCTTTTTTCTAAACTTTCTTCTCATGTCTGTTTCTATGATTTTGCTATTTTAAAAATACAGATCTGAGATAAGAAAATGGGATCCAAATGCTTAGCCTAATTTGTACCTTTTTAAGACAACAGATGTTACTTTATAAGCTTTAACAATGTACATCTTAAAGATATTTAAAAAAATCTGGAACACAAAATCTCAATTCTGTACCGAATCATATGATATTTGACCCGTTCAAATTCATCTGGTTTTAAGAGCCAGATGAAACCAAACTAATGAGGGCCAGACAAATGCGGAATTTGAAGAAAATCAAATCCTGTTCCTCTATTTATAATCGTACAAAATCAAAGAGGTAATTAATAGTGATGAATAATCTGATTAGAGATTATGTTTTCGTTACAAAACGTAAGCATGTCCACAACATCTATAAAAAAGGACTGATTAATTATGCTACTTACCTGACAAATGCCAGATCACGATATTGTATCGTAGTTTTTTGGCAAAATACAACCCTGCACGAGAGCAGCGTATGACGAATCAGGACTGGATGGCGCGAACAATTACAAGTCTGGAATAATTTAATAGAATACTTTGAGACATACGTAAAATTTATGCTCCGACGTATTGAGCCAGATGAATGATTAGTCGCGGACAATAATTTTTAATGTTACGTTATTCCAAGAACATTTAATTGTTTTGGATGGAAATATGAAACTATCAAAAAACAAATATTCAAATATCGATACAACTTACTAATTTTAGTCTATTGCAAAAGATAATTTCAAAAAATAGTTTAGTGCAACAAAAATCGTCATTTGGACGCGCCAGATGAATTAGATTTTAATGTTTTCTGTTGACTTAAATTAAGTTTATTTTAATTAATTGCATTTAACTACATAAGGCCTCGATAGACATTTTACTTTAAAATTATATTTGAAATGGATGTTTAAATTGAATATTATTTTGATGCGTTCTTCAGTAAAAATCATGTTAAAAATGCGTTTCAAAGAATCACCCTTTTACCCCGCCCACTATTTAGTGCGTGCCATCGACTAGGGCTACCTTAATCGAGGATAGATGTAGATGCTTGTGAGCCACAGCATCCACTTACCATCAGGTACACTGTGTGCTTGCTGCCACTTACATTCTATTAAAAAATATCTATGTAAACTGTCTTCATGATACATGAGGAAATCTTAGCGTTGGGTAAAGTTTTTATTTGAAGGATTAATAATAATAACTAGCTGTGCCCGTGAACGTAGGCCTATGTTCAGCAGTAGACTTGTGTAGGGCTGTAATGATGATGATGATTTGCTCGCGACTTCGTTCACAAGAATCTTTGTTAATAATTTATTTGGGACGCCCTAGACGAAAACTTATCGACCAAATTGGCGATATATTGAAGATGAGCCAAATTAAGAGTAACTTTAACCAACGAGCATGTACGCGTAGGCATTGGATGTCGAGGAAGGGTGAGAGGTGTGTCAAGAACGTGCCAAGAGGAAGTCCGTAGTCTCTGCGTACCCCTCTAGGTGACAGGCGTGAGTGTTTATGTATTATGTATGTATTGTTTTAAAGTATTGATATTTTGTATCTAATTGATAACATTTTACAAACTACACTACTGACTAATTCTATTCAAACAGTAATAGAATAGTGGATTTATGTTTATACGTAGGTCACTCAATAAGTTTTGAGATGCTCGAAGTTTAAAAATGGAACGCACCCATGTTATATGATAATCTAAAATCTAAAAAGCAAATTTATTTAAAAATAAGAGCTCCGTAAGCCAATTACTCAATATAAAAAAAAAACAAAGTTCTATTAGTCTTCGTGCAACGCTTCCCGCGCTTTTCATTTAAATGATCTATTATAATTTTAAATTTGGTTTAACAGAACATGTAAGTTTACAACGGTTACAATCAGTATTAGAGGACTCAGATCCATCACGCGCTATAATTTTTACGTGGTTTGCTCAATTAAAAAAGGGTAAAAGTTTAAAGATGACCAATGAACCGGGGCCCCGCAAACAGCAGTAACGGCATAAAATGTATGGACTACTGAAATGTTGGTGCGAGAAGACCCACGAATCACATATACGGACATCGAAAAGATTGTAGGCATTAGTTCGAGGAGCATTCATACCATCCTACATCAACATCTTGGAGTGAGGAAGCTTTTTTGTCGATGGATCCCTCGTTTGCTCTCCGAAAGCAAAAAACAGACTCGTGTGGATTGGTGCCATGAAATGGGTCTACGTTTTGAAAACGGAGCATCTAGGCGTGTTTCAGAAATTGTTACTGGCGACGAGACATGGATCTATCAATGTGATCCGGAAAATAAAAGGGAATCATCGATATGGGTCTACTCAGAAGCACAGTTACCGACAAAACTGCAAAGATCTCGCAACGTCGGCAAAAAAAGGTGGCTAGTTTTTTTCGCGGAGCGGACATTTGTCGACGTCAATGCTAGAAAATTGTAGGTCAGTCAACTCTGAATGACATACTACTGTTGCATTACCCAAAGCTTTTCAAGATGTGCGGGAGAGAAGACCAAAGACCGGGCTTGGGGGAATCATGCTGCATCACGATAACGCCTCTTCAGATACCTCTCTTAGAACAAATGTATTTATTGAGGAATCTGGTGTTGAAACTCTAAGTCACCCACCCTATAGCCCTGACTTAGCTCCTTGTGATTTCTTTTTGTTCCCAAGAGACAAAGAAAAAATAAAAGGCAGGTTTTTTTCAAGCGCCGAAGAAGCCGTGGCCGCCTACGAAAAAGCGATTTCCGACCTGTCAGATCAAGACTGTCAAAAGTGTTTTCAGAGTTGGTTTAGGCGAATGGAACTTAGTATAGAGCATGATGGAGAATATTTTGAAAAGATGTAAAATAAATATTAATAGTATGTAGAATACTTTTTGTATATCTCAAAACTTATTGAGTGTCCCACGTACTTACAACGAATAATTTCATCATAAAACCGATCAAGTGCGTGCATGACTTAAACACTGAGGTTTCCGTGTCCCTCCAATGTAAGAATTAAAATAGAACTAAGTAACGTAGACTTAAGCTAGGAAAATATGAATAAGAAACTAAAGAATAGGTTAGCAATTACTCTAATTTATAAAAACATACTATTTCTTGCATTGCAAATTTCAATGATAAGGGGGGAGCCATAATTTGTTAGCCGTGTAGTGGCGGCGGGGCGTAAATGAATTTACACGAGGTGCAGGTAGAGGTGAAAATGGGAAACACCAGAAAAATTACTTAAACTATGTAAGGACAATTAATATTTATAGGGGATTTATAGTTTGAAGGAGTCGGAGACTGAGGACTTTTGTCGCATTACTTTTCACTCAAACATGTCAAAAGAATCTTTTTAAAATATCTAATAAAATAATATAATAATTAATAATAAAATAATTTATCTATTCTTCTTCTTGAAGATCAGTCTGTACAAGTCTACTGCAAGACATCGACCTCTTCTAATGTAGCACTGATTTGACATAATTGTCACCTAATGATTTCTTATATTTACCCGAATACTACACATTGATTAAAACTACTTGTACGGATTTTATCGCACTTAGTTTTAAAATGATTTTTAATTACCCGACGTTTCGCATTCGCATGGTCACGGCGGACTGAGGTAACTGATGTCCCGATGTCATTGTAAACCCGGAGTACCTTCAGCTTTTTAATTATTATTCTAATAATTTAAATTTAATTATTATTCTAATTAATACCTTCAGCTTTTAATTATTATTCTAATAATTTAAATTTAATTATTATTCTAATTAATAACTTCAGCTTTTAATTATTATTCTAATAATTTAAATTTAATTATTATTCTAATTAATACCTTCAGCTTTTAATTATTATTCTAATAATTTAAATTTAATTATTATACTAATATAATGAAAGTAGTTTTAATCGATAACTGTCGCACGTTTGTCGTTGCTGCCCATAGCTCGTCCAGGTATTTTATGTTTGCTCTAACTAACCGATATATTTACACCGCTAAATGTCGAAAACCATTACATTTTCTAGTGTTTATCTATAGTCAGGTATTATTACATCCACAGGAAGTACTTAATCTACGCCGCCGCTAGACGGCAAACGAATTATCATTCCGTCATTAACGTTGATGGTTGTAACGCAAGAAACCTTATATAATTGCAAATTGTACTAATTTTTACCATTTTAATTAATTTCTATTTCATATTTTCTAAGTGCTTTTATTTAAGATATAATATTCAAAGTGTACACCACCCTCGGTGTTTAAGTAATCCGTTATATCATAAATTTTTTTTAAAAATATTCAAAACAAATACATTACAAACAAAGATTCTATGCGAACGAAGTCGCGGGCACAGTTAGCACTTCATAAAGTTTATATTTTTATATGAGTTATTCCGACAGTGAGTATTATATTTATATATAAGATTGTCTTTTAACGATAAACAGCAACAAAAGACACATTTATACGAAAGAGAAATATATACTGCGTTTTTGCTTTACGTTTGACACAACACCATCTATCGTTGACAGTGGTTAATTATGATACATTTTCTTACTAAGATGGTATTACGTTCGTCTTCGTGAGAATTTTTTTTACTGTGTTTAAGGTGTCAAAATATAATTATTGAACACCACATATCTTGCATCATTTAATTACTATTTTTAGATTAGATTCAATCAATCATTTTTCAAAAATATACAATGCACACAAAATATAAATAAATAAATAAAAATTTTATTATACCGGTATGTACAGATAATCATGTGGTTCATAGTAGGGACTTCTGAGTTTTGAACATAAATCAGATTAAGTGTCAATTTTTTTACATAGATTTACATCAATGACAGATTTACGTTTGACGTTGTCGGAGCCATATAAGACGCATAGTCATATAAGACTACAATACTATAAGACGTATACTAATGATAGAATTGTGAAAGTAAAACTGAGTTCACAATGGAGTTATAAGTAATATTTATTTAGCTTTTCCAGACGTTTAACTAATTGTGAATCCTGATACCACTTGAGCCACAAAAGAAAACTAACTGATATTTAAACGACAAATCTGACCACCATCCGTCACAATTACCCACCGCAGGAAAATCTTTGTTTCAGATAGCACGAAGGATCTGTGACAGTAAGCACCTGGCTATTGAGGTCCAGTACATGTACCTTGAAACTGAGGAGATACGAAGCTTCGAAAGAAGCGCTTTTTGTCAAACCCAATCGAAGGCCTTCGCAATGTCCAATAAAACACCCTAAAACCAGTGCCAACTCCGAAGCTCACGTCTTCAGCACAATAGCGGGCACTCTATCAGGCCCACTCGACTTGCTGATGTCCAGGGAGAGGAGTGCTTTGCGAACCGAGCGCTGTGTAAACCGCACATCCGGCGTGGAGCACTCACACCGCGGTATGATTGGCGGTGTGTTCCCCCGTTATCGAGAGTCGAGTTGGACGCAAAGAGGGAGGGGAGTTGGGAGCATGGGCCAGTGAGTCGTATTCTCTGTGCAGAGGTGGAAAAGATGACTGAAATAAGTTTCCTTGGACAGCCTTGGCAAGAGACCAGAATGCACGGGTTCCCGAAGGAAGGCGAGCTATCTTCTCGCCGATTTTGCCTTGGCAATGACTCTTTTGAGCACCTGGAGATAGAATTATACTTCTTTTTAAAGGCGCTGGTGCTTACATCCGGAGACGTTAATGCGTCAGCCCAGGCCCGGTAGCACTCCTGCTTAAAGCGTGATGCTATTTTACAGGCGCAACCAAACCATGGCTGGAATCTGCCTCCGATGGGCACCTCACAGGATTGAATAAAAACAATCAGCAACAACGATAGGATCGACCGGCTAGAAGCAAACCTGCCCCAAGGGAAGGGGGCAAAAAAAGACCGCATCCTATCCCAATCGGCGGAGCTATAGTGCCAAACACGGCGGCAGCAGAATGCATCTGTGATGCTAACGCTAAGCTAACACTAATGTGAGTGGCAACACACTCCGGACAAGACAATTATCCGACGAGCCTAGAGGGGTGTTGACGGAAACCTGATATCCGACCGAATGAGAGGTCAGCAGAAGGTCCAATGGGGAAAGTGCATGATCGTCCCCATCTGGAATTCGCGTAGGCGATGTAACCAGCTGTATAAGACCATATGCCAAAGATAAGTCATAAACAGATCTTCCCGCATGATTGGTTAAACGTGAACTGAGCCATTCAGCGTGGTGCGGATGAGATCTGCTGTAGCAAGGAATCTTTAACTATTTAGACGTGGTCGATGAGTCGGTTGTTTCGATATTACCGCTATGGAACTTATAAAGGCACCAACAGACGCGGCGATGGTTGTCGCTGTCTACGCGCAGCCATAGGATGGCCAGGATCTTCAAGTATACCGAGGCGTCGCAAACAGATGTTCTCTCTTACATATACGCAAACTCCAGCCCGGGGCACAAAGGAGTGTTCTAATTTATACCCCGGGTAGGAGAGATATGAAGTATCAGCCGGAGAAGAAGACACCTGAGTCTCGGTTAAAAAGAGCAAGGCCGGCTTCGCCGTCTCCAAATGGTAGTGAACAGCGTTAAGGTTTTTTTTTATAGGGTAGGGTGACAAACGAGCACACAGTCCACCTGATGGTAATTGGTTGCTGTGGCCCATAGACATCTACATCTATCCTCGATTACGAATCAAAATGCAGATGCGTTGTCACCCGTGAGGACTAAGATGGAATGCCTCGTTTCCAGTAAAAAGGGTCTCCGGTTCTCTACACTCACCATACGAAATACAGCAGCATTAAGCTACTATTTCACGCTGGTATTCTGTGAGAGCGTGGTCCTTCCCCGGTCGAGCCGACCCATTCGTGCTACAACTATACTACTAATATAACTGTAGCATGGCTCTACTACGTATATAGGTTATAAAATAAAGGTTGGAATGAAGTCCTCTGATGTTGCAAAAATTCACGGATAGCGTGACAAGGGTCACCTTGGTCTAACTGCTCCGCTTGCCCTGATCAGTTTTCGTGGCTTTACCACTGTTAGTATGGGGGTTCATTTTATAACAAAATTTAACCGCACAGATCCGCATACTAACAACTTGTACTTTTGCAATGTTGTTTTATTTCTTACTAATTATAATAAGTGACAGTGCTTGACTACTAGTCCCAATCGCTTAACCATCAAATGGGATATCTGATGGTTAAGTGGTACGAACTGGGGACTCAAAACTGCACAATAGTAACTAAGAACTTTGGTCATTAAGGTACCAACATTTTTTACACATTCCAAAGACGGCAAGCTACTCGGACCACGTTTAGCAAAAAATAAACATGTTTTTAGATCGAAAATTGTGAAATAAGTAATATGAGGCTAGCCCATCACCTACACAATCAGAGATTATCCTATTGCTCAAGGTACACGTTACTCATCTATTATCATTTGTAAGTTGCTGCAAACGTAGTTTGTTACTTTCACCGTCTTATGAACAGTGTCGCGCTTGGAGATTGCTATTAGGTTTTCATTTCAGCCCCCGGGCAACAGTTCAGAAACTAAAGTAAAGTAGCTTGTCAAACGGCGCGAGCTTTCAAGTTCTTACTGTTTTTCCCACAATTTTAATAATATGATAATATCTAAAAAAATATGTTTAAAGTATGTCTGGGTCAATTTTTTTATTCAATTTAGATATTTTGTCTGTCTTATAATCTTCGAAATCTACCACCGGTTCAAAAATCAAAACCATCTCATCAAGTAATAGGCAGTAAACCTGGAGTTATACTTATAGTTTGACCGTGTAGTGTCGGTGTAAGAATATCCTATACCCCAAATCGTCCCGTGTGTGTCGTGAGAGGCGACAGATGGAAACTAAAACAGGAGATGAGCAGCAGCATCTTTCTGATAATAGCTCAAAATATTAAGAAACTGCGCATGCTTTGGATTTTCTCATAAGGAGGATTCTCTTTTCTTGTATAAGACAAAGAAAAGAGAATAAGATATAATTAATAGAATAAGGCGTTACTTTGCGGTAAATCCATTATACTAAAGAGTTAATAGTTACTTTGCAACCATCCGCTCAATAAAATAAAATGGTTGACTGCTAAGACCTAAGAGCGGTCAGCCACCGCAGTCTACATTACCCGAGGATGCCTCGTGTAGAGGTAGAGTCGATGGTTTGTATTTCCTAGAGTAGTGGTGTTAGGAGTAGTGGTGCTGGGATTAGTGGTGACGGTATTAGTGCACGCAATTGAGGGAGAGCGGGGAGAGCTCTTCAAATTAGGTAAGACACATCAATTTATTTTATTGAGCAGATGGTTGCAAAGTAACTATTAACATCTTATAAGTAAGATATTATGTAATTGAATACTTCGTACTCATTCTACTCAAGACAAGCAGTAGGCAGTGTGTATCGCAGAAACTCACCCGCATGATTATTAACGCTATGTAATATAAATGGTTTTGTATGAAAGTGCGTAAAGGTTTGTGTGTAAATGATGGTAGTGTAAAATTTTGTTCATATATCTTTAATAAAGTAATTGACAAACTAAATAAGTGTAACAGTTTAAGTAGATAAATTAAAAGTCCCGAGTGCCGGGACAAACTTGTGTCTGGAGTCGAGTCTTTGCTGAACAGAGTCTCGGATTGGGGGCGACTAAATCTAGTCCAGTTTAACCCCCAGAAGACACAAGTTTGCGCGTTAACCTGGGCTGGGGCTCCCCAGTACCAGCTCCTTCCACTTGACCGCATCGTCGACGACCGAGTGCTTTCCGATCGGCTCGATTTACTGGCACTGCGAAAATATGTTGCATCTCTTTGCATTTTCTTTCGCATATACCATGGAGAGTGCTCTGAGGTTCGGATTAATCCCAGCCGCCAAATTTCGTGAACGCACTACGCGGCAAACGTCCCGATACCATCCACACCATCTGGATGCTTGGCGCTCCACCACTGTACGTTTCAAGAGGAGTTTTCTTCCGCGTACAACCTCTCTGTGGAATAGTTTACTACCAGCGATTTTTCCGGACCGATACGACCTGGGGACCCTCAAGAAAAGAGCGTACTCCTTTCTAAAGGGCCGGCAACATACTTGCAATTCCCCTGGTGTTGCGGTTGATCATGGGCGGCGGTAGTCACTTAACATCAGGTGAGCCGCATGCTCGTTTGCCCTCTCCTCTATAAAAAAAGTAATAGGTAATAAGTTATAGGTAAACAATAACAACAATAATTAATAATTGATTTAATAATAATTTAATAATTGAGAAAATAATCAATAAATTGATGTTACACATTCGCATAAGTCTGTACGGATAAAGAATGGGATTAGAAATGGTGACTCATCGAGCCCGCACCCAATTTGTACAGTACCAATAGCAAAAACCGGCTAATAACGGTATATCGTCAGTTAATTTTAAATTTTCTATTAATGGGAAAATATTTGAAGTGAATTGTATACACAAGTAGGTACATTAAAGTTAAAATAACATCTATAACTGGAGGCCAGCTCTGGCTTCGCCTGGTTGGCATTTATTAATGTGTATTTATCTAGACTTAAGATAATGAATAAAGAACATTTATTTCATTATATTAATATTTCTTTTCTTTTTCGGATAAAATTTAGTCTAGATTACCTATGGTAATATTACTCGGTATTTGTTCGTAAAATTATATTACAATTAGCTCAGCCATTTCGAAGATTAGCTCAGACAGACAAACGAAATGTCTCAATGGCATGTAGATATTTTATACAAAAATATTAACAATCAAAATCTACATTATTAGGAAGAAAATTCTTAGAAGGCGTCGTAGCTCACAATTTATGAAAACCGTACCGGTTTTTTTAAGTTTATGGTAATTTGTTATCATTGATTCCAATGACAATTTGAACTGAAGTTATACGCATATTGCAACGTATTTTGTTTGCAGTCTTTACCGGCGGGTGTGAGTATAGGTAACGAAAGTGTGCGAGTGAGAGGTGAATTAAGGGAGCGCCATTTTTAAACCCATTCTTTAACTGCATGGGTAGTACGTACGTAGCTATTATTATAAATTGCAAGTACTTAAATAAAAAAAGCTTTGCAGAAATCCAAACGAAAAAAACTTGAGAAATCGTTTTAGAAGTAAATGCTATAATTTCTTTTCTTATGTTGGTCTATGGATATAGCCTTCTTCTTATATTTAAACTTTTTCTTTTGGAAGGTTACATATTTCTGTAGTAGGGGTGGCAAAATTTAAGTATTATTTGGTTAAAATGTAAGTGCTGTACCGGGGCGCGCAATCCGGAACGAAGAGCCAAATAAATTAACGGAGGACTCCCAAACTGCCTCCAGTCTGAGACCGACTCCCTACGGCTTTCGGTTAATGCAAGTTTAATTCGTGCCACATACAGGCATGTTAAATAATGAGTAAATTAGAATGGATTAGTTAGTTTATTATATAGATTACTTACAAAATATATTTCATGGTATTTTTTATATTGAACGATACAGCTATATTGCTTATTTAAAGGACTTCAAAATAGTACTTGGGCGACAATTTTAATAACCTAGTAACTTTGCATGTAAATATTGTATTTTAAGTCTCTATTTTCTTCGTTGTAGATGTATAATATCGTAAAAATCGTTTATCTATCAATTGATCTGTGGTTGTTTTACAAACGTGTATTATGACAGTGTCTATTAGGTTTAGTCAATAGATGTAAGCGTAAAAACGAATTTGTACTTGTAATTAGCATGATAACCAAACTCCACGACTGTGTGTCGGCATAATAAAATACTTCTCTCATTTGCGGCAGTATTTTACAAGTAGATAGATGCAATGGAGTCTTATGTGGTTAACTTCCTGCAACTTTACATTTAACATCAACAACATTATCTTTAGAAAATGGATATTCGGGCTGCCTTTGAACTTTCTTATTGCTTAATAACTAACTAATAATAACTAATTTATATAATTTTTATTTTTGTTTATGATAATGACATAGTTGGTATACCTATAGACGTTAGCTTTATTATACCCAATTAAATGGATTGAAATTCGAAATCGATTCTTAACTAATGAGTAGTTAAGAATAAATTAATGCAATAAATAAGTGAATGCAGGTGTCAACAACTTATCGAAAATTGGCGGGTTTCAACGAAATATTTATTTTTGTTTTGAAATAAGGGTGAGTGTACAGCCCATCTACTGAGTACACCGGTGGAAAATGCTTACGCAATTAAGTCCGCACTTAGTGTTTTTTTTGTAATAGGGAATGCATTATATCACAGAAACAGAAACAGAACCTTTTTTATTTAATATAGATTATAAACAATACTTATTGAAAGTCAATTTTTTCATTTATCACTGGTTCGCAAAAACCTCTGTCCTGGTGTAACGTTGCACGTACATGTATGCATAATTATAATTAAACGGTTTATTAAAATTAAATAAACATTTAATAAACTAAATAAAAATAAAATAAAAGTTATTAACAAAAATAATTCTATAATTAACTTAGGTATCCTATTAATAAAACAAATCAGTAAACTAAAAGAACGAATTAAATAATAAATCAAATATTAAAATATTGTATTTCGAACAAACACTCTGACGCTTCGTTACTCTATGCGCTTTGCAACTCTCGCGTCAGAGTTTTACCCGGCCGGTATGATTTCACGGCGTCGCGCTCCCGGTCATTCTCCGCCCGAGCGCCCTGGGAGGCGCACACTACCACTGCAGCCGCGTTCACAAGCTCTGCTTTGTGTCCTCGTACGCGCTTGCAAATTTTAATCCCATTTTGGAAAAAAGTTTAAAATAATATAATAATTCCGGCACTGTGGCCGTATAGTTTTTACGTTAATTCTCGTCACCGAGACCTCCGTATCGTCTTGCACCCCGTAAGGGGTGCAATTTTACGACTACAACCGTTGCGGTCGTCCTTCTTAAGAGGGCCTAGGCCTCCCCTCGACGCCGCCACCGCCACAGCCAGCTGCCCACGGCGCTCCCCGTGAACAGTCCAACCCCCCCGGCCCTGCTCGACCACCTCGCGGCCACATAGGGGAGTACCTGACCCTGCCAGTGAAGCCAGACGGGCACTTTTTTTAAATTATCGGAACCACGCCCACGACCTTTTCTTTTACCAATATATAATTTTTTTTTATGACTGGTTGTTGCCTTATTTTAAACTACAACCGTCTCACTGGCGCCCATAAACGTGGTAAAAAAGGTCTGGTTCACTGCGTAGGAGTAGTTGGTGTTTGTGTCGTTTTGTGTTTGTGAAACGTTTTTGTTTTTTTTTGTTTTTTGGTTGCAGCAACTAATGTGTACGAATTTCATTATTGTGTTTGTTTTAGGAATTTTATTGAATTTCAATTGATTTATTTATTTACTTGTATTATTTGAGAGATCATAAACTTTAATCCCTAACTAAGAATTTGTTTAGTTTCGAACAACTTTTCGTAATCACTCTATGCCGTGCACTACCCTATGTTGTTTACGTTCTATCATTGTACAGAGTAGTTAGCGTGCAGAGTGGTCACTGTGTAATCTGTGATAGGGTAAATTTAATATTGTTCCGAGGTATTACTATTCTATTCTGCAGTAGGTTTTTTTTCTCGTGGTTTTTTTTTTCTGTGATATTACTATTATTGAAATTTTATGAATTGTAACTATTCCCTATTGTTGCTGCAGAACTCTAGTTCAGTTGAATCACGCATGCGTTGGTAGTATTTTAAATTATTCAATCAATTGTTTTTTATTTTAATTCTTAGGCATATTATTATTATCTTGTTGTTGTTTTATTTAATTGTTCGAGTACACATTAGTTGCGTATTTTAATTTTTTGTTGCGCTGCTTCTTTTATTTTGGTGGCAGTTGCTTTATTCTTTTTACTGCTTCTTTTATACGCCAATCGTTTTAGTCAACCAGAACGTTCTTAGTACCTGATATTATAATTGTAACGGAACGGAGTAGATTAAGTCAGTAACGACTCAACACTTACCTCTTTGCGGTTATACGCGTGTTATAATGGCGCACTCGGTTAAATTCCTATCGTTGCAAAAGTCGGAGTTAGAATACGAAGTTGCCATTAGAGGTGCTACCCCGGCTGACACAGTCAGAGAGTTACGCGAGCAGATTGCTAAATTAGGTCCACTCTTTCCCTCGGAGGACATTCTCGAGAGCGTTTTGTCTGTCGGCGATGATTTAAAGGGGAGTCAGCGATGCTTTAATTAAGCTAAGAGCATATATCGAGGCGCCTAGCGATGGGAATGCGTTGCTTTGTGCTCGCAACCTCATTAACCACCTCCATCATCGACTCAACCGTATAGTTTGTGATAGCACGACCCAGCAAGGGGTGGTGGATACGTGTGTTTCGGAATACAGGCAACTTTTGGAACGCTATAATGCTATTACTGCTACTGATTCCACCCCTTCTCTGGCATCTAGAGACCCTCAGTCTACTGCTGCTTTACCTCTCAACGTTAACGTAACTTGTGAGCGCGGCGTGGCTAGTGAGTTCACTAAGTTTAAGTTCGACGGCAAATCTTGCGTTCGTGCATTTATCCAGCGCATCAATGAATACAGCCAGTCGAGGAATATACCGGGGGAAAAACTGCTGTCTTACTGCGCTGAGATTTTTACCGGCGATGCCTTGCATTGGTATCGTGCCATTCGGGACCAGGTATCTAATTGGGACGAGTTAGTTTCCCTTCTTAGAGAAGATTTCGACCAGGCCGATTATGATTACAGACTCTTGTCGGAGATTCGGGCCAGAACTCAGGGCGAGTCTGAAAATATAACTATTTACATTTCTATTATGACTGGGCTATTCTCACGTTTGTCCAAGAGCCTGTCTAACGAAGACAAACTTGAGATCATTTTACATAACATCCGCCCATGCTACGCCAGCACCTTAGCTTCTGTCCCGAAGATCTCAGACCTCGACACCTTGCGTTCGTTCTGTCGTAATTACGAGAACATTCCGGCTCGCCTAGTGGGATTCCACGAACCTCCGAAGGTCTCTTCAGGAACACTGGCGCCAGAGTTTGCTTACGCTGGTCAGTCTGCAAGTAGGTTTAATCAAAGCAGCGGCCAAAGTTTCAATAAAAGACCTTACAATAACTTTTACAATAGAAGCAACAATAATTACAATACAGGTAATAAAACTTATACTAAAAATAATAATTATGTGCATGCGGTGCAACAGCAGTACCAAAAGTCTCCTTATTGTCCTAGGTGTCGTAATAACACCCACAACCTTCGTCAATGCAAAGCAAATAGGGATAGAATATTTTGTTTTGTTTGTGGCCAGGAAGGCGTCAAGTCACCAGACTGTCCGAAGTGTGGCAAGGATAAACCGAGCACTTCAAAAAACTGATAGACCAGCAGAATTGTACTGAACTCCTGCCACCCAAGTTTGACCAAGAGGATTGGCAGAGCTGGCTTAACACTGTTAATGTTTTCTTCAATTCTTATAAAGTTGATACAATTCTGCTGGACAAACCATTGCATGATCCTAGACCTTACGCTTGTGTACAAATCAATGATTTTAAGCTATTTGGCCTCTTAGATTCAGGCTCAGCTGTGTCCATTTTAGGTGATAAAGCTTATAGGAAGCTAGAGGAACGGGGTTTACAGCTGCATAGGGACAACTTAATTACAGTCACGGCTGCTGGGGGTCAATCTATGACCAGCATTGGCTATATGTTTCTCCCTATAAACTTTGAGAATGAGTACCATATAATTAAGTCATTTGTTGTGCCAGACATCAATATTGATCTCGTGTTGGGGATCGATTTTTGGCGCGAGTTTAACATTTTTCCTAGACATTTCTCAAGCATTACATTTTCTAATGCCGCAGTATTGAATGCTAGCCTTAGTACCGATTCTACCACTTTCATACAAGCGTATGACCACTTAACTGTTTCGGAGAGATCAGTGGCGGATGACATCATTTCTCAATTTAGCGACATTTCCGCCGAACGTCGGGGTTTGGGCGAGACGAATTTGGTCACTCACCGTATTGATACGGGAGATGCTGAGCCAGTTCGTCAAAGGTACTATAGGTTGTCTCCAGAGAAGCAGCGGATCCTTGCCGAGCAGGTCGACGAGATGCTGGCTCTGGACGTAATTGAGCAGTGCGAAAGTGCTTGGTCATCACCAGTTCTCATTGTTACGAAGAAAAACGGTCAGCCTCGGTTTTGCCTCGACAGCCGCAAGCTCAATTCCATCACGAAGCGCGACGCCTATAGTCTACCCTACATTTCCGAGATCTTGGATAATCTTCGCGATGCTCGCTACTTATCTAGTATCGATTTATCCAAAGCCTTTTGGCAGATACCTATAGCACAGGAGGACCGGGACAAGACTGCTTTTTATGTGCCTAATCGCGGTACCTATCGTTTTAAGCGCACTGCTTTTGGTTTAACTAACGCCCCGGCTACACAGCAAAGGTTGGTTGATCTGTTATTTAGGGAATTTGACCTCAAAGTCTTTGCATACCTAGACGACATTATTATCGTCTCAAACGACTTTAATTCCCATGTTTCCCTGTTACTTCGGGTTCTTAATAAGCTGAAACAGGCCAACCTCACTGTAAACCTAGAGAAATGTCAATTCTTCCGCAGTCAGCTCAAATACCTGGGTTACGTCGTTGATAGTAGTGGTTTACGTACCGATCCTGAGAAGGTGGAAGCAATCCTCAATTACCCGACACCTACATGTCGTAAGGACGTTAAGCGCTTCCTCGGGACTGCTACTTGGTATCGTCGTTTCGTCCCCAATTTTAGTACCATTGCAGGCCCCTTAAACAAGTTAACTTCGAGTAAGAAGGGTGGACCACCTTTTGCCTGGTCTGCCGAAGCTGATGCTGCCTTCAAGAAACTTAAGGAGTGTTTGGTTTCCGCTCCTGTTCTTTCCTGCCCTGACTACGATAAGCCATTCGAAGTACACACCGATGCCAGCAATTACGGCGTGGGTGCGATGCTGACGCAGACTATAGATGGTAAGGACCACCCCGTTGCTTATATGAGCAAGTCGTTGTCAGCAGCAGAGAGGAACTACAGTATAACGGAGCGTGAGACATTAGCTGTCGTCATCGCCCTGGAGCACTGGAGGTGTTACTTGGAGAACGGTAGGCCATTCACTGTCTATACTGATCACAGTGCGTTAAAATGGTTTCTGTCTCTCAGGAACCCTACCGGTAGATTAGTTCGCTGGGGTGTAAGATTGTCCTCATTTCATTTAGAATTCAAGCATCGTAAGGGTGTGGACAATGTGATCCCCGATGCCCTCTCTAGAGCTCTTCCCGTCTCGGCGATTAGTACTTCCGGTTCGAACATGGTGACATCGGATTCTTGGTACAAAAATATTTATAATTCTTGCCTTTCTAAGCCGCAAACTTTCCCGAATTTCATTATCAAGGATGGCAAGTTATTCAGGCGTGCCAAGAATAATCACTCACTTTCATCCGAGTTCTTATGGAAGGAGGTTGTACCTTTTGAGCTACGCGAGCAGGTGATCAACGAGAATCATGCGGAACCCACGGCTGGACATCTCGGCGTTTTTAAAACATACCATCGTATTGCCTTGCGCTACTTTTTGGCCTGGTATGCACCAGGACGTGGTGAAGTTCGTTGCCTCCTGCGAGAAGTGTTTGTCTTACAAGGCTCAAAATCACCAAACCTTGGGAGCAATGGGCCGCCCGAAGCAGTGTTCTAGGCCATTTCAAATGATTTCAATTGATTTGATGGGCCCCTTGCCTGTCACTAGGAAGCAGAACACTTATATCTTCGTAGTCACATGCTGCTTCTCGAAATATTGCCTAATTTTCCCATTAAGAAGTGCTACTGCCACTACAGTCACGAAGTTACTGGAAGAGTCTGTTTTCCTCATCCATGGTGTCCCTCAGACCATATTTTTGGACAATGGCAGCCAGTTTATTTCGAAGGTCACTGAGTCACTTTTCCATCGTTATAAGGTCCCTAACGTGTTCATCACGCCAAAGTACACCCCTCAAATTAATTTGGTAGAACGACATAACCGTTCAATTATCACGTGTATCTCAACTTTCGTGGACAACGATCATCGCAGTTGGGATACATATATTCCGAAGGTTCAGTTCGCCCTCAACAATTCGGTGAGTGAGGCGACTGGTTTCACTCCATCCTTCCTGGTGTTCGGCAGGGAGCTCGTTACATGTGGCTCGCATTATTTAGATAACGATTTAGGCGATGAGGTTTTATTCCTTCCCCGTGACATCTACGCGGAGGATTTGGGTTGTCTTAAGGAAGTTTTCGATACTGTAAAGGCCAAATTGTGGCATGCTCATGCTAAAAACTCAACCCACTATAACCTTCGGCGCAAGCCTATGGAATTTAACATTGGTGACACTGTAATGAAACGCGCATATGTTTTAAGTGATAAGGATAAGTTCTTTAGTAAAAAACTTGCGCCAAAATTTATTAAATGTCGCGTCATCGGTAAAAAGTCACCCCTAGTTTACATCCTGGCTGACATGTCTGGGAAAGATATTGGCACCTGGCACATCAAGGATTTGAAATTAACAGGACACAATACTTAGTCATATATGTATACACTTTTTTTTTAAAGTGGTACTTCCCCGTGTGGTGTCGGGTTAGAATAGCACCACCCCATTTCTTCCTGTGGGTGTCGTAAAAGTCGACTAAGGGATAGGGTAGTAGTGTGTTGTGGGAGATGGGCTAGCAACCATCACTGCAATATCACAAGATCTCCATGTTACACCTACAAGTACACTTAATTAAGTTGCATGTGTTCTGCTTGTTACTTAGGAATACACTAGCGTTATATTTATATATATACATGGTGCTCGTTTTACCCTGGTCACACTTTTACATCTTTAGCTCTAGGTATTCGTATGGGTCTTCCAGTCTAACCGATGCTGGAACACCTTGCCAAATGACAGGATGCGTCAACTACCCTATTGATGTTCGTTGACGCTGATATAATCGCGTGAAGTATGAGAGATGTTGTATAAAAGGATAATGCGAATACATAACAATTT
Source organism: Parnassius apollo (assembly GCA_907164705.1). Taxonomy (NCBI): domain Eukaryota; kingdom Metazoa; phylum Arthropoda; class Insecta; order Lepidoptera; family Papilionidae; genus Parnassius; species Parnassius apollo. The sequence goes on along the minus strand of CAJQZP010000547.1, from coordinate 5,806,583 downwards.
AGAGCGGATTTTATTAATTAAGAATAATAAAATCCTTATGTAGCGCGCGGGGTACTGTAACGTTGCACGTACATGTATGCATAATTATAATTAAACGGTTTATTAAAATTAAATAAACATTTAATAAACTAAATAAAAATAAAATAAAAGTTATTAACAAAAATAATTCTATAATTAACTTAGGTATCCTATTAATAAAACAAATCAGTAAACTAAAAGAACGAATTAAATAATAAATCAAATATTAAAATATTGTATTTCGAACAAACACTCTGACGCTTCGTTACTCTATGCGCTTTGCAACTCTCGCGTCAGAGTTTTACCCGGCCGGTATGATTCCACGGCGTCGCGCTCCCGGTCATTCTCCGCCCGAGCGCCCTGGGAGGCGCACACTACCACTGCAGCCGCGTTCACAAGCTCTGCTTTGTGTCCTCGTACGCGCTTGCAAATTTTAATCCCATTTTGGAAAAAAGTTTAAAATAATATAATAATTCCGGCACTGTGGCCGTATAGTTTTTTCGTTAATTCTCGTCACCGAGACTTCCGTATCGTCTTGCACCCCGTAAGGGGTGCAATTTTACGACTACAACCGTGGTGGTCGTCCTTCTTAAGAGGGCCTAGGCCTCCCCTCGACGCCGCCACCGCCACAGCCAGCTGCCCACGGCGCTCCCCGTGAACAGTCCAACCCCCCGGCCCTGCTCGACCACCTCGCGGCCACATAGGGGAGTACCTGACCCTGCCAGTGAAGCCAGACGGGCACTTTTTTTTAAATTATCGGAACCACGCCCACGACCTTTTCTTTTACCAATATATAATTTTTTTTATGACTGGTTGTTGCCTTATTTTAAACTACAACCGTCTCACTGGGAAGAACCAGCAAGAAACCCAGCGGGACTATTTTTTTTTTCAAAAACAGCTTACAATCATGTTTACAATTAACAACACAAATAGCTTGGTAGCGATCACCCTTCCCAGGGGTTATTATCATCCATAAATCCCTTAATATTATAATAACCCTTTTTATACAAATTTACTTTAATAAACTTTGCGTATGACAAATTTTGTATATTTTCTCGGATTTTGTTGGAAAAGCGTATATATCGCCCCAAGAATGAATTACTGACTCGGTGGAGTCGAGTAACTGGTACTACTAGCTTGTGTCTGTTCTAGTATTTACAGAATGAATATCACTAATTTTTGAAAACTATTTATTGATTTTGTGGGGGGTTATTTTTTTCCTAAATTTTTGTCTCAGTGACTCTTTTGGTTTTAAATTATATATTGCTTTAATGGCTCTCTTCTGTAAAATAAATATAACTTCAGTGTCAGTCGCGTGTCCCCATAGCAAAATACTATATGATATGATGGTATGGAAATAAATAAAGTAAACTATTCTAGCTGTTTCAACACTGGTAAGAGTTCTAATCTTTTTTACAGCATATGCAGCAGAACTAAGTCTGCTAGCTAGTTTTGATATATGGGGGAGCCATTGAAGCTTTACGTCTAGTGTGATTCCAAATAAATGGTGGTATCAACAAGAATCAGTTCTTCCCCATTTAAAATAACATTTGCATTAATATGTTTGACATTAGGAGTTACGAATTACATACATTTAGTTTTAGTACCATTTAAATGCAAATTATTAACATTAAAGTCAATTGGACTAACTTAGCTATAGCATTATTTACTTCGTCGTAATTTAATGACTGTCGTTTTAATTTGAAAATTAATGAACTATCATCAGCAAATAATACTATATCATGGTTATCCCCTATTATGTAAGGTAAGTCGTTAATATATACAAGAAACAGAAAGGGGCTGAGAATTGAGCCCCGAGGCACGCCCATTTGTACAGTCGACCCGGAAGAACTCGTACTATTAATGACAACTTTTTGCGTTCTGTCACTTAAATATGAAATAATTAATTTAAGAGCATCACTTCTTACACCGTAGTGTTGAAGTTTCCTGATTAATGTTTCATGGTGAACACAATCGAAGGCCTTGGATAGGTTACAGAATATACCCAAAGCATCCTGTGAATTCTCCCATGCATTAAAGATAGATTTAATAAGCTCAACACCGGCATCAGTTGTCGAGCGACCCCTTGTGAAACCGAATTGATTTTTATGAAGTAAATTATTTACATTAAATAAGTTTAACATTTGATCAAGAATAATTTTTTCAAAAATTTTACTAAGTGTTGGTAGTACAGAAATAGGTCTAAAATTAGCCGGGTCCGATGTACTGCCAGATTTAAATAAAGGTATTACTATGCTTCATTAAATCAGGAAACACACCAGATTTGATACTAGTATTAAAAATAATAGATAGTTGAGGTGCGATTGCATCTATTATAGACGCAATAACTTTAACGGAAATCCCCCACAGATCGGCGGTTTTCTTAATATCAATAGTCTTAAAATATTTTAGAATATCTTTTGATGACACTTGATGAAATGTAAAATTCTTTGTATACGCATGTAGACGGTAGGAGAAGGATTCAGTGACTTAGTGGTTAAGATAGGAATATCAGTAAAATATTTCTCAAAAACCATTGCACAGATAAAAAATATATAAATAAATGCTGTTCTATGTAGTGGATCCTATGTCCTACCACATTATTTAATCGATCTACATATTTCTTGTATTGAGAATCAAAATGGAATGCCCTGAAAATTAAGATGAAAAGCCTCGTTACCGTAGGAATGGATAATCTGTAAGCTGGCCGTAAATCATTGATGGCTGACAGGTTACGTTATTTCCTCATTATCGTAGGCAATTGGCAATAAATCAAGTTTTTCTTTAAATAAAACTAATCTCAGGCGATCTAATATTATGGAATATTATTAGCGAAACATACTTATTTTTTAATTGTATTAGGGTGACAAACGAGCACACAATCCACCTTAGGGTAAGTGGATGCTGTGACCCATAGATATCTACATTTGTCCTCAATTAAGAATGAAAGTGCGGATTCCCTGAGGACTAGGGTTTCAGTAAAAAGAGTCTCCGGTTCTCTACACTCCCCATATAAAACACATCGGCATTAAGCAGCTATTTCACGCTGGTATTCTGGGAAAGCGTGGTGTTCCGGTTCCCGGTCAAGCCAACCCATTCATGCTACAACTATAAAATAATATAGTTGAAGCGTGGCTTTATCACGTATAAAAAATCATTTTATCTGAACAGGTTGTTTTTCCGAAGATATTTTTGTTCAGTTAGCTAAGCTAAAGTAAAGCTAAGTAAGCTAAAGTGACAATGGGCAGGCCAAAGTTCGAAGTAATGATAACCGGAGGGAAAGAAAGGTCCTTGAGTGGCATTCTCGTATCGGTAGCGAATTTTAGGGTAGCCACCTACTTGAGTGACAATCTGGTAAGACCGTGCTTTACGGAATTCTTTGGGGGAGCCTATGCTCAGCAGTGGACTGGTGAAGAACTGTATTGATGATAATGATAATATGGGCATATGCCTCTTTTCAATTCTGAGAGGCTTAAGAAGTTATTAGTCCACCACGCTACTCTATTGTGTTTTGGAGGACTTCACTTGTCCTCGTAACCTTTTACTCCTTATATATGCAAGTTTTGTTAAGATGTTTTCTTTCACCGACGAGTGCGTTTTTTTATATAATAAGGGTGCCAAACGAGCACACTGTCCACCTGATTGTAAGTGGATGCTGTGGCCCATGGACATATACCTTATCCTCGATTAAGAATCAAAACGCAGATGCGTTGTCACCCTTGAGGATGGATTAAGGAACGAATACCTCGTTTCCAGTAAAAAAGGTTCTCCGGATCTCCACATTTCCCATACGAAACACAGCAGCATTACGCTGCTATTTTACGCTGGTATTCTGTGAGAGCGCGGTCCAGCCCCGGTCGAGCCGACCCATTCGTGCTACGACTATAATATAGCTGCAGCGACAAGAGTCAGTATTGCAGTATAGACAAAGAATAAATAATAGGTATATGTGTCAAAATTAAATCGACTTTATTTGCATTTTATTACGTAGGTGATAATCAAAAGTAAATATTGCAGTAAATTAATAAGTTCGACTTTTAGTTTATACATAAATTTTAACACTCGTGGTTTACACACATGTTTCGATACACAAAGAACAATATCGAAAAACCGTTTACGTCACTAAGCCCCGCTTGTATATTTGCAAAGTAGCTTCCAGTTGCGACCGTTAGCTAAATTTTACCTCTGTGTAAATACATATGCGGCTAGCCGAAAACACGTCAAATAAATATTGCAATCCCCTCCCCTAGTCCAATTTTATGAAGACAATATGGACATCAAATACTCGTACAAGCTAGCCAAGGTGGTTACTGAATGGCAGAAGTTTTTGTCATAACAGTTTGGCCTAGCTGGGTTGCTGATATGCCCCCACTATTTGTTTTTGTGTTGGTACAATGTTCAAAAATAAATGATGATGGCTCCGTGGCGCAGTGGCTTAGCTATGAGTTACAGCGCTAAGGGCCGCGGGTTTTAATCCCGCACGGAACAAGTATTTGTATGGCCTGGAAGTAATTGTTCCGAGTCTGGATGTTTGTATTTGTGAAATTTATGTTTGTTAACTACCCCCACGATACGTTCGTTTGTCACTACACTTGTATAGAATAACAGCACCTATTTTTACCGACTTCAAAAAGGAGGAGGTATTTAATTCGAGTATAATATGTTTTTTTATGTGCGTTACCTCATAACTTTTCTCTAGGTGAACCGATTTTGATGATTCTTTTTTATCTAAAAGCTGATATTTCTCGTATGGTCCTATATAATTTAATCAAGACCTGACCAGTAGTTTTTGAGTGATCTTTAATAAAGCGTATTTGATTGACTTCGAATACATTGATTCGGTCGTATTGAAGTCGGTTGTACAAAATACTCAATTTTACCAGTTGTTATATCAAAACACGAAAACTTAATTTGAATTTCCCCGTAGTTTCGAGGGCTGAACATACATTTTGCGAGTATATTTTGCCCCCGTGCCCCATTTATCACCCGGCGATACCGTGTCGTGTTGACAGTTTTATTTGCATGAAAACATGAATATAAAATAAATTAAAACTATACAGATTGGTTAGAAAAGTTTTGTTTTTACGTACGTTATTTCATATAGATTACGTATAAAAACATTTAAAATAATAATTAAACCGCCGATAAGGTCCTCCCCTCCTCCTTAATATTGATTGATGATTTGACAAGATCGAATCCACATTACTCGTACAATGGGATGTAAATTAGAAGGCACGTGATTAATATTAAATTTATTTAAGCTACAACGAAGAGTCAAACTATAGCTCACATTTTTGCCTATTAGCGACATCTATCGAACTAACAAGAAAGTAGAAAATATTAATTAACGTATTACTCACTTCAATAGTTTGGGATGAAAAAGAATCTATTATTATTTCATTACAGTCAGTAACAGTCCACTGCTGAGCATAGGCCACCCTAAAGATTAATTACTTAATTGGGGTATTTTGCTATAGTTGTCACGCTTGTGTTGAGAAACGCAATTTTTTAAAATCCTGAGTTTTATTAGGAAGACACTGTAGACCATTTTCTGTTTCAGGTTCTCTGTATTGTCTCTTACGACACTTACTGAATGAGATGGAGTAGTGGACTCTCCTACTCGTCATTACATCGCGGTAAAAAGGCATCCTGAATTTAGTTCTGTAAAAGAATTATTGATATTAAACATAACTTTAAATTAGTATTAGAGAGAGTAAGTATAGTTAAAAGAAAGTGATGTGTGTAATTTTATAACGTGGTAGAGCCATGCTGCAGCTATATTAATTGTGTAGTTGTAGTACAATAGGTCGGTTCGACCGGGGAAGGACCACGTTCTCGCAGAATACCAGCGTAAAATAGCAGCTTAATGCTGCTGTGTTTTGTATGGTGAGAGTAGAGAACCGAAGACCCTTTTATTGGAAACGAGACATTCCATCTTAGTCCTCACGGCTGACAACGCATCAGCATTTTGATTCGCAAACGGACATCTAGTCCATGGGCCACAGCAACCACTTACCAGCAGCTGCATTGTGTGCTCGCTTGTAACCCTTACTAAATAAAAAAAGTATCGACCACACTAGGTTTTCCTCTTGTATCGTAGAGGTGTTTTACTTTGATCATGAAAAATATGTAGACAAATATTTGTAGGCCATACAAACACAAGTCTCGTGCGGGATTCCCGCGACACACAGTACGTAGCGCCCGTGGACCCCACGTATCGACAGTCTCAACCACAAATAGCACACAGTATGGATATATACTATTATAATACGTCTCTCAGACTCATATTGCGGCATTTACTCAGTTCTACTGAAAATGACGCCCAGGCTCTAAAATAACCTCCACCAACCAGACAATGGACTTTATGACTACCATATTGTATTTTAAGAGAAATTAAATTAATTAATTGTCCATACAAAAAAGTCAAAATCTAAGAGACTAGTTTATATTACAGTACAAGCAACAATTCGTATGACATTTTTTTTAATAAAAAGAAAATGTTTACTACGTTCAATAAAGGCGAGTATACATTTTTATGCTCATAAAACATTAATAAGTATAATTTATAATGAAAATGCATAATTTATTCCCACAATTTAACTTTTTCTCAATTTATAACCGTTTCGAAGCTATTTTATTACACAAACTTTCTTTAAATTTGCGAACGTTAAACCGAGGCTTTGGAATGTGGTAGATATTAAAAGTACTAAAAATGCGCAGGAAAAACGGACCAAATCTTTTATATATTAGACTTCGTTAGACTTATAATAAACTTTGGTAATATTTGTCACAAAAATATCCTTTGTTCCACTCCACGTCATAATCTACTTCTTTGCCCAAATTTCGTTAGAGTCTGTCAAGTCGTTCAAGCGTTACTGAAGGACTTACGTTCAAGCAAACACTCTTTTATTTTTGTAACGTACTAGTGATCCGCCCTGGCTTCGCACGGGTGATTTTTGGATCTCAACAACAGCGCCATCTACTGGGTTCAATTGTCAATCTAAACCATTCTCAAATCAACTTAATCACATACACAAAATTTCAACAGAATCGGTTCAACCGTTTCAGTAACACACACACGAACAGAAGAATACATAAAGACTAACAGTTACCTACGGCTTAACCCGCGTTGAATTTTTACTATATAACCTAAGGATTAATATAAGCAGTGTAATCTAAATATCAATACGTATTGAAATGTGAAAAGTTGAACGAAAGAAATAAATATCACTGAAATATCTTATGTTAACACATTTTCGTAAACAAAATTTTTAGTTTTGCTAGCTTTTGCTAAGACAGCCCGTGAACTTGCAAGCACGCTACATATAGTTGGCCATAGAAAATTATATGCTTTATTATAAACTTTCTCTTTTTTCTAAATGTTCATCTGTTACTATAAGTGTTCGTTCTTGAGCTTTGTTAATTATTTTTATAGAATAAGGGTGACAAACGAGCACAGCCTACCTGATTATAAGTGGATGCTCTGTATAGATATACATAGACATCAATATTTATCCTCGATTAAGAATTAAAATAGAGATGCGTTGTTACCCCTGAAGAGTATGTGGAATTCCTCGTTTCAGAAAAAGGGCGTCCGGTTCCTATTTTAATTTATTTGATCTATTTTTATTAATTTGAATTATTAATTAAAATATTCAACATTTAATATTGTACACTTTAAATATAAATGAATCGCGGTAGAGCCATGCAGCAGCTATATTATAATTGCAGCACAAATGGGTCGGCTAACCCGGTAAAGGCTACGTTCTTACAGAATATAAGCGTAAAATATCTTAATGCTGCTGTGTTTTGCGTGGAGGACACTAGTTTGGAGGGTATCGGGCTCTCTATATACTTTCACAGTGTAGAGAACCAGAGTCCTTATTTACTAATATCGAAAAATGTTATCTTAGTTCTCAGGGATAACACACATCTATATGTATCGTTTTGATTCTTAATTGAGGACAGATGCACATATATGTCTATGACTCCACCGAGTCAGTAATTCATTCTTGGGGCGATGTATACGCTTTTACAACAAAATCCCTGAAAATATACAAAATTTGTCATACGCAAAGTTCAAAAATTTTATTAAACTAAGTTTGTATAAAAAGGGTTATTATAATATTAAGGAATTTATGGATGATAGTAACCCCTGGGAAGGGTGATCGCTACCAAGCTATTTCTAATTTGTATTGTGTTGTTAATTGTAAACATGATTGTAAGCTATTATTTGAAAAAAAAAAATAGTCCCGCTGGGTTTCTTGCTGGTTCTTCCCAGGACAGAGGTTTTTTTTTGCGAACCAGTGGTAAATGAAAAAATTGACTTTCAATAAGTATTGCTTATAATCTACATTGAATAAAAAAGTTTCTGTTTCTGTTTCTATGGGCCGCAGTATCCATTTACCATCAGGTGTACTGTGCGCTTATTTGATACAGTTATTCTATTAAAATGTTATAATTAATATTTGATTCATATCTAGAAATCTATGGTAGACATATACATCTATAATCATCAAAAAATCTGTAGAAAAATCATGTGTGTATAGTCATTATAATATTTCCTGGAAAATCAAGTCCAGGAGACTAAGTAGATATAGCATACAGAAGTCAGTGGTTTTTAGAATTTTTGTCCGTCTGTCTGTATGTCTGTTTATTTATGATTCACGCAAAAGATACAGAAAGGAGTTCCATGAAATTTTGTAAGTATATAGAGACCCGAGGCCATTTAAAGGCTTCGCTTTATTCGATTATGAAACTTCAAGAAAGTAGGGTGGGGTATGTAAAGAGTAAAATGTAAATAACGTAGCTCTGATTCCAAGACTATTTACTATTCATAAGGATACATCGGAAGACTTCACTGATACAGAAGGAGATACGTGTTGCTAGACGTAAGATAATATTAATACAATTTTGATAAACTCACATAAATTCCGGTTGCCTATTATATACAATAGTTTCTGAGAATTCAAACAAAATCCTGATAAACAGACATTGAGACACAGGCACCAAGGTGACTCCATGAGTGATTTAATTTTCCTATTTTTTAACGAAGGATTATTAATGGTGTTTCTAAAAGGGAACCCACGCCAGCGAAGCCGCGGGTAAAAATATAGTAATTAATATTTAATACATGTTATATAATTTTACATTTAGTCAAGTTTTGTCAAATTGAAGTGATATCCGAACTAACCCTTGATGGTAAAATACATGCATAATAAACACTCACGCCTGTCACTCAGAGGGGTAGGCAGAGACTACAGACTTCCATTTGGCACGATCCTGACACACCTCTCTCGTCTCCTTCACATCCATACACCTACGCATACATGCTCGTCGGTTAAGGGTACTCCTAATTTGGCCCGTTTTCAATAAATCGCCAATTTGGTCCATACATTTTCGCCTAGGACGTCCCTTTCCGACTCTTGCATTCATTTCTGCAACATAAGTTTTCTTTGTCACTCTTTCCTCATTCATTCTTTCCACATGACCGAACCACCGAAGCATTCCTTTCTTAATCCTGGTCACAACATCATCTTGCAAACCACACTCTTCTCTTATTACACAATTTCTTACCCTGTCATTCAGATTCAACCCTAACATACTCCATAACGACCGCTTTTCTACTGAGTTCATTCTACTCTCGTGCTTCTTCTGCCACACCCAACTTTCACTACCACACGTTAAAGTAGGGACCAACACAGCATTGTGAATTGCCATACGTGCCTTTTTCGACACATTTTGACTCTTCACAATAGTGTGTAGGGCCCCATTTATTCTATTTCCTGCATTCACTCGTCGTTCTATATCCTTATCACATCTCCCATCCCTGCTAAAGCTGTAAAGTCTCTATTTATTTTTTGTTTTTCTATAAAGTATGGGTGATAAACGAGCACACAGTCCACTTGATGGTAAGTGGATGCTGTGGCATATAGACATCTACATTTATCCTCAATTAAGAATCCAAATGCAGATACGTTGTCTATGCCGAGGACTAAGATGGAATACTTCGCTTCCAGTAATAAGGGTCTCCATTTCGCCTTACGAAACACAGTAACATTAAACTGCTATTTTACGCTGGTATATTGTGAGAGCGTGGTCGTTCCCCGGTAGAGCCGGCCCATTCGAGCTGCAACCATTACATAGCTGCAGCGTGCAATTTTATTTGAGACAGACACCTAAATTTTATTTATATGTGTAGATAAAAGAAAAGACAATAACCCATTGTACCTATAGCTTATAAACACTTTAGTGTAGCCAACAAAGCGGGGAAATTTAAATCTTAAATAGGAGATTATTAGAGCTTATTTGCAACGTACAGCTGTAGATCTGGAGCAATTGGATGAAATAATACGAATTAAGGTGAAAAAGGTCAATTGGCACATGCCAAGGAAATTAAAGATATGTGAATCGAGCGCGAGAGCTACGTGTAAATGCAATTTGTATAGGGGTTGCATCCAGGGGTGGTTGTCGGCAACCCTCTGAATTTCAGTCTCACCGTGGACGCGGACCGGGGCGAATGTGTCCGCCCTAACGCGGAAAATAATTTCGAAGTGAAACCTTTCAGTTCAAGATATTAAATTAGTGTTTTTGAATTCTCGTCGTCGCTGTATCTGAGCAGGCAGAATTAATTTATGGTAAGTGAAATAAATAATTCAAAGCGTGCTCAAAATTCATTTTCTTAAATTCTTTTAGGGAAAGTCTTCTAGTTGTTCAGTCTACGGGAATATTAAAAAAGTTTAATGTTAGGTGAACATTCAAAAAGCCTTTAGGGTGTATTTAAATGTTGAGGGGTACAAAGCCCTCTTAACTCATCCTCCCCCATCATTATGCGCTTAGCGTAGCTTTTGGGAATTAATCTGACTTTTATTCAGATTTAGACCTCTTTTAATGTTAAACCAGGCACTTTTTAACTTTTTTAAATGTATTTTAAAGCTAAATATTGTAAAGATGGCACATATTTGTAAATAATTATTAACTTTTAATATTAAATTTAAACTGAGGATGAAATATTTAAACCAAAAAATAATAATTACAAAGATAACTGTGAATAATGTTAATGAATTTATATAAATGATTTTCATTAAAATACACCTTTGTTTCTTCTTTTAGTTTACAAATACTTGCAACTGCGACACACTGTCATATCAAAGAATGCAGATCTCGTATATTGATTGTGTAGTTATAGTTTCATTAAAGTTCTAGAGTAAAACTTTTACAAAAAACAGGCATTTATTAAAATAAAATATTAGTAATTTAAATAGATAACTAATCAAAATAACTCAGTTATATATGTGGATTACAAAATTATTATTATATTATTATTATTTTACTTCACTGTAATTTCGTTCAAACGAAATTAGTCTGGTTTTCAAATAAAAGTACATAAAAATTAATGGCTTATAAAATCCACGGCTAGAGATAATATTACTACATAAGAAGTGGACTAGCTTTTGAACTTGATGTTTAAATATATTATGAGTATTAAAGCCCCTCCTTCAAAATTAATTTTATTCATTTTAGTATTCAGTTATTAATTTTTTTAAAGTTTTATTATAATTCTTTCATAGAGTCTTTTTAGAGATACTACATTCTACTAAGATGAGAAACATTCATATTTGTGCTAAATTCTTAATTAATTTCAAAAAATTACAAATTATAATATTACAATCTATTTGCATCCTACTCCTGGCCGCAGGTCTCTAGTAATTTCTGACAGGGTTTTAGAGCAAGGAAGTCTTCACTGCTCCAATGCGTGTTGGACATCACATGTCATAGAAATATATTTTTTTAATTTTTCAGCCATTCAGTTTTCCTTACGAAGTTTGTCTTGGCAGTGGAGCACGTGATAAATCTGTAGTTAAAACTGCAAGTAATAATTTCATTGGTGCCAGCGAGCGGCCAGCAATTCACGGTGTAGTGGCGGTATAAGAATATCCACCCCATATCGTGATTACCCCTTATCATCCCGTAGGTATCGTAAGGGGCGACAAAAGGAAACAAACCAGGAGATGGACCGCAGCGACTTTCGAATTTAAAAAAAAATGAATTTGCCAAGCGTGGCAACTATGGCCAAAATCCTCCCTATTATGCCATCTATGAAGGAGGCTTATGTTCAGCAGTAGAATTTGATAGGCTGTTACGGCAGCGGTAACAGTGTTGCTGACAGGAATCGAACCTGGATTTGCTAAATACTTGCTTGTATAAAGACGTGACAAAAACATAAAATTTTCACTACTCATCTCTGATTAAAACTCAAGTTGATTCTACAAGCCAGGGGTTCAAAAGCTTTTTTCAGTTCGCAGCGCACTAACAGGTTTTGTATTTTGAGTCGGTGCCATATCTAGTCGAAATAGGATTCAATGATACTGGCAACAATGGCAACTTTGTTAATGTGAAGCGTGAGCTTGGCGGCCTTTTTAAAATGTTTTTTCAAAGCATGTGATAAGGTTTTTTTGTTGAAAAAGGGTGGTAAAAGAGCACACAGTTCACTTGATTGTAAGTGGATGCCGTGGCACATAAAAATCTACATCTCATCTCAATTAAGGATTAAAATGCAGATGTATTGCTAATCCTGAGGACTAATATGAAATGTTTTCAGTAAAGGGTCTCCGGTTCTCTACACTCACCATACGAAACACGACAGCATTGAGCTGCTATTTGACGCTGGGATTCTGTGAGGGCGTGGTCCCTCCCCGGTCGAGCCGACCCATTCGTGCTGCAACTATAATATAACTGCAGCATGGCTCTATCACGTTGAAATTGACACCGCTACTTTCATTTCTTGCTCCGCATTGATTTTTGAGCGGTATTTACTCTTTATCACAGCTACAACCGAAAATCTGATTTATTTTGTACGAGCAAATACCTAAAATTTGGATTCTGGAGAGTAAAAGGAGTGACTCACAGCGTCTCTTATTTACTTTCTACGCCGCATCAGGGTGCAGCGGCGAGGACTTTGGGAACCCCTACCACAGGCCCTAATTATCTGAGAATTAAGGTAGTAGTAGCTCAGAGGCTAATAGTTCGGCGTAAATTTTATTATTTAATCCCCGCCGGCATCAATTAAATTGTTAATTGTAAATTTATTGCTGATTTTCCACATGTTCACCGGTGAAGGAAAATATATGTGACATTTAACATTAACACGTTGTTATACGTAGTAGAGCAATGCTTCAGCTCGTGTGATCATTATGTCGTTGTAGAGCAGAAATGGTAGTCCTCAGAGGTGAAAACACATCTACATTTTTATTCTTAACTGAAATCGATATAGATGTCTATCGATTAAAGTATCCACTTGCCATCAGCCGGACTGTGTGTTCGTTTGTCAACTTTGTTCTATAAAAGTTTTTAAATAACCACACATCACAGTTTATCGTCGGAGATAAACCTATAACAGAGATTTAAGATATTTAGCTTATGGGCAGGCAATGTACCAGTAACTTTCATGTCGTGAGAATACAATACAGCGTTATAATATTTAAGCTGCTATATTTTCATTGTGTGTGTGTGTGTGTGTGTGTGCGTGCGTGTGTGTGTGCGTGCGTGCGTGCGTGTGTGCGTGCGTGTGTGCGTGCGTGCGTGTGTGTGTGTGTGTGTGTTTGTGGTATGAAGGCTAGCTCGAAGAACCGACAACCGTTGGGGAAGAAGGGCGACTCCCCGCTAGATGGAGTGACGACTTGGTAAAACATGCAGGAAGTCGATGGATGTAGGTGGCTCAGGACCGTGCTTTGTGGCATACCTTGGGGGAGGCCTATGTTCAGCAGTGGACTTGTGAAGGACTGTAATGATGATGATGATGATGATTTTCATTGAATATTTAAACTTGATTCGCTATTAGTTTTTCTTTTTAACCAGCCAGTAAAACTCAACTGCTGGACATTAGTCACTCCGTGTGCGTGTATGTGTTCGTGTGTGTACACGTGGATGAGTGCGTGCGTGCGCGCGCGTGTGCGTGTGTGAAATCAGAAATCAGAAATCAGAAATTTTTTATTTGCTTTAAACATGGTAGTGCAAAGATGTTAACATAATGGTACGTCCTCATGTTTGACTTAATATTGTCATGCAAATTTAAAAGTAGTTACATTTTAGTCTACTTAGAGCTAAAAATAAGTTAACATACTAAACAGAAAACTAATGGTAAACATGAGTCACAGACAGAGCATTACATGTCATCATTTATAAATTGTATAATATTTTATGTCAAATTATTCAAGTCATAAAATAAAGTAAACACAGAGAAGCTACAAATACAGTTAAAATTTAAAAACCTCTTGGTCATCTAAGTATTCCTGGACTGAATAAAAGCACCTAGTGAAAAGCCAGGAATGTAACTTTCTTTTAAAACATGGTAACGGGAGAGCTTTGAAACTTGGATGAAGCTTATTATAAATTTTAATAGCCATACAATAACAGCTTCGTCTGTATAGTTGAAGTCTTATTCTAGGTTGCACGATCCTTTCTCCCTGTCTCGTAGGTTTATTTTTTTGTTTTGCTCTTTAGTGACAAAATAGTGAGAATGTTGTCGTACAAAAATACACATTTGTTTAATATACAGGTACGGTAGCGGTAGAATTCCAAGTTTATTGAAAAGGGGTTTACAGCTTTCAAGAAAATGTACTCTGCAAATAGCCCTAATACATTTGGCTTATGGGCTATGAAAGCCCGGTTTACATCCGCTGAACCTCCCCACAATATAATGCCGTAACTTAATAGTGATGACACATAGCCATGGTAGGCCGATAGAGCAGTTTCAATGGTTGATACATTACTGAGTCGTCGTAGCGCGTATACAAATTTATTTATTTTTGTACATAGATTGTCTATATGTGCTTTCCAGTCACAGAATTTATCTAAAGTAAATCCAAGAAATTTAGCTTCATTAACAATTTCAACAATATTACCGCAATAATCGACTAGTACATCCATTGACCTTGCTATATAAGTAGTAAACTGGATTCCCTTTGTTTATTGTATGTTTATTTTGAGATTGTTTGAATGTAGCCAATTGATTAGGTTGTGTAAAGTCTTGTTAATGATAATATTGGATTTTTCTATTTCGTCACATTTTATTACTACGGTAGTGTCGTCTGCAAACATGTAACATTTATGTTGAGTTGCATTTGGTAAGTCGTTAATAAATATCAAAAACAACAGGGGCCCCAAGATACTGCCCTGTGGAACTCCACATGGGTTGACACGATACTTTGACCGGAAAGTACACTGTCTGGATTCAACAACTGCTGCTATCTCAATACATTGCTGTCTATTATACAAATAACTTTCCAACCAGTCGTGAGCGTTACCTCTAATACCATATCGATAGAGTTTATCTAGTAATCTTTTATGTGGAACAAAGTCAAAAGCTTTGGTCATGTCTAGAAATAAAGCAATAACTGGTATCTTTTGATTAATACATTCAGTGACATAATGTATCAGATTGTAGCAAGCCAACGTAGTAGAGTGACCTTTGCGAAAACCATACTGTTCTTCTCTCAGTATATTATTTGATGTAATAAAGCTATCAATGCGCTTGAAGATTACTTTTTCATATATTTTAGATAGTATTGAAATAAGAGTTATCGGTCTATAGTTATTCATATCACATTTATCGCCCTTCTTGTATATTGGCTTAACAATACATAACTTAAGGATATTGGGGAATGATCCCTGTTCCATTGACAAATTAATTACATGAGTAAGAGGTCGACTTAAATCCCTCGCACATGCCTTTAGTACTTTTCATGTCCAACTGCATTGCTGTTTTTAAGCGATAAAATAATAGTAGCTATTTCCATTTCATTAGTTGGGGTTAGGAATATTGAATTTTTATTGAATGGAATGTTAATTTTATCAGAATTTAAATCGTCATGTTCTAGGTTCGTCATATCTATAAAACAGTTATTAAAAAATTCACATATTACATTAGGATTACTATATTTTATGTCATATATACTTATCATGTCAATAGCATTATATTCTTTATCGTTATTTAAATTATCATTGATAATATTCCATGTCGCTTTACATTTATTAGAAGCGTTATTTATAACTCTTTGGTTTTGTAATTTTTGAGCCCTATAAATGCACTTTTTGAGAATTTTATTGTATTTTTTGTATGCGTATTTTTTAGATATTCTAGAAATTTTATTGCTTCTTGTATATTGAATATACAGACGCCGCTTATTTTTACACGCAAGTCTAATGCCTTTACTAAGCCATTTCTGGTATCTGAATTTATTACTGATCTTAATAAGCTTTATTGGAAAACAGAGTTTATTAAATAGATCAATCACGTTATGCAATTCGTTGAAAGCTTCATTAGCATTTTTATTATTATATACTTCTGAAAATGATAGCGCAGACATACAGTTTCTAAACTTGAACAAGTTTTCTTCACTGTAATCAATTGTCTGTTTAGTATACTCCTTTTTAATCAACTTCATTTTAAATGATATAGTTTGGGCTGATTCATGGTCAGATAGGCAAACAAGATGTGTGCCTGATTTGACCCTATACACGTTACTGGCGATCTGGTCAAGACATGCCTTTCCATGAGTTGCAGTATTTATGTGCATTTTTAAGTTAAAGTTTTTTAGAATATCATTTAAGAGCTTAGTTTGTTTTTGTCAAGTTGGTTTTAATATGTCTATATTCCAATCGCCAGTCAGAACTATTTTATGTTTGGGTTTACTTTTAAGTAAGTTATGCAAAAGTTCTTGGAGCTTGATAAAAAACAGATTTACGTCAGAGTCCGGTGTCCGATAAATGTTAACAACTACCAATTTGTACGTAGGTATTTCTGCACCGCAGCATTCAAAGCTCTTAGACAGTGATAATTCTCTGCAAATGTTGAGTATTCTTGAGTTAAAGTGGTTTTTGACTAAGATGAATGAACCACCCCTTTTTTCGCAATTTCGTGAATAGTAAGCAGCTAATTTGTAATTAGGTATTTTAAGATTTACTTCGTCACCGTTTTGAATAAACGTTTCACTCAAGCATAACACTTGTATGTCCAACTTTTTATCCTTGAATTCTTCCAGTGCAGATTTTAAATAATCTGATTTATTTAGAAGTCCGGCAATATTTTGATGCGTTATTGTAAAGTTGTTATGGGCGAAAAAAGTCTTCCCTATTTAAGTCATTGTTATGTATGTTAAGTCATTGTGTGTGTTAAGTCATTGTGTGTGTGTGTGTGTGTGTGTGTGTGTGTGTGCGTGCGTGCGTGCGTGCGTGCGTGCGTGCGTGCGTGCGTGCGTGCGTGCGTGCGTGCGTGCGTGCGTCGTGCGTGCGTGCGTGCGTGCGTGCGTGCGTGCGTGCGTGCGTGCGTGCGTGCGTGCGTGCGTGCGTGCGTGCGTGCGTGCGTGCGTGCGTGCGTGCGTGCGTGCGTGCGTGCGTGCGTGCGTGCGTGCGTGCGTGCGTGCGTGCGTGCGTGCGTGCGTGCGTGCGTGCGTGCGTGCGTGCGTGCGTGCGTGCGTGCGTGCGTGCGTGCGTGCGTGCGTGCGTGCGTGCGTGCGTGCGTGCGTGCGTGCGTGCGTGCGTGCGTGCGTGCGTGCGTGCGTGCGTGCGTGCGTGCGTGCGTGCGTGCGTGCGTGCGTGCGTGCGTGCGTGCGTGCGTGCGTGCGTGCGTGCGTGCGTGCGTGCGTGCGTGCGTGCGTGCGTGCGTGCGTGCGTGCGTGCGTGCGTGCGTGCGTGCGCGCGCGTGCGTGCGTGCGTGCGTGCGTGCGCGCGAGCGCGTGCGTGCGTGCGTGCGTGCGTGCGTGCGTGCGCGCGGGCGTGCGTGCGTGCGTGCGTGCGAGCGCGCGCGCGTGTGTGTGTGTGTGTGTGTGTGTGTGTGTGTGTGTGTGTGTAGTATAAAGGCTAGTTTATTAATTGTCACGTTCGGCATTCGGAATGCCGATCAGAGTGCCAGAGTCAGACGTCTCGCAACTTCGACGCTGTTTGTCGTCACGGACCTACCTATTTACCACTTCCGTTAACAATACAGGCGAGGATTTCCTACATTAAAAGGCTTTTAGCGCACCCAATTCGGCTGCAAGCATATTTGTCCAACACGAAGTAAGCGTACGACAAAAAGTTACTTCATTTTTTAAACGTTTTTACTTATTATCTGGAATAAAGGATCTGAGCAAAATATAGCCGATTAAGAATCTAATTTAATAACATGCCTTTTATATTAATGAAAAATATTCAACGGTTATCGCTTATAAAAACGAGACCTCGAACATCATAGTTTTTCCCCGACGTTTAAATTATAGCTTTTCTGTTTAGATTAAAATAAGGTATTTTTAAAATCTATTCAATTAAGAATTTAATTCAGAGTTCCATGTATGCGCACATTGTTTCAAGTATATAGATAATATTTCAATAGGTATAAATTAACGTCAAAAACTTTTAGAAAACACGTTACTTTTATCTAAACTAGCCTTAAGCCGCCAGTAACGATATCGACGGGCCACGGAACAGTGGCGTAAAGGCTCGTTCTGAAGCCATGCGAACGGATACAGACAGTATGTCACCGTCTACGGAAAACAATACGTATTCTTCGTACGAGGTGGGCTACAAGACGCGGTGATTCAGAGATACTGTTGCGCGGCTAAGTTGACATCTCATCTCATGGCACTAACGCCATCTAGTGTCGGGTAACAGAGCGTAGAGAGAGCTTTCCAGAAAATGACATGACAAATTTTTTACCGACAGCGCCATCTGTTGTCGAAACGAAGAACTAAGCTTCAGAAGCCCGACACTCGAACTTTCGATGCTTAGTCGATTGGCGCGCGTATTTACTTGAATGTTCTGGATTTTTCGGTGCTAAGGTGTATTTATAGGCGCTGCAAGGTGCGATCGGGGAAGTATTGGATTTGGCGAGACAAGCGAAGCTTCGGAGCGAGATAAAGTGAATCAGTGTGATTAATTATTGGTGTTTTTAATTTTAATTAGTGTAAAGTGAATTAAAGTGTTAATTTAGGTAATTCTATCGGCAATTTTTATTGTCACGAACCTCAAGCTCGTAACAATACAAAACCTGTTTTGACATTCATTTACTTGGGTCTCACATTGATGTTAAAAATTTAAAGAACTGTGTATGTTTAGAACTCTGAACTTTGGTATTTTTGTCTCAATTTTGTATTTTATAAAGTTAACTGATATGTTTGTTATAGATGAATTCCCGAAAACGGACAAAGACAATATGTAAAAGTCTACGGAAAACAATACTGATTGCTCTTCATATATTTAGTAGTACAGACTGGGCTGCGAGATGCGGTAATTCATAGATGGAAAAACCTGTCCCGAGATTCATTATTTGGGCCACGCATCATTGATCAATGTTTAAAATAATCGAGTATAGTATGTTTAGAACTCTGAACTTTGGCATTTCTTTGTCTCAATTTTATATTTTATGAAAGTTACCCGGATATGTTTGTTATAGATGAATTCCCGAAAACGGACAAAGACAATATGTAAAAGTCTACGGAAAACAATACTGATTGCTCTTCATATATTTAGTAGTACAGACTGGGCTGCGAGATGCGGTAATTCATAGATGGAAAAACCTGTCCCGAGATTCATTATTTGGGCCACGCATCATTGATCAATGTTTAAAATAATCGAGTACTATGTTTAGAACTATGAAGTTTGGCATTTCTTTGTTTCATTTTTTTATTTTATGAAATACCCGGATATTAGCAATCTTACTCTTAATTGTTATGTTCTGAAAAACAAAATTAACCCTTTATAATATTAACAGTTGATCAGAATAGTGAAGCCACGCTATGGTAGGAGCCATGTTATGGTAGTAGTACGAATGGGTCGGCTAGACCGGGGAAGGACCACGCTCTCAAAAAATACTAGCGTAAAGTAGCAGGATAATGCTGCTGTTTTTTGGATGGTAAGTGTAGAGAACCGGGGTTTTAACTAGGAACGAGGCATTTCATCTTAGTCCTCAGGGGTGACAATGCATCACATATTGATTCAAAACGATGATAGATATGGACAACAGTGTTCATTTACTATCAGGTGGAATGTGTGCTCCTTTGTCGCCCGGACTTTATTAAAAAAACAGTAAGCGAAATAGAGATTAAAATTCCAGTGGAAACATGGCAGAAATCCCTACATATCCCTACATTACACTCAAAGGTCACTGTCCATTTTTCCACCTGCCCTACAAACAAAAAATAAATTTACCTACCATAAGGTATTAAATCTACCCAATCCTTTATTTAAACATTTTTTTAATGACATAATAAATTATACTTAGATAACGAACAGACAAAACGTGAAAATGTGCCAGTTTATACAGCTGAGGAATTTTATTTTACTAAGGGTAGAGTCGTTGATCCCGCACCTAAGGGAAATTACATTTTCTGTCCAGGTAGATATTGCGTTTTATTGCGTTTTTGGATGATAAAGGTTATTTTGTCCTGACGTTTGTTACCTTAAGGTATTTATTTATTACTAGTTATTGCAGGCAGCTTCGTCTAATTGGAAATTCGGTGCCCTCTGATTCTCTGCGTAGTATGTAATATGTACGTGGTAGAGAGTACCCTCCATACGTGATAGAGAGTACGTTCCATACGTGGTAGAGAGTACGCTCCATACGTGGTAGAGAGTACGCTCCATACGTGGTAGAGAGTACGCTCCATACGTGGTAGAGAGTACGCTCCATACGTGGTAGAGTACGCTCCATACGTGGTAGAGCCACGCTGCAGCTATACTATGGTTGTAGCACGAATGGGTCAGCTCGACCGGGGAAGGACCACGCTCTTACAGAATGCCAATAGCAGCTTAAACTGCTGTTTCGTGTGGTGAGTGTAGAGATCGGGAGACCCTTTTTTACTGGAAACGAGGCATTCCATCTTAGTCTTCAGGGGTGACAACGCAACTGCGTTTGGATTCTTAATCGAGGATAAATGTAGATGTCTATGGACCTCAGCATCCACTTACCATCAGGTGGACTGACAATGACTGGTGGACTGAATGACATATATTATATATATATATATATATATATATATATATATATATATATATATATATATATATATATATATATATATATATATATATATCGATCAATGCAGAAAAAATCATGAATTCATTATAGGCTGAAGTCCACAGCTGAACGTAGGCCCCTCCCACAGATTGCAACATAGGGATATTTGCCATACTTACCACGTTCCGGTTGCCAATTCACCAGCCGAGCTACTAAGTACCATGCCGGTATCATCGGATTTGAAATTTATCCTATTTTAAATTTATTCAAATACCACAAAATAAATATTTATTGAGTAAGTAAGGCAAATGATGGAGAATTTCCAGTCGGAACTTCTAAAACTTTGCGTCATCTGTACAAGGTGTGGAGGAGCATTGTCTTAAAGAAGTAGGGATTAAAGAACCGGACGCTTTGACTGTATCTAGTGCATAAAGGCTCGCCGCACTTCTGCGAAGGAATCCCTGTTTCCGTTAAGCGGCTAAGGGAGCGGCAACGGGAAGTCCCGTAAGCGGTTCTTCTTGCCGATGTTATTCGTTTCTTGTGGCAGCACTGTGTAGAGGATAAACAACCATTCAAGCCCCTTTCCAGATATTGCTCTCTCTTTAAGAAATCTTTTTCTACCAACAGTCTACTGGGTAAGTACCACCGTCTTACCTGTTTCTGCTGACAAATAGTATCACTGCACTGCGCTGCTGTGTGCGAATCTAAAGGGTACAAAGAGCTAGCACAATTAAAGGTGAGGCATCCCATCTAAGTCTTCAGGGCTGATATCACATCTGTAGCCTTCTTAACTTAAAGTCTCTGCACGTGTCCATAGACTACAGTAGTCACTTACCATCAGGAGGACTGTAAGTCCTTTTGACCCTACATTTATTTTAAAAACGAGATGGTTATATCGCCAATGGCTGATCGTGATATCTTTTGTCGGTCTTCAAGCTATATGGCTGGTCTTTTACCACTGTAGCTTACTGATCCACTAGACTATGTAACTTACACTTGTTCTTATGCAGAAATCTACCAACTTTATAGTGTAGAGAAATGTAATTGTGAGTAATATTATTTGTATTTGCAATGTTATTTAATATTGTCTAGAAATATTTAAATACGCACAAAGATAAGATAAGACTTTTGTAATATATAATTCAATGAAGTCTTACGGATTCCCGCGCCTCTGACGTAGTTAAGGAAAATTTAATAAAAGTTTTATTTTATCCCTACCATTGATCTTGCAATTGTTAAATAGACCGGGAAAATATCTTCGTTGATTAACGCAATTTATTACGAACTTTAGATTATCCTGTCTTTTAAACATCACCTTTGTTTTAACACAAGTTGCTTAAATTTTAAAATCTATATATTGATTTTTTTTAATTCTTGAACTGTATGTATGTATGGATATATGTATGTACGTATGTTTGTATGTCATTTTTAGTTGTGTTACATTACGTATAATTTAAAACTGTAACAGTTGTGTAACTTAAGAGGGGAAGCAATCGTGATAATGACGGAATATTATTTGTTGGCCTTGGTGATAGAATTTAGTAGGTGGTGCAATGTTTGCTAACGAGACTAAGTAGTCTGAGTTATATAAGATATTTTTAGTTATTTAACTTATCCTTTACCCAAAGACTCAAAGATTGCTTAATCATCCATCCATCACCATCACAGGATATAAAGTTCACTGCTGAACATAGGCCTCCCCCATAGATTTCCTCATAGTGGGGATTTTCCCATAGTTGACACGCTTGGTTTGCTGGTTGTCAACCGCAGTTTTCTTATTATTTAGTTGCTATCAGGAGGACGCTGCTGCGCATCACCAGTTTCAACTTCCCTCCGTCGCCTCTCACGACACCCACGGGACGATAGGGGTGGTGGATATTCTTAAACCGCCACTACACGGTTTTGAGTTTGTAAATTATTTAATAGGCCTATATTATTACGTCGACTGCCTCGTTGGTCTAGTGGTTGTAGTAGTGCGACTGCTGGTCATGAGGTCCTGGGTTCGACTCCCGGGTCGGGCCAAAAAATTAATTATTGAGTTTTTCCGTCAAGAAATTCTCAGTAGTTGCCCGGAGTCTGGAAGTTGGCGGTATCTCACCCCCGTGCCTCGGAAAGCACGTAAAGCCGTTGGTCCTGCGGCTGATCTCTCTCCGGTCATGTCGGTTTACCGTCCCATCGGATTATGAGAGTGAGGGAATAGACAGTGCACCTGTGCTTGCGCATACACTTGGGCACTATAATCCCGTTCTGCGCCGATGGCTAGCCTCCGTTGAGGCAGACCGCCGTGACCGAAATTCGGTCTGGAGGACATTATTATTTTTACGTATGCGGAGTAATTTAGATTTCAGATTATCAAATACCATTCGTTTTATCAACTTTTCATTTTTACAAAAAAATCTTCTAGTTTTGCGGATAAAATGTAGCTTAAATACCTCTTGGCATTGCTATCTACATGTTTGTAAAGTTTCATTACATTAGGTTGAGCCAATCCGAAGATAAGTCCGGACAGATAGACAAAAGCTTTAAGTTAATATAAATAATGCAACTTAAACAAAACCCAAATGCAGAAACAAAACAACGTAATTTGAAGACCCACCTTAGTAGAAATTAACTGTCGCAAGTAATATTTTCAGTCCGAGTGCGAATGCAGGCTTAAGTTAGTCTTTGCTACAAGCGGTCATTTTGTGTCTCCTTGACATCGCTCATTATCTTGTTGTGCTCATTCATCTTCTCATTTGTAGCGTCGCTTTGACTTGCAACTGGGACATAAATATTATAGCACAGTATATGCGATGGTTCCGTTATTTAAATACCAAAGACGCAAAAAGTAAGCCAATAACAAACTTAACTTATTGCAAGAACACGCATTGCATCTAAAATAATTTCCAACCTACAATATACTTTTAAATGCATATGTGTGCGTATAGCGGTGAATTTTTATGGGCTGATGAATAATGGAGCAAAATTAAGAAGGAATATTTTAATTTATTTGGAAGACCAACAGTTATAATAATTAGAATAAATAATAATGTTACGAGCTTGAAGTTCGTGACAATAAAAATTGCCGATAGAATTACCAAAATTAACTCTTTAATTCACTTTACACTAATTAAAACTTAGAACACTAATAATTAACCACAATGATTCACTTTATTTCGCTCCTTCCCCGCTCGCATCTTGCAGCGCCTTTAAATACACGTTATCACCGAAACATCCGGAATATTCAAGTAAATACGCGCGTCAATCGACTAGGCGCCGAAAGTTCGAGTGTCGGGCTTCTAGAAGATTAGTTCTTCGTTTCGATACTAGATGGCGCTGTCGGTTGAAAGATTAGTGATGTCATTTTCTGGAAAGCTCCCCTCGCTCTCGTCCCCGGCACTAGATGGTGCTACTACCGGGTACATGACGCCAACTTAGCGCGCAACACTGCCCCCTCCTAAGACATGCTCGTCCCGAGCATTATCGGCTCCATAATAACGCGCCAAGCGATCCACATGGACGATCTTAGGAGTCCCTCTTGCGCCTTTCTGTATCCGGTAGGTTACATCGTTGATCCTGGTTACAATCCGGTACGGGCCGTCCCATTTAGCTTGAAGTTTAGGAGATTTTCCTTTGCTGCGGACTGGATTGTGCAACCACACTAGTGGACCTTCGTCGAACCCTTTGTTGTTCATTTTGCGTGTTTTCATCTTTTCAGCATTTGCTGGCCCGATTGTCTGACGTGCTTATAAATGTCATTCATTTTGTTCCGCAAGTCATTTGCATAATCGGTTATACTACGTGGGGGTGGTATCCCGGTGATCAGGTCTGCAGGCAGCCCTAATTCTCTTTCAAAGTTTGCGAAAGCTGGTGCCACTGCTGTACTTTCGTGAACAGCGCTTCGATATGACAACAAAAACGGTTGTATGTGCTTGTCCCAATCTCGTTGCCGATTGTCTACAACTTTTGCTAGGTATCTCTCCAATGTCTGATTAAATCGTTCTACCATTCCATCAGATTGCGGGTGATAAGAAGTCGTTCTTATTTTATGAGTACCCATACCTCGGCAAGTTTCCTGGAATATTTAAGACTCAAAATTCCTTCCTTGATTGCTGTGAATCTCTAAAGGTACTCCAAAACGATAGAAGACTTCATGAACTAGTTTATCTGCAACTGTTGAAGCTTCTAGATTTGGTATGGCGAAGACTTCTGGCCACTTACTGAAGTAATCCATCACAACCATGAAATACTTGTTACCGCTTTCACTCTCCGGAAACGGCCCCGCCGCGTCAATGGCTATTCTCTCCCTTGGTGCACTAACATTGTACAACTTCAATGCACCTCTACTACGAGTCTGAGGTCCCTTTACAGCTGCACAACTTATACATTTGCGACACCAGTCCTCGACGTCGTTTCGACATTGGACCCAGTAAAACCGTTCTCGGATCTTCAGTAGAGTTCTTTTAACTCCCAGATGGCCTCCTGAACAATCATTATGGTACAGCTGTAGAACATCCGGTACTTTAGCTTTAGGGACAACCATTTGCAAATGACAGCTGTCTCCCTCGAACATTTTCCCATTTACGGCACAGAACTCCATCCTGAATCAGCAAGCTGTCCCACTGGGCCCAATAGCTTTTAGTGTTCGAACTCATCGCTGAGACGTCGCTCCACTTGGGATTGCCTTTATCCATTGCAGAATCGGCTTGATGTCCGGATCTTCCTGCTGTGCATGTAGTAAGCTGTCCTTCCATTCGTTGCTGAGGTGGTGTGTCCTGAGCATCCTCACGGATACCACTTTCTTACTCTCTTGTCTAGTATAATGGTTACAATCTTCAGGACAAGGTCTTCTTGACAATGCATCTGCGTTGGATCTCAAAGTCGTATTCCTGCAGTAGTTCAATCCAACTCGCAACTTGTCCTTCTGGATTTTTAAACTGTAATATCCATTTTAGTGCAGCATGGTCAGTTCTTAAGTGAAATTTCCGCCCCAGAAGATATTTGCTAAAATGCTGCAACGACTTTACCACAGCTAGCAATTCGCGTCTTGTGACACAATAGTTCCTTTCCGGTTTTGACAACGACTTGCTGGAGTACGCTATCACGACCTCTCGGTCACCGTTCCGTTGAGACAACACACCGCCAAGTCCTATATCACTTGCGTCTGTGTCAACTATAAATTCTTTGCTTGTATCAGGGTATCCCAAAATAGGTGTTTTGCACAGACGGTCCTTGAGCTCCTGGAATGCGATATTGCAACTTTCACCCCAGCAGAAATGTCGCTTCTCCTCGGTTAGCTTATGCAGAGGTTTGGCTATATCTGCAAAGTTCTTCACAAATCGCCGGTAATAGGAGCACAAACCCAAAAATGCTCTACCGCGTCTTGTCTTTTGGAACCGGCCAATCCTTGACAGCGGCGATTTTCTCTGGATCCGTGAGGATACCTTCTTCCGATAATACATACCCAAAAAAGTTAACTTGCCGTTTGAATAGTGAACATTTCTTCGGATTCAACGTGAGGTTGGCACTCTGAATCTTCATGAGCACTCGTTCCAGGTTTTGAATTTGTTCCTCAAACGTACGGCCTACGATGATGATGTCATCCAAGTAGACCAGACAGGCATCGCCAATTAGCCCGGTAAGTACAAGTTCCATCAGCCTTTCAAACGTTGCTGGATATTGCACAACCCAAACGGCATTGCTTTAAATTGCCACAGACCCTTTTCCGTCGAGAACGCAGTTTTCTCCTTGTCCTTAGGGTCAATTTCAACTTGCCAGTAGCCACTTTTTAGATCCAGCGTGCTAAACCAATTTACTATTTGGCAAGGGATAGTTGTCCTTCTTCGTAACGTCGTTCAGACGGCGGTAGTCAACACAAAACCGCATGCTGCTATCCTTCTTCTTTACCAGTACCACTGGTGAACACCATGGACTAGAGGAAGGTTCAATAACACCATCCTTCACCATTCCTTCAATCATGGTTTCCACTTCCTTTTCACGTGCTACCGGCAATCTTCTTGGCCGCTGACGGATAGGCAATTCTTCTCCTGTGTTTATTTTGTGTTGAACTAAGCCAGTCTTTCCTATGTCAGCATCGTTAGATGAGAATACATCGGCATACTTGAGTAGCAACTTCCTCGCCTTGACCATTTCGGTCGGGGAGAGAACGCTGCGACAGTCTTCCAAAAGTGTGGTCACTCTGTTTGTGCATCCTTGCTGGGGGTCTCACTCGATATATATTGGCACCGACGTAACCAATTCAATTCCTTACAAATACCAACCAGCGTGCCTTTTTCTATAATCTGTTCCCGATCACAAAGGTTCAGCACACGTACTCCTGAGATATCAGTGGTTCTGACCAAGGTTCGAGCTACTTTCCACGGAAGGTCATTGTTTACCCTTTCCACAAGTACACAACGGTGAGCTTGCCCAGCGTTTCGAGCAAGACTAACCGGAACAATCGTTTTCGATCTCGGCGGAAGAACAATCTTCTTAATGCTGTATACGTTCCCTGGTAACGCAACTTCCATAAATGTTCCTCCTGTTCACATTTCAAAACACCTTGCTTAACGTCGATCTAACAACAGTTATTCCTCATAAAGTCTAGGCCCAGGATGCAGTCGTCCATTATATCAGCCACGATGACATTATGCAGGTAGATCACGTTGCCTAGCTTCAACTCCATCTCCTTCTCTCCACGGACGGGTATACGCTGACCAGTGGCTGTTACCAAATTAATGCGTTCTCGGTTGTATGCGGAGTCCCCAAGGAACTGACTTGTAAGTTGGGAACTAACAACCGTACGAGAGGCTCCAGTGTCTATGGTCAGTTTACACGGCATTCCTTTGACCTCGCCCTTGATGATTAGACTGTTCCCATCATGGGTTTGTGTGAGATCCTTGAGGCTCTTTTAACATCAGCCAGCACCCGCCCCGCAGTTCTGGCTTTTACTCGTTTCCCTGCTGCTGCTGGGCGGTGCTGTTGGCCGCACTACCCTCCTGAGATCGTTCACCTTCCCTTTCTAGGGTTCGCTTAGGGCAGCTGGATCGAAGATGGCCCTTATGGCCCCACAGCCGTAATACCTAGGGCTGAATCCTTTGTTGCGGTCGCGAACTGTAGCTGCTGCACCTCCTGATGCGATGGGAACGATGATCCTGCCGCACGGCTTCCACCTCCAGTACATGGGCCAAGGCGTCCTTAAGCGTCTCGTGGTGCCCGAGCCTCACAGCAGCTCTGACTTGCAGTTCGCGGATGGGGGTGAGGTTCCCTTCAATGAGCGCAGGTACAGACCGGTATGCTTTTCGCACCAGCTTCTCCACCTCTAGAGCCCACTGCTGCAGGTTTTCGTTGATGCGCTGCATGCGATCTTTAAGCTGCGTACGAAAGACGTGTTCCAGGTGAGCGTCGCCATGTCTCGCCTCCAATGCCTCAAGGAGTTGCTCGTAAGTCACTTCCTTACCGAGAGCTTCCAGAACTGTTAAGGCCTGGTCGCGCAGGCCTAGTGTGAGAGCAGTCATGGCCTGACTTTTATTCCAGCCGTTCGCCTTCATAACAGCTTCAAACTGGACTTTGTAAGCTGACCAGGAAGAAGTCCCATCGAACGGTGGCACTTTGAAGCCACGTAGCGAAGGTGTTGTAGCTACTGCGGGGGCTGCAATTCCATCTCCAAGTTTGAGTTCATCCAGCGTTTTCTTAACTTGGTTGATTTGGGTCTCAGCTTCCGACAGGCGGTTATCATGTTGAGCAACCTTATCCTTTATCTCCCTTATCTCTTTCCCGAAGGTAGCGTGAAGGACCATCATGAGAAACTTCTGCTCTTCCCTATCACATTTGAGCTGATCTTCTAAGCGACGGGCCTGTTCTTCCTGCTGCTCTTTCAACTGAACGGCCTGTTCCTCCTGTCCGCGCTTCAGCTGCTCTTCCAACCGATGGGCCTGCTCCTGCAGTATCACCATCAGAGCACCTAAGTCAGGTGCTGTAGGTGTAGGAGCTGCTCACGGGCCAGCCTCCGTGGCTGGCAGTTGGTTCTCTGACGTCTGCGGCGCTGCACCACCAAATCGTCTCTGGTCCGTCTCCAGCTGGCGTTGACTTCGAGTACGGACACCCTCCGTTTCCTCCTTAGGTAAAATCGGCATGATTTAATCCCACCTCTGACACCAATTGTTACGAGCTTGAGGTTCGTGACAATAAAAATTGCCGATAGAATCACCAAAATTAACTCTTTAATTCACTTTACACTAATTAAAACTTAGAACACTATTAATTAACCACACTGATTCACTTTATTTCACTCCGAAGCTTCGCTTGTCTCGCCAAATTCAATACTTTTGAAACATCCAGAATATTCGAGTAAATACTAAAAAAAGTTCGAGTATCGGGCTTCCAGAAGCTTAGTTCTTCGTTTCGATACTAGATGGCGCTGTCGGTTGAAAAATTAGTGATGTCATTTTCTGGAAAGCTCCCCTCGCTCTCGTCCCCGGCACTAGATGGCGCTACTGCCGGGTACATGACGCCAACGTAGCGCGCAACAATAATTATAATAACTTTTTTATAGGATAAGGGTGACAAACGAGCACATAGTCCACCTGATGGTTACTGGTTGCTGCGATCCATAGACATCTACATCAATCCTCGATCACGAATCAAAATTCAGATGCGTTGTCACCCGTAAAAACTAAGATGGAATGCCTCTTATCCAGTAAAAAGTATCTGCGGTTCTCTACACTCACCATATGATACGAAGCAGCGTTAAGCTGCTACTTTACGCTGGTATTCTGTAAGAGCAGGACAGGGTAGAGGTTTTTTTCGAACCAGTGGTAAATTAACCCTTCAATCCCCATAAAATCCAATGCAGTCGCATGCGTCCGTCAAATCTCGAGCGGTCGCATGCGACTGCACCGACTATAGCACTTTAAGCCATTAAAACTTATATTTAGAGACTACTTTTCTATGAAGAAGTTTGGCACTATAAAATCTATACAAAATTCTCTATATAAAAGTCAAGTTTTATTTCATTACAAAAAGACTATTGCATTTTGATAACAAGAAAATACATACCAAGCGAATGTTGGCAGCGTGAAAATCACAATTATTTCAATATGTATTAAAAGTAGTCTCTAAATATAAGTTTTAAGGTTGCCCTAGTCGATGGCACGAACTAAGTGGTGGGCGGGGTAAAAATACATACTATCTCAGCCGACATCACGTGCGAAAGGGATAGACGCTGTGATGAGCAGTAAGAAGCTAGTGCGCACACACATACGCACTCGAGTGACGCAATGCGAGACGGCGGATTCGACTTCGATTTCGACGGATTTATTTTTGAATAATAACATAAACTCAAACGGAAATTTGAGCTCCGTATCGCAGTGGCTTAGCAATGAGGCTGCGCTGGGCGCCGCGTGTTCGGCACACGGAACAAATATTTGTATTGCCTACAAATAGTTGTTGGGGGTCTGGATGTTTGTCCTTGTGCAATTTATGTTTGTAAACTGCCTCCACGATGCTGGAGAAAATCCTACTGTGGGGGTAACGTATTTTAAAAAAGAGAAAGGAGAGAGAAAACAAATTGGTGTTATTATAACTTAGGATCTGCTGTGTGAAACGTAATTATTATGAACCCAATTTATGTACTTAGTTGTTATTATGAAAGTTATTATGTGAACTTAAATAGATCTTGTTATTATATAATAATTCCATTGATTTGTTTTTACCCACTTTTTAACCGACTTCGAAAAAAGGAGGTGGTTCTCAATTCGAACACAAAAAAGTGTAACATAATTACGAGTATGTTTTCTTTATGTTTTTGTATTTTACTGTAGCTTATGCAAATATTACTGTAGGTACTATGTATTCTAAATACTCGTAGGTATTTACTTTCCATAGCTAGTTAGCTATAATAGCCCACAGGCAACTCCCCAAAGTATATGTCAGCCAGTGTCAGGATAACTGCTTTTTCGACAGCGCGATTTTGATGTGAGTTGGGCTTTTATATAGGTTAATTAAATAAATAAAAAATGTTAGTTTGTAAATTGTTTAGTGATTGTGTTCAATAGCGGTTTGAAATATTCTCTTAGTACTTAGAAAGTTATCAACAATAGGCATTGTGTCACTGCAGGGACAAGCACAAACGTCTGTCAAAATAGTAACGTACCTAAACGGAATAGGACTAACAGCACAGACTTCCTTACAGAAGTCCAAAGAACATGTCTAGGCAAGGTAAGTAATTAGAAGAAAACTACAATTTAGAGATCGATTGTAAATCAACTGTTAATTTGATTTACAATCAAAACAGACACAATTAGCAAAATATGAATAAAATTTTGATTTATTTTATAATAGATAACGCTAGTTGAAAACTAAACACCGTATGGGAATGGCATCACTGAACGAGTCAGGTGGTCAGTCCAAACAAATAAAAGGCGCGATTGTAGAAAGAGATTCGTTACGAAACGTTTGTAGGCTAGGGGCTTGGCCTGTTTATGCTATTCATAACGAAGGCTATAAAATATGTAGGTACAACTTAGAAACTAAACACTATACTATCGATCAAAAAAGCCAAAAATACACGTTTCTTTTTCTAATAGAAAATCCTTTAATTTCAAATTTATTTTTACTACTTGCTGTAATAGCGGCAACAGAAATACACGTTCTGTGAAAATTACAACCATCTACCTATTACGGATCATGAGATACAGCCCTCTGACAGACAGACATACGGACAGCGGAGGCTTCGTAATAGGGCCCTGCTGGTTACCCTTCGGGTACGGAATCCTAAAAAGTACTTAGTTGTCCACTCACATCTGTATGATTCTTTCTTCAAAGGACCATATTAGCCTGGTTCTCGTATGACATGACCAATGTAATACCTGGACTGACCACTCTGAGTTTGTTTCGGCAGATTGGGTGCTTCTTCTCAGTTTCATGTTTTTGTTGTGTTAAAGTGTTTTAAAAAAAACAACTTACAAAACAAATTTTATTTATCATTGACTACCCTTCTTATATTCTTATGTACTTACATAAATTACATTAGGTATATTAGGATATGAGATTCCTATACGTAAGCACGATTATCGAAAATCTAAAAATTACCTATTCTAATTAAATTAATAGATAATTTTAAGATTTTCGATAATCGTGCTTATCTATGAGATGTTTTCGTTAGTTAACAAATTAAAGTAGTTAAGTACTTAATGTACTACCTGTATCGAAAGTTCATTATTATGTACCTACCTGTTTTCAATTTTAACTAAATGTGCTTCAACAAACTTATGGGCACATTTTAACAGCTATATTCATCCCGGCTTTAGCAATTGACACGAACAAAAGGAAGCAATTTTTCTAAATAAAGATGTAGATATGTAAGTATTACAACTATAAATAGATAGCAGCGGCTAACCTAGTGAGCATGTGTGAGTGAGTGCGCGCTGCGCCCCCCTCCGTCCGTCCCACTGATCGGGGAAACAATTTGTAGCGAAAGGCAAGATGTTTTATAACAAAAAGTTTATTTTTCTAGAAATATAACAACAGACTTATTTATTTATTTTTATCCATCCATAAATTGCCGGGTATAAAATTCAATTCCTAAACATAGCCTCTCCCATAGACTGCCTCATAATCCTGATAAAAAAAGATTTTGCCATAGCAAATATATCATAGTCATAGTAATAGAGTTTTAAATATAGAAAAAATAACATAATACATACACAACATACACACTTTATATAAAACCACAGAAAAATACATATTATACTTAAATATATTATATATGGGGGTCATTGTAGAAGCGTGCTCGTCGCGACCCCTGCCAGCCCTTTTCAGGGCTGCAATTCTACACAGCTGCGCACCCATGCAAACGAGGGTTAGGGCGTCCCCCCAAGGCGACGCACACCAGCTCGTCCCCGTTGGTGTGGAATGCAGCGTGCAAAGCGGCGATGGGGACCGCCACCCGTACGCACAGCCCAACACGGCGGAAGGTGGAGGACGGAGTGCAGAGTTGGCACGTGGAATGTTAGAAGGGGCATGAGAGATAAGACGAATGAGTTGATCGAAATAATGAAAGAAAGAGAATTAGATGTCGTGTGTATGTCGGAGACCAAACGGAAAGGCAGTGGTACTGAAGAGCTCCCTGGCGGGACGTTAGCTATATGGTCCGGAGTCCCGGAAAGCGAGAACGCCTGCCAGGGAGTGGGAGTGCTGTTGTCGTCCCGGTTGGTCGATCTTATGACTGAATACAAGGTTGTGAACTCAAGACTTCTCTGGGTTCGCTTCAAAATGGGACTGATGAAGTTATTCCATTTGGCTGTTTATGCGCCGGTAGCTTCGTCGTCCAGGGCTGAGCTGGAGGAGTTTTGGGAGAATGTAAGAGAAGTTCTAGATTTGGTTAAGGGAAACGAAAGAACTGTTGTATGTGGTGATTTGAATGGATGGGTAGGTATCGCTCGACCAGGATACGAGTCGGTGCTTGGAAAGTTTGGCAATAAAAGGGTTAATAATGCTGGCAAGCTTATACTGGCTGTATGCAAGGAAAAGGGTCTCCTTGTGACAAACACTATGTTT
The DNA here is from genome assembly GCA_907164705.1 of Parnassius apollo. Taxonomy (NCBI): domain Eukaryota; kingdom Metazoa; phylum Arthropoda; class Insecta; order Lepidoptera; family Papilionidae; genus Parnassius; species Parnassius apollo. Next base: position 5,773,036 of record CAJQZP010000547.1, on the reverse strand, counting down.
AATCACAGGAAAATCCATATGTACACTAGAGAAAGAAAGAATGAGAGAAGTATGATTGATTTGTTCCTGGTGGATGACCGACTGCGAAAACAGGTGATGGATACACGAGTGTTCAGGGGTGCCGACCTGGGAACGGATCATTATCTAGTAATTACTAGATTTAGGGGTTTGTTCGCGGGTTGGCGCTACCGGACGGCAGTAACAGAACCACAGTCGGTCTGTCGCATCCGAAGCTGGAAGCTTCAGGAAGCGGATACTAGGGACAAATATCACACGAGGGTAGCCAAAAAGCTTGACACCATCGATGGCAGGAAAGAATGTGTGGAGAGAACATGGCAGAACCTTAGGGATGGAAAATGTATATGTAGATGGATGGTAAGTGCAGCGGAAGAAGTATGTGGTACGACAAAAAGAGGTAGTAGTAAAAGAAGAGATGCACGGTGGTATGTTGAAGTGAGAGAAGCTGTAAAAAAGAAGAAAAAAGCATGGTTAGACTACTTGGCCTCTAGTAACGATGAGCATATGAGAGAGAAGATGAAAGAAAGATATAAGCTGCAGAAAGTTCATGCGAAAACATTGATTGAGGAAGTACGTAAAAGGTGTAGAATAGAAGCGGACGAGAGGTTGTCGCACAACTTTAGGGAAAACTCCAAACTCTTCTGGAAAGAGGTTGGAAGGTCCCGGAGTGGTGCGACAGCCTTAAGAATGAACAAAGTGCTTTCGAGAACCAATGACGTCCTCTCAGAAAAATCGGACGTCATGCAGCAATGGAGTGAATTTTATAGAGAAATGTATGCGTGTCATGATCTTAGTGAAGGATCCGGGGGTGACGCCGTGACTGGCACACCAGACACGGACCTCGATGACACTGAGGTCATCAGCATGAAAGAGATTGAACGTGCGATTCGAAGTTTGAAATGTGGTAAGGCTGCGGGACTAGACAGAGTTACTGCTGAAATGGTCAAGTACGGTTGGCCTCGCGTCTGGGACAGCTTCCACCTGCTGTGCAATTTGTGCTGGCGGACGGGAGATGTCCCGGATGATTGGCGATCCGCGGTCATTGTGCCTTTATATAAAGGTAAATGTTCACATTTTGACTGCGGGTGCTATCGGGCGATCAGCTTGACCAGTTTAGCAAGTAAAGTTTACTCGAAGGTTTTGACACGTAGGATGAAAGAGAAATCGGAAAGATTCTTATGGGAGGTACAATGCGGATTTAGACCTGGAAGAGGATGCACGGATCAAGTGTTTTCTCTCCGCATGATCACGGAGAAGCTTCTGAGTGTTAACCAGAGGATTTTCTGTGCTTTTGTGGATCTGGAGAAAGCATTTGATAAGGTTATAAGGAAGAAAATGTGGGAACTGTTGCCGGGATATGGTGTGGATGATCGATTGTTAAGGGCTGTGCAGTCACTTTACTATGACTGTAAAGCCTGTGTGCGGGTAGGGCATGACCTGTCACCCATGTTTAGCGTCCAAGCGGGCGTAAAACAGGGTTGTGTCATGTCTTCCTGGCTGTTCATACTGTATCTCGATAGCTGTTTACAGAAGCTGAAAAATAGCTGTTTGGGTGTGAAATTGGGTGACATAAAAGTTAATTGTCTGCTGTATGCTGATGATGCAGTGCTTATTGCACCATCAGAAGTAGAACTGCAAACATTAGTCACGTGTATGAAAGAGGAATGTGAAATTAAAGGTCTCCGTTTGAATGCTAATAAAACTAAGGTTCTGGTATTTGAAAAGGACGAAGAGAGAACGAAATGTGAAATATGGGTAAATCAGGAATGTCTAGAACAGGTAAATGAAATTGTATACTTGGGGAGTGCTTTCAGCCGGGATGGAAGATGTGATTTAGATGTGGATAGGCGTGTCGCTGCCGGAAACAAAGTCAATGGTGCCCTGAATGCATTAGTAAAAAGGCAAGGCGTCGTGAAGAGTGCACGCCTTGCAATACATAACGCAGTGTTGGTACCGACTTTGTTATATGGCAGCGAAACCTGGGTATGTCAGAAGAAGCATAAAAGCAAGTTGAATGCAGTGGAGATGCGATCTCTTCGTAAAATGTGTGGCGTTACCATAGCCGACCGAAAGCGAAACGAAGAGATTCGCAAAATGGCAGGATTGAAAGATGACCTTATCACAAAAATTGATAGGGGCGTACTCCAATGGTTTGGGCACGTTGAACGAATGAGTGAAGACCGAATGGTGAAGAAAATATATAGAGCGAAAGTAAATATTAAAAGGTGTCGAGGTAGATCGAGACTAACTTTCGAAGACCATGTGAGCAAATTGCTCGAAGAGGGGAGGGTCAAGAGTGCTCGGATACCTAGACGTGCATCTATGAAGAAGTTAATGAACCTGAAAGAAGCGAAAGAGATATGTAAGGATCGTGACACTTGGCGATCTGTTCTCTCTGGCTACCCCGTTAGGGATTGTGCGTGAAGATAAGTAAGTAAGTAAGTAAGTATACTTAAATAAGTTGCATAAGTATAGAGATCAACTCTCCTGCATTATTAAAAAGTAATTATAAAACAGCTGTTTTAATAATGCCTTACTAGTAGTGGTAAATTTCATGTTCCAACTCACGTTTTTTGGTAAATCATTCCAAAGTTTAACTATTTGAGAAAGAGCTGCACAGGAAGCCAGTGTGACAGACGGAGGACAAGTGTAGAATTGTCCGTAGACCAAAGACAAGGATAGAGACAAGCACGTCATCAACGTCGATAACGAACGACAAATTCTCGACAGTTTTCTGCCACCAGGGCGGCGCCACTTAGAAATGAAGTGAAATATTTGACGGATTTCATATTGGAGGAAGTTAATTTGTTAATAAAGTGTAGAGATTAATGCTTTCTTCTGAAATGTTTGTTATATTTTATATCAATTAGATCGGATTTTGAGGCACTAAGTCCGCTTATTGTTACCCTTCAATTAAGGTTTATAACAATCAAGATTAAATAAATAAATAAACCAAACCACGGATACTCCTAAAAGTAGAAGAATTAAAATAGTAAAAAATTTGTAAAAAAATAAATAATACAGCACTGACGATTTGTTTTGTGTATACACATACACCAGAAACCGAAAAACTTAAAATTAAATCTCAACTTTTTAATGATGATGACAATGTGTGACCACCTGCGTCCCAACTAGCGACATCTAGTGAGCGTAAGATTATAATCTCTAATATCTTTGATTAGCGCTCATTTGCGATGACGTCATCAGTTGATTTATGTATTTATTTACAGTACATTATATTGGTATAATATTCCTCTAAAAAATAAATTGGATTATATGTTATTTAAACTTACTATTAAATGTATACTTAAGTTAAGCTTAAATTAGGTACTCAATTTTTTTTGTAGAATAAGGGTGTTAAACGAGCACACAGTCCACCTGATGGTAAGTCGATTCCGTAGCTCTAGACATCTACATTTATCCTCGATTAACAATCAAAATGCAGAGGCGTTGTAACCCCTGAGAACTATGATAGAATTCCTCGTTTCCAGTAAAAAAGGTCCGGCTATTTGACGCTGGTATTCTGTGAGAACAGAGTCTATTCCCATTACATAACGTTAGAAAAAGAAAAATTAGCAAACATGATAGCAAATACGATGCCAATATTGAATTATCAAGAGACAAAATAATGCGATCCGATAATACTGTGCACTTTGCCGCGTATTGTCTTCAGCCTCTTTTGTTTCCTCGTTTATTGAGAGCAAAATGGTTTTCGTTTTAATTGGAATGTATAGATAAATATGAGATATTTAACGCGTTCATTTCATTTTAAGAAATATTTTTTTTTATATTGGACCACCAGACGCTCGACTGGTCACCATTCCTTGTCGACATACCACATCACCACACATTTGAACCTAACAGTTCACTTCATTGTTCATAATACATATAGCAAAGAAGTATTATCGAGTATTAACGCCTTAGTACCGAGTACTCCTTAGTACCTTCGTACGCCTTAATTATATTCCAGATAAAAATAAAGACAAAAAGCCAGTTTTTATCATTATTATTATATTAGACACATTAAAACATCAGGAACACGAGAAACAGCAGAAACATTGATATCTACGGACTTTATACTGTAGATAAATGTAATTGTAAGTAATATTAAATATTTCTATTTGAAATTTATCCTAAAACTTATTTTCAAAACAGATAATGACAGACTTCTTAATGAAGATTCATCAAGAAAAGTTTACAAATAACTGGACAAGGAATTGTTTTACTTTCAACGCTTACAATGTTGGTGTCAAATTTAGTGAATCTATCATCCTATATCCACAGCCACAGCATGCAATTACTTTCAGGTGGAATTTGCGGAACAGAACCCCCCCGTGCTCCCCAAGATAGCCAAGAGAAATTTTTTCATAGTTGCTATGCTTGAGTGGTTGGTTTACAACCATAGTTTTTTATTATTGTCCGTATTTTTATCAGAAAGATACTGCTGTATATCCCCTATTTTCGTTTTCATTTTTCACATTGCGAACTTTATGTTTTTATCAAAAAAATGTGCTGTATATGCCAAAAAACCTACATAGCTCGCCAGTCTCAAATTTTGTTGAAAAGATGCAGTCATTTGTATAATACCATAAAACAACCGATTTGTAAAACAATAATATCATTAAAATGAAAATTCATACCACAATTTATTAGACATAAAGAAACACCCATTGTTATGCATTAAAACAAATAAATAAAGCTCGAAGCTTTTCAGCTTTCCTCTCGAAATGCATCGCGGCCTGAAAGCAGAACTCAGAGCCGAGTACCACTCAACTTGGAAACAGATCTAGTATCGCGATAGCTTCATGTATTGCTTTGTATATATGTTGCTATGGTTGTGAAATATTTTTTAGCAGATCCCTAGTTCGATCTCCGTCGGTACCAGTGAAATTATTATCTGCAAATTTGAGTGCTGACTTGCCACGTGCCCGACTGTGAGGAATAACATCGTAAGGAGTATATGGTAGGGAAATTGCAAACGCCAATTCTCTGATATGCAAAGGCAGTTCGGCTAACACTTCCCTACCCCAAAATCTTTTCAGAAAGAAGATTACTCCATGAATAAAACTATTTTAACGGATTTTATCACGTTTAATTAATTTATTTTTAATTCCCAACGTTTCGGGTACAAAACTAACAATTTCACGGGGGGACTAAGATATTTGACGTCCCGATGTCATAGTTAGCTCGGCTGCCTTCAGTTTTTGCAAATTAATTTTTAGTCCGATCTACGCAGAACGAGCTTGCGAGCGAGGATTTGTGGTCTGAAAAATTAAATATAAGAAACCATTAAGATTACTTCTTTTGTTCTATTATTTATTATTTTTATTTATTAATTTCACCTTTTTTTTTTGAAATAGAAACTTTTTTTATTCAATGTAGATTATAAAAATACTTATTGAAAGTCACTTTTTTTAATTTACCACTGGTTCGCAAAAAAACCTCTGTCCTGGGAAGAACCAGCAAGAAACCCAGCGGGACTATTTTTTTTTAATACTAGCTTACAATCGTGTTTACAATTAACAACACAAAACAAATTAGAAATAGCTTGGTAGCGATCACCCTTCCCAGGGGTTATTATCATCTATAAATTCCTTAATATTATAATAACCCTTTTTATACAAACTTAGTTTAATAACATTTTTGAACTTTGTGTATGACAAATTTTGTATATTTTCTGGGATTTTGTTGTAAAAGCGTATACATCGCCCCAAGAATGAATTACTGACTCGGTGGAGTCGTGTAACTGGTACTACCATTTACACGACTTTATTGTTGATACCTTCATAAACCCGTGGTATGATGAGATTTTGTGGCAGGTGCAATTACATAGAATATATATATATACATACATACATAAATACATACTAAGATATACAAATAACACTAGCGATCAGCCCCGACTTCGCACGGGTGATTTCTGTATCTTGACAACAGCGCCAATTGATTGGGTCCAATCGAGTTTTTAAACCATCCAGGACCCACTCTAATACACTCAAATATTTCTTTAGATTAATCTTATTATTTATTACAGCCCGAACTATAATTAATAATTTTTGTTACTTTCATTATAACGCCCCCGCAATCCCCATTGGTGAGTAAAATTTCGAAAAATTCATTCTGTTTCATTCGCCAAATTTTAAACCTATAGATTAAAAAGTTTAATTTTTTGTTTTTAACGCCTCCACAATGGACTGGTAGAAATTTATAAAATCCGTTCTTCGTAATGTTTAATATTTGGCATGTCATCAAAAAATATTTTGGCTAAGTTTTATTCCTATAAGAGCTATAGTTTGAAAATGTGATTTTTTTAAATTTACGCCCCCGCAACCCCCGTTACCGAAGGCGTTGCTTTAATACTTCTTTAAACTTTGTCACATCACTTGCCTTTGAAGTTATTATGTGGAAGTTATTTTATTATTTTTAGTTATTTTAAGTTGGCGGAAACGTACAATTATCAAGTTTGATGGCAAGGTAAAAGAGCTCATTATACTCCTTTCACATCGCTCGTCTCGCACGAAGCGAAAAATGAAAATTCAGCAAGACAAATTCAGGACCGAAGCCATGGTAGCATAGGTGCTAGACACTCAACGTACGTAACTAGAGTTCGGTCCCCGCCGGAAGCAATGATATTGTTAACTACAAATTTAAGGTTGGTTTTCAGACCGTCTCAAGTTTAATCAATGTTAAATTTTATATACTATAGTATCTGAGTGTATCTTCAAGATGTCTAGAATCAAATTTTGACATTGTGAAAAAGATTAAACTCAAAATTGTCTCAAATTAATACCGATTTAGTTTTGACTTACCACGTACTGCCGCAGTGAAGAAAAACGTCAGGAATAAAAAAAATATTCAAGCATATTTGGGATTTGGTCACATTGCTGTGCCGTAAATCCCTGCTTGTACCCTCTTAAAATGATGAGTATGCCTGTGCCCCATTACTTTTATAGGGCAGGCAATAATATTTCGTAAATATTCTATATTTATGTTTGTCCTTCAATCCCAACAAATTGCTGCGTAACCCTTTTAGAAATATGGGGAGATTTGTGCACTGCAGTTAGACGTATTTAGACTGTAACTTACATTTTATATTTACCTTCCTCTTAATTATCCATAAACATGGATCTCCATTTCTAGAGAAAATACCAAAAACGTGGTTGAGCCGACTAAACCACGGGACCACGCCCTCACAGAATACCAGCGTATAAAATAGTAGCTCAATGCCACTGTGTTTTGTATGGTGAGTGTGGAGATCCTTTTTACTTTAAACGAGACATTCCATCTTAGTCCTCTGGAGTGACAACGCATATCCATTTTGATACTTAATCGAGGATAAATGTAGATGTCTATAGCTGTATGCTCGTGTGTCAGCCATATTCTACAAAATAGGTAGTATTTAGCTTTAACGCCATGTTTGACAGGCAGAAGGACGTTTAAAGTACTAGCAGGTTGGCTGACGATTGCACCGAGAAGTCTCCTTTGACGTTGTTACCCGTCGCCGGTACAGGTATTTTACGTCTGATGTAAAAGAGATTTTACGCGGTAGAGCCACGCTGCAATTATGGTTGTAGTAAGAATTAAATGGCTCAACCGGTGTAGGATCGATCTCTCATAAAATACTAGCTTAAAATAGGAGCTTAATGTTGCTGTGTTTCGTATGGTGAATGTAGAGAGCAGAGTTCTCAGTGATGACAAAGCATCTGCGTATTGTTTCTGTTGCTGTAGGTGTGATGTCTATGAACCACAGCATTCACTTGCCATCAGATGCACTGTGTGCTCTTTTGTCACCTTTCTTCTATAAAAATGGATGTTACACTGCCATTAACAGAAGCTATGAGAGTGTTCATCACTCAAATTCATTTCAAAGTTTTCATCACAATAAACCACGGAAACAGTAATAATAATACAATAGAAATGAATTAGAGCTCGATTACTTCCAAAACCGATGTCGCCACATTTTAACACTATGTCTGCAGCTGTATTATAAAAATACGCAATGCACAGTGATATCTAATATTCACATTACATTGCTTGGCGAGTTTATCAACGTTGCGTGCGTCGCGTATTACGGTAGAACAAAAGCAGCAATGGTAATTGTACAATACGAAAAATAATAAATGAAAGTTTACAAAAGTAAATATCATAGTAAAGTATAGTTAGTAGTAGCATTGTAGTTAAAACAGTGATAATTAGTAAATAATACTCATCATCATCATCATTACAGCCCTTCACAAGTCCACTGTTGAACATAGGCCTCCCCCAAGTAATGCCACAAAGCACGGTCCTGAGCCACTTGCATCCATCGACTTCCTGCATGTCTTACCAGGTCGTCACTCCATCTAGTGGGGGGTCGCCCTACACTACGCCTACCGGTACGAGGCTGCCACTCGGGAACCTTTCTTCCCCATCGGTTATCGGTTCTTCGAGCTATATGGCCAGCCCATTGCCACTTCAGCTTACTAATCCGTTGGGCTATGTCGGTCACTCTGGTTCTACTGCGGATATCCTCATTTCTGAGTCTATCACGCAGAGAAACTCCGAGCATAGCCCTCTCCATAGCTCGCTGAGCGACCTTGAGCGTCCCCAAAAATAAATAATATTATTCGTTCGGAAATCATGTCTGTGTCTCTCAACTTACGTTAGATTTTTTTCTAGAATAAGGGTAACATACGATCACACAGTTCACCCGATACATCTGTATCTATCCTCGATTAAGAATCAAAATGCAGATGCGTTGTTACACCTGATCACTAAGAATGAATTTTCAATTTTCCATGATCATGTTGACCATACTTTAATAAAAGTACTGAATTTAGCTGGCACAGGTGTATTTAAAATTTGCGCTTGTTATAAACCAGCTAAATTGGGACGTTAAATTATAAATGAATGAACGAACCAATATGAAAGTATGGAAGCTGTGGTAAAATACGAATACGCTTGAATTTTTATTATAGCAAAATTTACTTTGAAATTTATTACTTCAAGCCAGCGCCAGCTCATGCTAACTTAGTGACATTTTTTTATAGAAGAAATGATGACTATAATATATATATAATAAATATAACACCTGATGTTAATTGGATGCTGCGGCCAACAAACACCCACCTTAATCCTTCATTCATCAAAACGTAGACATGGTGTCAGGCTCAGACCAGCAGAACACTGCAATGGAATGTCTCGTTACAAATACAATTTTAAAGGCCTCTATTTCTTATACCAAACACAGGTGAGTTTTTTATTTTATTAGGGAAACAATAAAAATGTGTATAAATAACTCAAACGTAAAATTTATTAGATTGTTTTGAAAAAATAATTCTATAATATAGAGAAATTTCACACAAAAGTCATTACATAAGCAAGTAAAGTATTATAACATTACATAATAAACAGACAAGGAGTGCCGAAAAATACATTTAGACCAACACTTATTTCAATTAAGCTAGTTAAAAGATTTACCCCTAGTTAGTTGAATCTGATTAGTTAATTATAAATTAAGTGTACAGCTAAAAGCAATATTGCAGCCACACTTAAAAAGGTAACTGGATCAAAATTGTTTAGGGCCATATGCAAAATTTGGGGAAAATGGGATTTTGAATGTGGTTACATGGCCGACCTAAAAATCAATAACTACATGTTTTAAATATATTTTCAAAGTTCTCCCCCTTCATCATACTCCTCCTACTCATCGCTGCTGCTCACAAAAATAAAATATTGCAGAAGTCGCTTTGCTTCGTAATTTTCAAACTTAAAATAAACTTCTTTTGTTAATAGAAGCGACGAAGTTAAATCATATTTACTTCATGGAAACCAGTTTTTTCTCGTGTCTTTATGCCATTTGTGTGTAAATAGAATTGTTCATATAGATGAACAATACTTTAAACCACATCTATATACTATGTTTGCTTTTATATTGAAAATACAAATGTCTAGTTTGATGGTAGCGTAAAGTAGTTCATTACTTCTTTGGTCCGTCCGCATCGCAAGATAAGGTGAAAGATGAGAAAACAAAATTCAGGACCGAAACCACGGTAGCGCAGCTGCTAAGAGCTCGGCATACGCGAGTAACTAGAGTTCGGTGCCCGCCGGAAACAATAATATTGTTAACCACAATTTTAAGGCCTATTTTAAATCTAAGTTATATTGTCATAAATCATTGTAAGTTTGCGTTGTTATAAATTGTTTAATATAGTAACTGAGTATAATACCTAGGTGGATTGAAAAGTACTCGGCCTAACACAGATCCATTCAATTCTAAAAATTAAATCTACCACATTATTTAGTTCAGTTCAGACTAGTTCATTGTGTGAAGTTCGAAACGTGTGCGATAATTAGTTGTGATTTTATAAATTTATTAACAAAGTAATCGGACATAATTTCCGCGAATGGAGCAAATCGAGCAGCGTGCCGTCATTAAGTACCTCCATAAGAAGGGGCTATCATCAAAAGCCATCCATGATGACATGGTCAGTACATTAGGCGATTGTGTTCTGTCATATTCATCCGTCAAAAAATGGATAGCAGAATTTAAGCGTGGTAGAGAGAGTGTGAAAGATGAACCCCGCTCTGGAAGGCCTTCGACGTCAACTACTGACGAAAATATTAAAAAAGTACTTGATTTAATAATGGGAGACCGCAGATTAAAAATTAGAGAGATAGCCGAGATTATAGGCATCTCTTATGAACGAACTCAAAACATCATTGTCAACGAGTTGGGTTTCCACAAGGTGTCTGCGAGGTGGGTTCCGCGACTGCTTTCAGTTGAACAAAAAAGGACGACGGATTGACTATTTCACGCGACTGTTTGGAGTTATTTGAAGCCGATGCAGATGATTTTTTGAATCGTTTTGTTACTATAGACGAAACATGGGTTCATTACTGTACACTGGAAACAAAACAACAATCAAAACAGTGGAGAAGACCTGGTTCACCACCCCCTAAAAAGGCTAAGTCGATTTTGTCGGCAAATAAGGTGATGGCTTCAGTATTCTGGGACTCGAAAGGTGTGATTATGATTGATTATCTTGAAAGGGGTCAGACTATAAACTCTGATTACTACTGCACCTTACTACGTCGTTTACGAGAGGAAATAAAAGAAAAATGTCGAGGAATGCTCAGAAGAAAAGTCCTGTTTCATCAAGATAACGCCCGTGTTCACACGTCAGTACAGTCAATGGCTGAAATTCACAACTGTGCCTTTGGACTGTTACCGCATCCGCCGTATTCACCTGATCTGGCACCATCAGACTTCTTTCTGTTCCCTAACCTAAAAAAGCACTTGGGAGGTCAAAGATTTTCGACAAACGACGAAGTCAAAGCAGCTGTAGACGCATATTTTGACTCTAAGGAAGAATCATTTTTTTTCAACGGTCTAAATGCTTGGAAGGGAAGGTGGCAAAAGTGTATTGAACTTGATGGTGATTATGTGGAAAAATAAAAATATAACTGATTTAGTATGTGTTTATTTTCTTGGTTAGGCCGAGTACTTTTCAATCCACCCTCGTATGTTCTATAATCAAATTATTAATATTGCGAAATTTATAACCTACCTGCGTTTAATCATGCTGCTTAGATTACGTGAATAATCTAAGCATGCACGTTTGCATAATTAAATGTAGATAGGTTACGCATTCACGAGATGCATTCAACCACTGTACATGAGTCCCGAGAAACTAAAACCTTTGCTGCGGATAGAATCAGAATGTGGCCAGTGAATTATGTTACACACAAGAGAATCGATTGGATAAACAACATCCATTTGCTGTTCAAACTGCCCTCAAATTAAATTAAATAAACAGTTCGACTTTAATAAGAATTTAGTGTTTTTTTAAAAAATAAGAATTGACTTAATGCCATGTAGTGGTAACGTAAGAAAACCTGCTGTGTCGTAAAAGAAAACAGAGAGTTTGATAAAGGAGACGGGCATCGGCATTATCCTGAGAACACCTCAAAATGAAAAAAACTGCGGTTGTGAACAAGTTCCACGGACGGAGGACTATGTTAGACTGTGACTTATGTAGGCTGTAATCATGATGATGGTGGTGATGATGATGACTTTATTCGAATTTTACATTTGGCGCTACCCATACAAACAATGGAAAAGTGTTCAACAAGTAGGCACTTCTTCAAAAAGTTGGTTGACGACCATTATATTGAAGAAGAACCATTACATATAACAATATAATTAATTAGTCGCAGTTACAGGTTTGTTTTTGTTTTGTTGGGAATGCCAGTCTCAGACCTTTCGTTGTCGACTTACCACGCATTCGAATTCAAATCGAATTCGTATTATTATATATTCTTATTGAATTAAAATTCCTATTCTATATCTGTAGAATTTGGTCAGAAAGGCCATTATTTATAAGTGAACTGTTATATAATACTTGTTTATTATATCTAAATTTAGGTAGAAGTCAAACTTAATATACTAAGAAATAAGCCAATAAAGTAATTTTGCCAGCTACTTTGCATTTACGAGTATAGAGCAACAATACTGGGGATGGGATATATTAGAAACTCTCGGTATAAAATATATAAAATTTATTAATCAACCTAAGAAAATAAATTCAAGTTTATTTTCTTAGGTTTGATTAATAAAAGATTAACACATGTTTCATTAGTCTTTCTCTTTAACATGTTATAAAGTAATCTATATCTAATATTAATAATCAGAGCAATGTGTTTCTGTATTCGTTTTTGTAGTTTTGTAATGTATTTTATATTATTTTTATTTTTGTTAATTTAGGGAAATATTGTTTTATTTTTTGTTTAATTCCAATTTTTTGCTTTGTTTTGTATAGTGATAAGTGAATAAATGCTTTTTCTTTCTTCTCCTTTAATATTAAACTCAAAAATAATCAGTATATTGCAAATGTCGATGTATTTTTAATTTATATTATATCATTCTCACATCAATATCATGTGATATTTTACATTGAAAAACATCGACGCTATTTAAATGTCCATTCCTAAACCGAACTTCAGTTTAGTATGTAAGATATTGATCGTGTACTTAATTTCTTACTTTCAATTGACATTGACTGAAGTTTTTAATACAAAACTTAGTAAAAGCGCTAAATGTATACTAACTCAATCATCAAACCCGGTCAGATATTCTGAAATCAATGATTAAAAGATTCCTCAAACCAAGAAGAAAATGACAAGATGTATGTACCCATCGTTCACACCTTTTTTGGATTTTTCTCTTAAAAAAATACCGGAAAATTCTCGTGTATTGTGTTGCTGAAGTCAAAGCCTCTAGCAAAGATTGCTTTATATGCTTGATAATTACTATAGTTGCCACGCTTGGCAGATGAGTTGGCAACCGTATTTTTTATTTTGAATTGTCACTTACTGTTTTGTTTCCCTTTGTCGTCTTACGATATCCACGGCATGATATGAGGTAGTGGATGCTCTTAAGACGCCATTGCACGCCCAAAACGTCGAGTTAAAGTAAGTTACTAGAAATTCCTCCTGTGATGTGGAGGCGTTTTACAAACATAAGTTGCACTTGAGCAAACGTCCAGAAGCAAAAAAATGTATTTAGATCTTCGGACACTAACAGATAAATATCTTCACATGTACTATGTATCTATTTTTTCTCTACATGCTTATGTCTTTAGTAGGCAGTATAAGGTATACAATATACGATATACGGTATGTGAACGCGGTAGCAATGGCAGATTCGAAAATAACTAACTCAAGTAACAGACTTGTGACTTTAAAAATAAAGGTTATAAACGAGCTCAGAGTACACCTGATGGTAAGTGTATGCTGTGGTCCATAGACATCTAACATTTTTTTAAATATTTTTTTATGAGATGGGGTGACAAACGAGCACATAGACAGTCTACGTGATGGTAAGTGGTTGCTGTGGCCCATACACATCTACATCTATCCTCAGTTACGAATCAAAATGCAGATGCGTTAACACCCGCGAGGACTTAGATGGAATGACTCGTTTCCCGTAAAAAGAGTCTATGATTCTCAACACTCACCATACGAAACACAGCAGCATTAAGCTGACGTTGGTATTGTCACGTGTTCAGCGTGCCGCCGGTCGAGTCGACCCATTCGTGCTATAACTATACTAGTGATATAGCTGCAACGAGGCTCTACCGCGTACTACTCATCATGTATAACATCGATATGGAATCAAAATGCGTTGACATCTTTGAGGATTAGGATGGAATGCTTGTTACTAATAAAAAGAGTTTCCGGTTCTCTACACGCTCGGTCGTACGATACATCTGCATTACTCTGTGCGACTGTTTGACTATAGACTATTCGGTAATTGACATTGGCAGTACGAACGTATACAATAAATATTTTATTTAATGTATTTGTAACACATATATCTATATACATATATATATATATATATATATATATATATATATATATATATATATATATAACTACCTATGTATTAAGAACATGACTGTGAGCTACTATAAGAAGATATTAATAGATTATACTCATATTGTTCGAGTAATCTATTGTTCTTAAATATTAAAAAATGTAATGTTATAACATTCAGCAGAAAAACAGACCTATAGAATTTGATTATAAAATAAATTATGTCAAAATTAAATCAAAAATAAATATTTAAATCTCATATTGAAAATGGTAAGTCATATAAGATGCTTGAATTTGTCTTACGGAATACTAAAGACTTTAAAAAGCCCTCAACCCTAATTATTTTGTTACTCGTTGGTCCGCTCATTTAGAATATTGTAACGCTTTGGATCCTCAATATAATAGTTTATATACAGTCAATTGAAAAGATTCACAATAATTTTCTGAAGCATATCCAATTTAGATTAGCCGGCGATGCCTCTGGTCGACTAGCATTTGACCTAAAAGACTATGTCGGTTATCGATGCTTTTATATAAAATGATTCATAATAGGGTCAACTCTATACCACTTCTAAGTGAAATAAATTTCAGATGCCAAATATATATATATATATATATATATATATATATCTATATACATATATAAAAATTAATTGTTGTCAGATATTCTCGCAAAAACTCCAAAACGGCTGGATCTTATAGGCTGAATGGAAATTATTTGCGAGTTTGAGTGTAGATTAGTTTCACATAGTTTGTGTGTAGTTTAGATTCAAAATTGGACCCGCTGTTTTCGTAATCTATAAATCTCTCGTGCGAGCTGGGTGGACGGCTAGTGATATATAAATTTTAGCTTTCTGCACTTTTCGTCATACAAACTTTATAAACTATACCAAACTAAAGCACACACTCTATGCTTGAAAATTTTTTATTTCACGAATTTTATATATAAATGAGTTATTTTATTTTAATTCCACAGTAACAATCCATAATATCCGCCAACATTATTTTTATATATATATATATGTGTGTGTGTACACATATATACATAAATTACTGACTATGAGGCTGGGTATTTGTATTATTTTTAAAATTGCTAATGTTTGATTTTCATACTCGTATTCGGAAATATTATAAAAGGTTAAATTTAATGTTTTAATTTCATTAAATTTGGTTTACAATATTAGTAAAAAAATCACTTATGCCATTCTTTTTGCGAAACAAACAAAATAGATGTCACGCGTTACCCATTAGTCTAGTCAACAAGTTCAAAAACGTGTCAATTCTTGTTCCCGCTCCTAAAAACATGTGCGGTAGCTCAGATTCGGAATGACCTCTAAAAATGTGTCTCCAGGATTTATTAGCACATAAAAAATTGCAATTGTTATTAACAAAATAAGATGAAAAAAAGATATTTAGTTTTTCCTTAATTACTCGAAAAATATTAATATGGGCATATTAACACGGGCGTGACAGATTAGCTTAGGCCGACATCACGCCATACTGGGAAGTAAATAAATGTCTATCTGTAAAAGTACCTTAAATTGCACTTACTAGTGTAATTTGAAATATTTTTAACCATTACGACTAACTAAACCGGACTGCAGCGATCTAGCTAATACAAAATATAAGAGATTTTTGGAATATTTTCTCTACCATATCAAATGCACAATATTATTATGTTCAAAGATCGCAATATGAACGAATTAGTATCAGCTATATATATTTATTTATTTTTCCAGTCTATTAAGGTCTTTCAGATATAATTTTTGTAAAGGGGATAGGTCTTATCGGAGAATAAGCATCTGTACAGGACAGGTTTACGGTGTACGAGTGTGTTCACGAACACGGGTTTTGATTGATCTTTTAGTTTGTCCTATGTAATCCTATGTTTGATTGTAAAGAATAATCAAAACCCGCGTTAGAGAACATATAGCTGATGTGAAGAATCGACGGGAAAGCTGCAGTCTGTGAACATGTACAGGATCGCCCCCGTCACTACATCAGATTTGATAGACCACAAATCCTCGCTAAAGAATACCAATTCCTTCCAAGGATGATTCGCGAGGCCATTGAAATCAAAAAACATCCTAATTTCAATAGAGAAGATGGCTGGATGCTATCATCTGCTTGGTAACCCAAGCATACAACTGCAAGACTTCAAGATACTATAAGTTCATACTGTGTAGATCGGAACAAAAGATAAATTTTAATCTATGGTAACTGCGGTTAACTATGAAATCTGGACGTTGAACATCTCAGTCCCCCCCCCCCGCGACCATTGGTGCTGTAAAGCTCTCGAAACGTCGGTTATTTAAAAAGTTAAATATACGCGATAAAATCCAAAAAAACTAGTATTATTTCAATATGTAGTGTTCGCGTAAATATAAGAAATCATTAAGTAAGTACAGCACTTCAGATTTTCCTAGGTTGTTTAAGGCCAGTCTATTGATTTCCACTCCAAAATATAACTGAATAATACCACAAGCTATTTGAAGTCACAGAACCTGTTGGCTACAATTATAAAATATTTCTGATATAAGCCTAAGCCTAAGCTTTTTATTAAATATTGCTGACATCGGAAACAAAAATTATGAACTAAACTATACAAACAATGGGAATAGGTAAGGAAATAACTCAACGAGCTACTGGGGAAGCTTGGTAACTCTGTAAATACAAACTTTCTGGCAACGTACCGCCTTTGTACTAGTGGAAGTTAGAACATTATTATATTTTATTGCTTACTTATTTCCCATATGAAACGAAATACGTTAATATTTTTATGTTTCGACATAATCAATAAAAATTATACGATTTCGAAGTGAAGTTTCTTCCACTGGAAAAGAAATGGCGGAACCCCTCTACAAATATCTGTATCAAAATTCCTCTTATATCGTCGCAGATGTCCATGTGATGCTGTAGTCGCTTACCATCAGACGGACTGTGAGTTCATTTGTCAAATCAGTTGTATTAGGAATGTAAACAGGCAGTGCTGACAGCTACTGACCCTGGTTCTGGTTCTAAAAGTTAAAGTTAAAAGTTCAACATATGGCCGACGCTGGCCACAAACCGCCCCTCGTTTACTACTACGCGTTACTCTACTACGTGTAGCGTTACATTTTATACGTTGTAGAGCCACGCCGCAGCTTTATTATGCTTATAGCACGAATAGGTCGGCACGACCGGGGTAGGGTCATACTCTAACAGAATACAGTGTAAGATGTGTTTCGTATGATGAGTGTAGAGAAACGGAGACCCATTTTGCTGGAAACGGGGCATTTTATCTTAGTCCTTAGGTTCGTACCAGGCTAGGTCACCAGTCCCCACGCATCTGGTTTTAATTCTTAATTGAGGATAGACCACAGCATCCACTTACCATCTTGATTCATTGATTTTGATTTTGATTTTTTTTATAGGATAAGGTGAAAAACGAGCACACAGTCCACCTGATGGTAAGTGGTTGCTGCGGCCGATAGACATCTACATCTATGCTCGATTACAAATCGAAATGCAGATGCGTTGTCACACGTGTGGACTAAGATGGAATGCCTCGTTTGTAGTAAAAAGGGTCTCCGGTTCTCTACACTCACCATACGAAACACAGCAGCATTAAGCTACTATTTTTCGCTGGTAAACTGTGAGAGCGTGGTCCTTCCCCGGTCGAGCCAACCCATTCGTGCTAAAACTTTTTTTTATAGAAGAGGGGGCAAACGAGCTCGGCTCACCTGAGGTTAAGTGGCTACCGCCGCCCATGATCTACCTCAACACCAGGGGAATCGCATGTGCGTTGCCGGTCCTTTAGAAAGGAGTAAGCTCTTTTCTTGAAGGACTACAACTATACTACTAATATAACTGTAGCATGGCGCTACCACGTATAAAATTTCAGAGAATGAATGGATAGACATATCATGCTATTTCTAAAGACCACTGTACTATTTTTTATAGATTTAGCGTGACAAACGAGCACACAGTCCACCTGATAGTAAGTCGATGCTATGGCCCATAGCTATCTACATTTATCCTCGATTAAGAATCAAAAGCGGGTGCGTTGCCACCCTTGAGGACTAAGATGGAATATCTCGTTTCCAGTATAAAGGGTCTCCGGTTTTCAACACTCACCATATGAAACACATTGAGCTGCTATTATTATATGCTACTATTGCTATTATTGCTGCCATTTAGCATTAAGTAGACTGCGTGCTCGTTTGTTTATGTTATTTTGTAAAATAAACTATTACTGTGTCTAATATCAGCTGATCCGTGAATATTCAGATATAGATGTTAACTATCCATTCTCTGAAAATCAATGATAGTGAAGACATTGATCACGAAGTCACAGGTCATAGGTTTTATTAATTAACCAGCTGCTCGCCCGAATTCGCCTGCATGGGATCGGTTTATGCGGCCTTATTTGGATTTAAAATAATAGAAGGCCATTGATTTTATCAATTTTTCACTTTAAAAACATAATTATTTATTATTCGAAGTTCCGAAGATTAGCCTGGACAGACAGACACACATTTCAAAAATTATTATTTATGTCTCAATAGCATGCGAATAACCCCTGCAGCTTAATAGAAGCCAGCTATAGAAATATTACAGACACTTTAATCTTATTTATACGTGTCTATATTTATATATTAATAGACTCTTGGTATCTTTACACCATTTAATTGTTTTCGTATTACCTTTTCATTTCTTTGAACGTCTAATATAAGTGAAAAAAGTGTGGAGAAGAATTTTAAGCTCAACGTGACCTGATGAAAACAAACAACTCGAAATTATCGGCACGTCTGCTTGTGATGAATAATTTCACAGGCAAATTGCTGATTACGTATTATATCGTATTTAGGTGATCTCCAGCAATATCTGTTGCCTTATTATTATAAAATAAATTACATTATTAACCAAAATTTGTCAAAATAGGAAAAAGTTCAATCGGGCAGTAATAAATATAGTAAGTTTTCGCATTTTTTTCTTTATCTTAAATTACCATGCTATTAATCGCAGTCATAAATCAAACAACAATAATGTTAGGAGAAAAATATATTAGTAAACATTAAAGTTGTGTACGTTTATTTCAGGATTATATATAACGACTATAATCCCTTATTAAAATACAATAATAAAACGTTATCCTATTTTTATTTTAAAAGAGAAATATATTGTGAACACTACGTGCTATTGGGAATATCAGGCAACATAAATACAAGCGAGCGATCGGACAATGATGTTCACATTGTCTGCCCCTTATTGTACTCAGAGTTTCACATTAAATTTTTCTCTTTTGTTTTCGTTGATATTAAATTCTTAACTATGTACATGTAATGCGGACAATGAAATATTTTTATGCTGACTATTTATATATATTTTTGTTTTCGTATACAAATCCCGGAGACCCAATAGAATTGGCGCGAAAAGTATTTCATTATATTAAATACAAATAATAATATACCTTTTTTATAAAACTGAACTGAAAAAAAAGACTTGCCCTACCTCTGTCTTTTTCCCTGCAATCCTTTCCATTCATTGGTTGATGGAAGAAATTGCTGTCGGCAATAAGACCACGTATGGTATACTTTTTGTGTAAATGATTTCTGTATGTTATGGCATGCAATAAAAAAACTTTACTCTTGTGTTCATAATTCAAATTTCGAACTTCAATTCTGTATTCAATAATTGCATATTACAACTATTTCAAATAGAAACCACACAATATTAAAAAAAAAAACTATAATATAGAAAAACTAAAACTAAAAATTTAATTAAATTACGTTTAAATTTAGCTATATTTAGCCTTTGAGCGAGAAAAGAACCAGCCCTCTTATAAGTTACAGTTCCTTTAAGAACTTTACTGCACGTGGACCCCAATGACCGATAGTCTCTACAGCAAATAGCACAAATATATAGTCATTTCTCAAAGACTCATATTTGCGCCTTTTACTTAATTTCGCTACCTTTGATGCCGCCCCGGCTCTAAAATAGGTACCTTTGAGATGAGAGGCCGCCAAAGTGTCAACGCAAATAGCATCCCACACTAGGGCTTTGCCTCTCTGCCAAGGGACCAAAATCATACCGTAGGGTCTCTTGCCATCGTCTCTAAATATTCCGCAATTCTCTAAAACCGAGGGAATATTTATGGAGACAAGAGTCCTTCGGATGACTTCGTTCAAAGAGCTGTGACGGGATAAACTCCCTGCACTTTTCTTACCTGAAAATCCGTGGAGCTCAAACTCATCGACGCTGCTACCATAGGGACACTGGTGAGGTTTGAGGACAAATTACCGCTTCTTCGAATTCCTACTGCGATACGCAAGCTTTCCCCATCAAGCAATGTACCGAGATTACTTGATGGTATAGCCTGTAACCAGTGACTAGATTCCTTAGTCGAAATAGCTAGAAGCCTGATCTTGGTCACTGTGGAAATTGTGAAATATTTTTTTCTGGATACGCCGTACCAAAGGAATATCCCACTGTTTTTGTTGGTTAATTTCCAGTGGGACATTTTCGCCGGGAAAGAGCGTTAGCCATGTTTGCCTTACCTCCGCAGCAACAGGCAAACAGTCCGTCTGTCAGTCCACCCGCCAGTTGCTACTACAGCCCATGGACATCTGTAACCAACATCAAACAAAGCGCCTTCTGATAGATGCGTTATGACAGGTTGTGAGGCATTCCATCTTAGCGGAATGCCTTACAGCCTGTCATTGCACTGGCTCCCCAGACCCTTCAGACGGAACACAGCAGTGTGAGTAGCGCTGTTTGGCAGCAGAAATTGCTGGGATAGTTGTGCTTACCAAGACGGACTGCAAGGCAAAAATGTGATCTTCCATCTAGATGGAAGTCTAGACACTACATCTCTAATCTCAATAATCTAATCTTCGCGTGTAGATATGGCGAAAGAAAAGATCGCCCTATTTTGTCTTGTGCTTTGTATCGGTTTTAAATGGCGTTAACGTAGACTGGTGATGGGGACCAGCGTTAAGTGATCTTGGTCTTGACTTTGGTCTTCATGTATGGCAGCGCATCTGAATTTTAATACTTTGGGATGGATGTACCTAGATGTCTATGGTCTACAACATCCACTAACCATCAGGTACACTAGGTGACAAACCCTTATTCTATAAAAGAAAAAATAAAAAAACACGCGTACAGTTCATACGCGGTAGTGGTAAAACCTTCAAATGAAATTAAATATAAAATAAAAATATTTCACGGCAAGTGATTTATTTAATATGATAATTTTCAACCACATGTGTGGCATAAAATATGAGATAAAAGGTTTATTTTATAGCAAATAAATGTCGAAATTCTTATTTTTAGTGCTTTATATAATTACGGGATAAATCATGAAATTTGGCCTTTTAATAAGTGTTCCAAATTGGTCACAAAATGGTCATAAATGGTCAGTCATTTTTAATAATTGGTAAATATCTACTTTGATACCAATTACAGATAGTTTATAATTCCAAGATCATTAATAAGGACGTCCCTGAATTTTTAAATTCCTTGTGATTAAATTTATACTCCTGACCAATTGTCGTAAACTTCTAACCAATCGTGTGTACTTCGTAACTTCCATAATCGTAATAAAAAGCAAAGATCCTAGCTTTTTATTTTAATAATCAGAATTAATTGACCAATTGTAAACATTTCGTGACCGATTGAAATAATTTTAGATCCGATTTCTATGATTTATTTGAGCAGCTAATTTTTATTAATTGGTCAATACTTTGATACTCACTACAGATATATATATATATATATATATATATATATATATATATTGTATTATGAACATGACTATGAGTTACAATAGGAAGATATTAACACGTTCATTGCCAAAGCTAAAATTGGAGTTTTCTTCTGGTGGCCCAAAACTTTTTTTTAATGAAATAACTCTTATGTACAGCAAATACTATTTGCGGGTGTGTTTATGGTTTTAGTATATATATTTAGTATTTTACATAATATAGTTATATATCACTCGACGTCGCGTGATGGGCCATGTGGAGTGTACATTTATCCTTAGGGGCCCCATCACGCGACGTCGAGTTTTGGGATACCTTAGCACTTTTGTGCAATTATGAGTTCAAATGTAATAAAATTAAATATTTTTAGTATCAATAATTTTTATTTGAATTATATAACACAAAAAATAACAAAATATCAAAGAAACATGCAACATAAAAAAATCTTCTAAATATTTTAGAGCCAGCCAGTACAATAAGTAAGTTGACCCAAAAGTTTACTAGCTCAGGTATATGAATTATAAAAATTATCCATATAGATAGAGTGGCCAACGTCCAATTTATTTTGCATCAATTTTTCAAAAATTTTTTCGGTGTGGCCCTTTCCGGCTGTTTCATCTTCTGTGCTGGCAATCACGTGGAAATTTAAAATCAAGCCATCCGGTTCTGTGAGCACGTATAGTTTGATGCCATACTTGTGGCGCTTTCATTTGATGTATTGTCGGAAAAGCTTCAAGAATATCCGATTCGTGCAACAAAATACGTTTTGATTGCGCTCGCAAAGGTATCTCGTTTGATCGTTTCGTGCCCCTATAGGTTGATGATCACTCATTATAAATTTTGTTTTATTATAATTAGTATCAATTTATACTACAAAAAATACGTATTATTTGTTCACAACTAACTAAAAACAAACAAGAAAGCCGTCCGGCTCGAGAGGCGACGCTAAGCGAACTTACCTGGAACTATCCAATTACGTAGCACTAAAACCATCGCATGATTCGGATGGCCACGCCCACTTTACGATAGCTTAATCCTTTCTCTAGAGGCCCAGAAAAAACACCGTTGCGATAACGCTCCGGCCCAGGCAATAGGCTTCATACAAAACTTGTTGGACACTTCACGACGTCGCGTGAAGGGCCAAATTGAAGAGT
Organism: Parnassius apollo; assembly: GCA_907164705.1. Taxonomy (NCBI): domain Eukaryota; kingdom Metazoa; phylum Arthropoda; class Insecta; order Lepidoptera; family Papilionidae; genus Parnassius; species Parnassius apollo. Next base: position 5,749,761 of record CAJQZP010000547.1, on the reverse strand, counting down.
ACTTGGAACACGCGACGTCGCGTGATTGGCAATTAACGTGTTAATAGATTATACTCATATTGTTCGAATAATCTATTGTTCTTAAATATTAAAAAATGTAATGTTATAACATTCAGCAGAAAAACAGACCCATAGAATTTGATTATAAAATAAATGATGTGTCGATATGTCGGGTAACCGAGTTGCGGGACTTGGGTGTGTATTTGGATCAAAAATTAATATTTAAATCTCATATTGCAAAAATAGTTAACAAGTCACATAAGATGCCTGGATTTGTCTTACGAATTACTAAAGAGTTTAAAAAGACCTCAACCCTAATTATTTTGTATAACTCGTTGGTCCGCTCAATATTAGAATATTGCTCAAAGCTTTGGAATCCTCAATATAATATTTATATACAGTCAATTGAAAAGATTCACAATAATTTTCTGAAGCATATCCAATTTAGATTAGCCGGCGATGCCTCTATTTGGTCTAGACTAGCCTTTGACCTAAAATCTTGCTGAACTGTCGGTTATCAGATGTTTTTATATAAAATCATTCATAATAGGGTCAACTCTATACCACTTCTAAGTGAAATAAATTTCAGATGCCAAAGGATAAGTGCTAGAAAGAAACTTTTATTTTGTACTTCTACTATGCGCACAAAATATGGCAGGAACAATTTTATAACTCGTGGGAATTACATGACTTCTTATAATAACAACTTTTCACATGTTGATATATTTTCTCTGTCATATGCATAGTTTAAAAAGGAAATTGAAGCTGTAATAGATAATAGTTAAATTAGTAGCTAAATTATCACTTTAGTTTAGCATACCTAAGCATTGAGTTATATGTACTTAAGTATGTCATGATGTTCGCTTGCTGTCGATGCGTTACTTAACTGTGGAAGCTTTATTGTTAAATGTAAGATTAATATGTGTTATGTAATAGACTAAAATTGTGTATGTTTCCCTTGAAGATAAAATAAATATATAAATAAAAAGTAAATAAATCAAAAGAATATTTTTCTTTTGATTTAAATTCGTTTGTAATAACGCCATCTACTTCATTCTGTAGATAAAGACGTTTTATCGAACAAAAATTTATTAACTCTCAAAGTAGTACATAAGTTAGTCGCTAGATGGCATAAACATGAATAATTTAATATAAATCGGTAAGCTATGAAATCGCGGAGTGTTATTAATTAATTGGATATGATAATTTTATTCAATATGGTTATTTAAAAAAAATAGAATAAGGGTGACAAACGAGCACACAGTCCACCAGGTGGATGGTAAGTGGGTGCTGTGGCCCATTGATATCTACATTTATCTTCAATTTAGAATCAAAATGCAGATGCGTTGCCAGCCTTGAGGACTGAGATAGAATCCCTCGTTTCCAGTAAAAAGGGTCTCCGGTTCTCTACACTCACCATACGAAACACAGCAGCATTAAGCTGCTATTTTACGCTGGTATTCTATGAGAGCGTGGTCTTACCCCGGTCGAGCCGACCCATTCATGATACAACTACAATATATCTACAGCATGGCTCTACCACGTAAATTTATTTATTCCATAAATTTGTTAATTGTTTTAACTGCTTATTTTAACGGTCAAAATGTATATTGATCATCTTTAAAGCACCGCACAAAAGGAAGATCAAATTATATAATTATATAATATTAATTTATTTTTAAATACTAGCAATGCTTTTAATATTAATAAAATTCCTTTTAACGACTATTGGTAAGCTTAAAAATAGTCGAGTGGCAAATTCGTACCCACGTCCTTTTGAACTCGGGGTCCGCACCCTGCCATTAGGCTACTGTCGCATTCTCACAAAGGCTAAATGCTGGAGATGTATACGTTTGTTTCTTTTTAGTGAAGACATATTTTTTTTAAATGGAAGAGATCCTTGTATTGAACTGTTACGGGCTGTTAAAAATGTATTATATATTTCTAAAATAAAAAACATTAGCAAAACTACTAATATTCCCTTTAACCAACTAAAGGTAAGCTTAAAATTGTGTTATGAGTGGTTCACGACAGTAGTCGTATGGCGGATTTGAATCCACGACATTTAGATTTTTTGTTCCGCACCATATCATTGCGCTACTGTCACTATAAATGACTCTATAACATATTTAAGACATATATAGTTAGTTAAGATATCCAGTAAGATAACGAATAACTCCAGAATATTGTCTAAAAACTTCGATTGTACACATCGCAGGAGTTTGGAGTCCGGAAGTTGGCGTGTCTCCCCCCATGCCTTCGAAAGCACGTAAAGCCGTTGGTCCTGCGCCTATTTTCTCTGTGGTCGTGTCGGATTGTCGTCCGATCGAACTGTAAGAGTAAGAGAATAAACAGTGCACCTGTATTTACCCACACACACACATGTACTATAATCTTGTCCTGGGCAGTTGGCTAGTCTCAGTTTGGATGGCCGCCATGACCGTAACATGCTCTGGAATAGATTGTAATTAAAAAGCAATCCTATCCGTTCGTTATTATCTACCAAAGTAAAGGTATCTTTGATGCAATAAACCGACATCCGAGTGAATTATCTCGCTGCAAATCAGATGGAGCACGATCCGTTCATAATTAAATGAGATGGCTATTCCTGTACTCGATAGCACTGACGTTTGGAAATGTAGATTATATGGAAAAAAGTAAGTTTGTGAGAGGGAAAAGGAAAATAATCATAAGTGTGAATCATAAAACAAATGTTATAATGCCTTCAGTCTGTACTTCATTTTGTCTCATCTATATAAATCTGTATACCTACAACGATCCATCTTATCAAAAGTCCACTGCTGTACATAGGCCCACTGATGGACTCTTAGGAGAATATTTGTCACAGTCGCCACGCTTAGCAACCGGGTTGGCTAACACAGTTTTCTTTTAGTTGTTATCAGGAAGAAGCTGCTGCTCAATTCCTGGTTTATTTCCCTCTGTCGAAGACACCCGCGGGAAGACGTGGGGTTGTGGATATTCTTACACCGCCACTGCGGTATATACAAGTCTGTGTAATGGTAAATTAGATTATTCAGCCTTTATAAGAAATCTTCAAGAGCTCATAACAGTAATAAATTCTACTCGTACTGTCTCGATTTTTAATTTTAATAACGTATTGTAAAAACAGTCTACTTTCAGTAATTATTTAGCCTTCAGAAGGTTAAAAAGACCCTGCTAAATTATCAAAAACATCATCAGTACCCAAAGAATGCTATAAAGGCTGGTCTCTCCTACATCTGAAAGAAAGAAAGAACATCAAAAACAGAAAGGCAGTCGCTGGACATATTTTAGTGTCTATTTTATAACTTATAATCACTTCGTTCTTCAGCAAAGTTGACAGTACACGAGTCATATATATTAAATAGTATCCTATACCTTTAAATCCTATACCTTTAAACGAGCAATTCTTTTATATATATATATATATATATGTATATCTATATATATATATATATATATATATATATATATATATATATAATCGGAATCTCGGAAACGGCTCCAACGATTTTCATAAAATTTAGTGTCTAGGGAGTTTCGGGGGCAATAAATCGATCTAGCTAGGATTTATTTTTAGAAAATGTCCTTTTGTCTGTGTTTTTAGGCAATAAAAACTTCTACAATATAAGAAGGTTAATTTTGACAAATAATCAACGATCGTAATAGCTCAGATAAGATGTTGTTCGGGCGTGATATCGGAGTTCCGTGGTTCGCGTCGCGTCTTGGTCCGACTTTTTTTCCTTTTTTTTTTTGAAATTCTCTTCTTTTGGGAGAAAATCTATTATTTCGAGCCCTTTTTTTTAGTAGTTTTTAAAAATAGGAAAAATTTTAATTAATTTTCATTCAAATAACCACTTCAGTTTTTTCTATTATGTCAATAAGATCAAAAAATATTATTCATGTAATTTGTATCTAAATGTAACTTAAAAAAAAAACCGAGCAAAGCTCGGTCATCCGGGTACTGTACATTAAACTAGCTAACTTCTATGCTATTTTCTTGTACTCTAAGTCTTTGTGATTTTAAGTCTATATTAATATTAGTCTATGTCCATAAACTGAAAGTCTGTGGGTATATTCATAAAAAATTGGTTTGATTCCATCTCTTACGAATTTCTCACGCTTGGAGTTGCTCTACACTTTTACACATTGCAGAACCATGCTGCAGCACGATAGGTTCGGCTCGACCGGGGTAGGAGCAGGCTCTCACAGAATACCAGCGTGAAACAGCAGAATAATTCTGCAATGTTTCGTATGGTGAGTGTAGACAAGACAACATTGCTATTTGATGCTATTGGATGGTCAAATAACATCAAATAGATCCTTTATTTTTTAGTGTACTTTGATAGGCTGTGATGGATAATGAATAGGTGCAACGTAAACATGCGGCTTATAAGTCCCAAACAACAACGTTACAGCCTATATGGTCCCACTGCTGGGCACAGGCATCCTCTCATTTCTGAGTGGATTTAAGGGCAAGGAAGTGTCCGCCGCGCTGCCCCAATGCGTGTTGGCGAACCTTGATATGCCATCGAAATATTTTTTTCTTTTTCTTATTTCTCAGACATGCAGGTTTAATCACTATGTTTTCCTTCACCGCTGAGCACGTGGTAAATCAGTACTTAAAATTGCAATTAACAATTTCATTGGTATTGGCGGGGATCGAACCCAGGTAGCTAGAATAGTGTAAAATTTGCAGCGAGCGCTACCCATCTGAGTATCACGACTCTTCTGAGCTACCACGGCTCTCTTGAGCTACCACACTCGGAGACACGTGTTCATCTATCCAACCCATCTGGTGTGAATAGATGAACATCTGTTTCCGACTACCTATCCACACACTTGTGAATTTTTAGGGTGGATAACCCCTCTCGGTACAGAGTAAGCGTCACACAGCTAAGTTTCATCGAAATCGGACATTTAGTTTCAGAGAAGATAGCAATAAAAATTTCTGTAAGATTGCATCGGTCTTGAGGATAAAAGATACCTAATAAAACATAATAAAATATCATATAACATTTAAAATAATGATTGAGAATCATTTATTGAAAACTCTTCATAAACCTTCTAGATCTTGGCTTGTAAAGGTTAACAAGGTTGTTGGACCGAGTAGTGGTGTAACAATATCCGCTACTCCATATCTTCCTGTAGATGTCGTAAGAGGCGACAGAGTGAAACAAAATATATCTGAAAACAAATATTTACCTACTTACGTATAAAATAGAGTAAAGTCACAGTCTGTATACTTCCCATTGCTATAGGCCTGCTTTCATGAGAGGATCATGAAGCAATTTGTCCACCGCGCAGCTTCATATGTCCTGCAAACATTTTAATCCAACCACGTGTAGCATTTACTAGGTTGTAAGACTTCTTTCCTGCCTAGGAGTCCATCTGGATGCTATTTGATGTTATTGGACCATCCAATAGCATCAAATAGCAATCTTGTCTTGTCTACACTCACCATACGAAACATTGCAGAATTATTCTGCTGTTTCACGCTGGTATACTGTGAGAGCCTGCTCCTACCCCGGTCGAGCCGAACCTATCGTGCTGCAGCATGGCTCTGCGATTTGTAAAAGTGTAGAGCAACTCCAAGCGTGAGAAATTCGTAAGAGATGGAATCAAACCAATTTTTTTATGAATATACCCACAGACTTTCAGTTTATGGACATAGACTAATATTAATATAGACTTAAAATCACAAAGACTTAGAGTACAAGAAAGTAGCATAGAGTTAGTTAGCTAGTTTAATGTACAGTACCCGGATGACCGAGCTTTGCTCGGTTTTTTTTAAGTTACATTTAGATACAAATTACATGAATAATATTTTTTGATCTTATTGACATAATAGAAAAAACTGAACTGGTTATTTGAATGAAAATCATGAGTGCAATTAGTTTAATTAAAATTTTTCTTATTTTTAAAAATTACTAAAAAAAGTAGCTCAGATGGTTAACGCTCGCTGTAAATATAACAGAATGCGAGTAACCCGGGTTCGATCCCCGCCGGCACCAATGAAATTGTTAAATGCAATTTTAAGTGCTGATTTACCACGTGCTCGGCGGTGAAGGAAAACATCGTGAGGAAACCTGCATGTCTGAGGAATAAGAAAAAAAATATTTCGAAGACATGTGAAGTTCGTCAACACGCATTGGGGCAGCGCGGCGGACACTTCCTTGCCCTAAAACCCTTTCAGAAATGAGGGGAGGCCTGTGCCCAGCAGTGGGACGTATATAGGCTGTAACTTTACTTTACTTTACTAAAAAAAGGGCTCGAAATAATAGATTTTCTCCCAAAAGAATAGAATTTGAAAAAAAAAATGGAAAAAAAAGTCGGACCCAAAACGGGACGCGAACCACGGAACTCCGATATCACGCCCGAACAACATCCTATCTGAGCTATTACGATCATTGATAACCTGTCAAAATTAACCTTCTTATATTGTAGAAGTTTTTTATTGCCTGAAAACACGGACAAAAGGACATTTTCTAAAACTAAATCCTAGCTAGATCGTTTTATTGCCCCCGAAACTCCCAAAAAATTTAAAGGTATAGGATACTATTTAATATATATGACTCATGTACTGTCAACTTTGCTTAAGAATGAAGTGATTATAAGTTATAAAATAGACACTAAAATATGTCCAGCGATTGCCTTTCTGTTTTTGATGTTCTTTCTTTCTTTCAGATGTAGGAGAGACCAGCCTTTATAGCATTCTTTGGGTACTGATGATGATGTTGATAAACCAGCAGGGTCCTTTGAACCTTCTGAAGGCTAAATAATTACTGAAAGTGGACTGTTTTTACAATACGTTATTAAAATTAAAAATCGAGACAGTACGAGTAGAATTTATTACTGTTATGAGTTCTTGAAGATTTCTTAAAAAGGCTGAATAAGCTAATTGACCATTACACAGACTTGTATTACCGCAGTGGCGGTGTAAGAATATCAACAACCCCACGTCTTCCCGCGGGTGTCTTCGACAGAGGGAAATAAACCAGGAATTGAGCAGTAGCTTCTTCCTGATAACAACTAAAAGAAAATAGAAAACTGTGTTAGCCAACCCGGTTGCTAAGCGTGGCGACTGTGACAAATATTCTCTTAAGAGTCTATCAGTGGGCCTATGTTCAGCAGTGGACTTTTGATAAGATGGATCGTTGTAGGTATACAGATTTATATAGATGAGACAAAATGAAGTACGGAAGGCATTATAACATTTGTTTTAAGGGTTCACACTTATGATTATTTTCCTTTTCCCTCTCTCAAACTTACTTTTTTCCATATAATCTACATTTCCAAACGTCGGCGCTATCGAGGACAGGAATAGCCATCTTATTTAATTAAGAACGGATCGTGCTCCATCTGATTTGCAGCGAGATAATTCACTCGGATGTCGGTTTATTGCATCAAAGATACCTTTACTTTGGTAGATAATAACGAACGGATAGGATTGCTTTTTAATTACAATCTATTCCAGAGCATGTTACGGTCATGACGGCCATCCAAACTGAGAAGAAGATTATATGTAGTACATGTGTGTGTGTGCAAATACAGGTGCACTGTCTATTCTCTTACTCTTAAAGTTCGATCGGACGACAATCCGACACGACCGCAGAGAGAATAGGATATATATATCCAGGACATCCCAGGACACTACAAAAATTAGGATATGTCCTGGGAAAACAGGACGGTTGACAACCCTAGTTAGCGGATATTCTTACACTGGCACTGCACTGTCGTTGAACCTATAACAAAACGGGATATGCAAACTGTATTACTTGCCTGGCATGTTGTAAACGGCGACTTTCCATCTACCCTCACATTTTTCTTCTAAACGTAGTTTGAGTGGCACGCTCTATGGACTGCCTATCCCTTCGGTATTATACACTTAAGGTACATGTATATATATGTAATGTCCTAAATTACTTGTATTCAACAATAAGGTACTCTTCTCCTCCAGCCCGCAAATGTCCACCTGGACATGGGCTGGGACTCTCTCGTTGCAGGGCAATACGAAGTAATTGTTAAACATCATTTATCGTCATTACGGCCACAAGTCTACTGATAAACATAGGCACCCACAAGAAATACCACAAAGCACGGTCCTGAGCCACCTGCATCCATCGACTTCCGGCATGTCTTACCATGTATATATACATATACACAAAGATACATATTTATATATATACATATACATACATACATATATATACACATTATTGCCTTTGAGCTTAACTGTTCTAACAGCGTTCCAAAACCAATAAACCATCTATCAAACTATTGATTTAGATTTCCCTATACAATAGTATAGGGAAACTTAAACGCCTAAATCCCATATAAACGAGTTTCAGCTATTTATAATGATTTCTTGAATGATAATATAAATTAGATGAATAATTAAAAGATAAGAATGCGTTTATTTAATGCGCTTCGTTATACTTTTTTTCATTTCGTATAAATTTCATAACGTTTTATTTGGAAAAAAAAATAGTATACTCCGGATTTTGTTGCCGCTTCTAATAATAAGGTCACCCGCAGTACAGACTTTTTGAAGCGATTGATTTTCTTGACTCTTAAAATTACTTTGTATAATCCAATTTCGAATAAAAATATTATATTTGACTTTGACTTTGAATGGATATGGTGGAATTGAGGTTTTTTCAACAAACAAAATATCAAGATATTGAAATGCAACGGTTCTTGTATGTACTCGCTCTTTTTATTTTTAGCCGTTATTGGGAAGACGCCGCTGTCCATCTCCTAATTTGTTTGCCTCTGTCACCAATTACGGCACCCACGAGATACTATAGGGTAGTGCATATTCTTACTCCGCCACCACACGGTCAGCATGGCATCATAGCTTGTTAAAGTTTTTTTTACACTTTATTTTTAATTAGAACTGGCTTCTGCGTAGTAGAGCTACGTTGAAACATATAATGGCTGCAGAACGAATGAGTCGGCTAATAAATAAGGACAAAGTTCGCACATAATACAAGCGCGTGGTAACAGTATAATTCTGGTCTGTTTAGTATGATGAATGGCGAGAACGCGCATTTCCAATTTTAATTCTTAATCGAGGATACGTGACGGTGTGTATGGGCCACAGCATCCACTTACCATCAGGTAGGCTGTATGCTCGTTGGTCACTTTAAAATTATGGTAATTGTTTAAAAGTTGTAGAGCCACGCTACTGCTATATTACGAACGAATGGGTCGGGTTGGCTTGACCCGGGAAGGAACAAGCTCTCACAGAATACCAGAGTTAAACAACAGCTTAATGTTGCTGTGTTTTTTGTGGTGAATGTTAAAAACCGGAGGCGCTTTTTTTACTGGAAACGAGGCATTCCATCTTAGTCCTTATAGGATAGGCGTGTAGGTCTATAGACCACAGCATCCACTTTAACCATCTGGTTAACTGTGTGCTCGTTTGTCACCCTTATGCTATAATAAAAAATATAAACCATAGAGTGTGAAAACATTTTAATGAATATTTTTAATCAGCATGTAAGTAAATACGCCAACTTTGTCAAGCAAATACCAACTTATCTTTACGGGTTACTCCTGCTTTTAGACTGGCGGATATAACTAAATCCAGACAAGGTATTAAATCCACATTACACCTGCGTATGATGGGCGACAGCATCTCACGCGTGTTTCAACCCGCATTAACTTATTATTTTACGCCAATAATAATAAGAGAAAAATAATTTTTGTCCAAATCCCAATTTTTGTTGTAGTAGTACCAAGTTCGACTCCGTGGTGCAGTGGCTTAGTAATGAGTTGGATCGCGAAGGGCCGTGGGTTCGAACAATATTTTGTATGGCCTGCAAGTAATTGTTGGATGTTTGTCCTTGTGAAATTTATTCATGTTAACTGCTCCCACGATATAGGAGAAAATCCTGGTAAATGTGGTGAAGAAACCATTTCGAACGCTTCCAAGTTCGATTAAATCGGAATCGAAAAAACGTTATGCGAGATACACACACGCGCGCGCGCCCGCGCACTCACAAACAAATACATACATACAGACGTAATGACATTCTCGTATTAATAGTCAGAATAGTTCCCTAGTATCTTAAAATGGCGAGATTTGATGAAACCCTGATTTTCGAAAACTGGGTGGAAACCAATAACTTTCCAATGTTTTGAAAATCATTGATTTTCATAGCGGGGAGTTAAAAAAAGAATATGAAAAAAAGAAAGAAAGTACACAGTCCACCTGATGCTAAGTGGATACAATGATCATAGACATCTACAAGTACTCTGGATTAAGATAAAAATGTTGCGTTGTCATCACTACCTCAAGACGTAATGCCTCCTGTCTTTTGTGACTTCTCTAGTTTTCGTCGTCACTACACCAAATGCAACATTTCCTTGTAAGCGTATGGTTCTTCCCCAGTCGAGTCAACCCACTCATGCTACAGCCATAATATAGCCACACGAACCACAAAATTTTTCATTAAACAAGTTCACAGTTTGATATTATAATAACAAGTTTAAAACGTGTTATTATAATATCAAAGATTACATAAATGAAAATAAAACCCGAGAATGATGTGATCGTCATCACGTTGGTTCTATAAAAATTAATTTAAAAATTATACAAACAAAACTATTGCAAAGTGAAATATGTTTCAAAAAAAATCCCTTGTGGTTCTTCCCAGGAAAGAAGCTTTCTTCCAAACCAGTTGTACTTATTTTTATATACAATAAGGGTGACAAACGAGCACACACGAGAAATCTACATTTATCCTCGATTAAGAATCAAAGCGCAGATGCGTTGCTACCCACGCGGAATAAGATGGAATTTCTCGTTTGCAGTAAAAAAGGGTCACGGGATCTTTACACGCACCGCAGTATTAACTTGCTATTTTACGCTGGTATTCTGTGAGAACTTGGTCCTTCCCCGGTCGAGCTGACCTATTCGTGCTACAACCATAATATAGCTACAGCATGGTTCTACCACGTATAAAATTATTTTCAATAAGTATTATTCAATAATCTATATTGAATAAAAAATCATTCATTCATTAATTCACAGCGTGGGTCTACTGCGTAATACACTTAAATTAAAGGAAATAATACTGTATCCATCTATATCTATATAGTATACCTACTAGTTAAGGAAAGCAAAACATTGTAAAAACACAATGTAATTTTAAAAACACAAAGTAATTATAAAAAGGAAGAAAGTCAGAGAGAGGCGAACAAAAAATATCCGGTGAACGGCGAGGAGCAAATTCGCTTGGGTGAAATTTAAAAGTTTTTATTTTTCTTCGAATAGTTTATTTTAAAGCAAATTTTAGAGTGTAATATTTGTGTTAATGTAAAAAAACCAGCGCAGAATCTGTCAGATGACTGTTGCTCATAGACAGTACATCTACTCTCGATTAACAACCAAATGCGTTGCTTCAAAGAGTTTCCTTCCCCGGTCGAACAGACCCATTCATACTGTGGTAGGTTGGCTCAACTTCATATAAAATTATTGGTTTCTTGGCTTTCGCAAGAAGATGTTGTGACCAGAATAAAGAAAGGAATGTTTCGGTCATTTGGACACTTCGAAAGAATAATTGAAAGAGTGTCAAAACAAATTTATGCCGTAGAACTGAGTGGTAAAGTCGGCAAGGGACACTATAGACGGAAATTTATCAAATTGATGATATATTAAAGATGAACCAAGTTAAATTTACCCTTAACCGACGAATAAGGGTAAAAACGAGCACAAAAATCCACCAAAGTGTATGCTGTGGCACATAAATATTCATTTATATCCTCAATTGAGAATCAAAATACATATGCGTCGTCATCCCAGAATATTAAGATGAAAAGCCTCGTTCCATAAAAAGTGGTTTTCCACTCAATTCGAATAGCAACATTAAGCGAGTTTAAAAATGCACAGGTTTATTTTTTACTTACATCATCATCATTACAGCCCTTCACAAGTCCACTGCTGAACATAGGCCTCCCCCAAGTAATGCCATAAAGCACGGTCCTGAGCCACCTGCATCCATCGACTTCCTGCATGTCTTACCACGGTCGTCACTCCATCTAGTGGGGGGTCGCCCTACACTACGCCTACCGGCATGAGGCTGCCACCCGAGAACCTTTCTTTGCTATCGGTTATCGGTTCTTCGAGCCCTATGGCAGGCCCATTGCCACTTCAGCTTACTAATCCGTTGGGCTATGTCACTCTGGTCTTACTGTGGATATCCTCATTTCTGAGTCTATCGCGCAGAGAAACTCCGAGCATAGCCCTCTCCATAGCTCGCTGAGCGACATTGAGCGTCCTCATACGGCCAGCAGTGAAGGACCACGTCTCAGATCCGTAAGCCATCACTGGCAACACGCACTGGTTGTACACTTTAGTTTTCAGAGATTGAGGTACAGCTGACGAGAAGATGTGTCGTAATTTTCCGAATGCTGCCCAGCCGAGTTGAATCCGTCGATTGACCTCTCGGTCGAAGTTGGACTTACCTAGTCTGACTATTTGTACCAGGTAAACGTACCATCAACAACTTCGAGCATAGTGCTCCCAACAACCGGCATAGGTGTGACATGAACATTAAACATGATCTTTGTTTTGTCCATGTTCATCTTAAGACCTATCCGTTGGGTGACACCATTGAGGTCATTGAGCATAGTGCTAAGGTCTTCCAGCGATTCTGCCATAAGGACTATATCGTCGGAAATCGAAGGTGAGTGATGTACTCGCCATTGATGTTAGTACTGTATCCTTTCCAGTCCAGTAGCTTGAAAACGTCTTCCAACGCAGCGGTGAAGAGTTTCGGGGATATAACGTCACCCTGTCTTACACCTCTCTGCAGTTGCAATTACTATATACACCTAGTCAAATTGGGGGAGCTGCCGAGAGCGTTTTCAAAACTAATTAGTAATACGAGTTCACAGGGAGAGATGTGGATTTACTTTGATCTTTCCTTTTTACTATTCTTAATTCTATGCTTACAGACTACTTTAATTACATATAAGCATAACATAAACACTCAAATTTAAAGTATAGTCTGTCGGTCTCTCTACACGCTCCAGATCTAGTTGTAATAAATACATACATACATCAACACTTACGCCTGTTACCCAGAGGGATAGGCAGAGACTTCAATTTGGCACGATCCTAATACACCTCTCTCACATCCTCCACATCCATATACCTAGGCATACATGCTCGTCGGTTGAGGATACTCTTTATTTGGCCGATTTTCAATATATCGCCAATCTGGTCTATTAACTTTCACCTTCCGAACTCTGCCGTTTACTTCTGCAACATAGATTTGCTTTGTCACTCTTTCCTCGTTCATTCTTTCTACATGACCAAAAAGCATTCATTTCTTAATCATCTTGCAAACCACACTTTTTTCTTATCACGCAATTTCTCATCCTGTCATTCAGATTCAGCCCCAACATATTCCTTAATCACCGCATTTCTGCAGCATTTATTCCACAATCGTTACTTTATCTGTATTGTGAGTGGTGCCGGTGTAACTATAACTACTTTTTATAAAGTTTCTATACGAGAGAATTGAAACCTATTTAAACAAAAAGTGATAATGGAAGTTGTTTATGATATATATACTTATACGCCAGTATATTCCAAATTTATGAACAAAACATATTTTTGAATTTTAAAAAAGATTTAGTTCTTTTTTTGAGAAATGACGTTGACGTTGTTATGTCAATTTTTATTATAAAAGGCACTGAAAATATAGTAAAAATATATAGACCAAATTAGATCATACACTTGCGGATCGTTTTATTTACCAACAACCCTTCTAGTATATCAGCAGGACAACAGGTCAACTACATAGGTCAACTAGTTAATCTAGTTAACAGAAGTTATATTAAAAAGTGCCATAGGAGAACAAAAATAAAGTCACGAATACAATAATGATGTTACTATTGTCTGCCACTTATCGTGCTCAGTCTCTGTCATTGAGTTCTCCCCTCTTTTGTTTTCATTGATATTTAGTTCCATGTTCATGTCAAAAAATTTTCTCATTACATTTATTCTTTACCGAGAAGTGGCAGTGTAAAAATATCCTCTATCCCTTACCGTCCCGTGGCATTAGTAAGGGAGACAAGGAAACAAACCAGGAAATGAGCAGCAGCCTCTTCTCAAAACAACTAGAAAAAATAACCGCGATCGCCAACATTGCTAATATGATCAGCTGTGGACACTTGTAAGGCTGTGATGATGATGATCACATATTACAGTCTATCAAAAGTCCATTTCTGAACTGAAGGCTCCCCCATAGATTGCCTTATTGGAGGAAATTGCCACAGTTGCCACATGGATGACATCCGCAGTTTTTCATTATTTTCAGTTGTTATCAGGAAGATGCTGCTGCCCACCTCCTGTTTCAGTTACCCTCAGGCGCTGCTGACGACACCCACGGGATGATACGGGTATTCTAGCGCCGCCAGTGTACAGAGATGATACTGGTAATAAATAGTAAGTTAAAGAACCTACCAGCAACTCGGGCTCAATCCACGCCAGCTACAATAAAATTGTAGTTGCAATTTTAAATGCTAATTTTACACGTGTTTGGCGGTGAAAGGAAATATCGTGAGGAAGCCTGCATGTATAGAAATTAAAAAAATATTTCGAAGACACGTGGAGTCCGTCCACATGCATTGGGGCAGCGCGGTGGACGCTTGCTTGCCCCAAAACCCTCTCAGAAATGAGGGAAGGCCTGTGCTCAGCAGTGGGACTTACATCGGCTGTAATAAATTTATTTTTATGCTTTACTATGTATGAGTATGGTAGCAAAATCTTTTACGAGTTATATGAGTGTTTTAAAATAAAAATAATAACATAAATCCGCAGATACAATGGACTAGTTTGATGACATCGTAAGAGAATTCAACAGCCCATACGTATACTATATACCTATAATATACGTATAAGTAAGTTTGTATACACTATACATATATATGTATGAACTAAATTTTATTTCTTGAAAACGTTACCCCTACACTAGGATTTTCTCCTGTAACGTGGAGGCAGTTTACAAACATAAATTGCACAAGGACAAACATCCAGGCCCCGAACAATTACTTGTAGGCCATACATATACTTGTTTCGTGCGGGATTAGAGCCCGCGGCCCTCAGCGCAGCCATTCATTGCTAAGCCACTTCACCACGGAGCCGTCATATTAATATAGTATATTGCATTATACATATTGTATATTGTATTACACATTTTACATAATATGTTAAAATAGGTTATTATGTTTTCTTTGTTTACTACCTTTGAGTATTCATGGTTTAATACTCAAAGTTTACTACTCATATCTCTCGCCACGCTACCAAATGTTAACTGTCAGAGAATGCCTTTTCGGCATTAAGTTCGTAGCAATTATTTTCAGTTCAATAAAGAATTTTCTATCTACCTACACATTTTGCCCCGTGGCGTGGGTGTCGCAAGAAACCATTTGATTGATTATGGAAAATGCCGAAAGAAATTATGGCTTCCAATAGATGGCGTTTTAACTATCTTAACGATACACACAATATACTCAGGACTCCGACAAGCGCCACGTAGTAATTCAGTATTTACTTTAAATTGCAATTAACAATTTTAATGGTGTTAGCGGGATCGAACGTATATTACTCGCGTACTGTAAAATTTGTAGCGATTGTTTCCTGAGTTATAATTAAAATGCTTCCTTGTTCTTTTAGTCCGGTCTAAATAAGTTTTGAAATGTATAAACAATAATAAATCATTGTATCCAATTTAATATATTTTAAACAGAAAACTACTTTAAGAAGACAGCTGTAGAGCTTTTAATACAATTAATTAACGCAGATAATATTGTATTATATTATTGTACGTACTTCCATTTGTCACGATCCTGACACACCTCTCTCGCCTCCTCCACATCCATATACCTACGCTTTGTCTTTTATGAAGTCACAGATGAAATGAGATGATGGCCTATTTTATACAATCACAACATGGCAAAGGTTTCCAGGTGGTTAAAGTCCTGTTTGGCTTAAAAGTCTATCCGGGTAGGTACCACTCTCTTACCTATGTCTGCCAAGCATCAGTGTGTGCATTGCTGTGAGAAGGTCTAAACCAGGGATTCTCAAAGTGGGGTAAGCGAACCCCTAAGAGTTTGCCAGTTGATCCTAGGGGGATCAGGGCAAGCATTACGTTAGGGGGCTGTCTGCCTGACTCACGCGTGTTACACGCATGATGGTGTACGCCATTTGTGTCACTATTCGTTGTGGTACACGCGTGAATAACCAGCATCGCGTTTACCAACCATCAAGTTCAATAAGTACAAGTTTCAAGGGTGCAGGATGTACGATGCGAAGGCGATGCGCGCTAATCACTTGCTATTCTGTCATCATCACACCAATCAAAACTCATATATTCTTCTATGTGACAGTATATTTTTGAATGAAACAACTTATTTTCGTCAGCGTGGCAAGTTTTTAAGGGGTTTGCCAGTCGGTGTTGTCATCTGCGAGGGACTACTATTGTTTATCCCTGCAGGTTTTAGGCCTCGGGGTGTCCCCCATTACCCGAGTAATCCTCACACCCCATTTCTATGGACCGGTCTTGGGAGCCGTACAAGGACGGCATTGTAGGTACTCTTTGTTGGCGTATTGCGCGCCACCAGGTAGATGCTTCCGGAGGGTCAGCAGTCTCGAAGCCCCGCAGAGTCCCGCGGACAGGGAGTCGACGCAGGGCCAATCCTGCCGACAGGTGTGCGCTCCTAACAGCAGCACTCTGGGTCTCCAGTGCTCCTTCCTGGCTCCAGGTTAAGGCCTGGTGAATTCCTAGGCAGAAATTGGCGTATCTCGCGCCTCTGGGAAGGGATCTGCCGAAGGGTCAGCAACCTCCAGGTCCCGCGGAGACGCATCTCGACGCGGAGCCGAAGTCACCAACAGGCGCACGCTCTCCTAGCAGCACGCCGGGCCTTCGGAGTTCGCTTCCCAGCCTGATAGATTAAACGCAGCGTTGGGTATGTAACATCCCGGGCGGGATCAGGGGCATCCTCGAGGCTTGACGCAAGCCAAGTTGGCCCCACAGCACGTGCACCCACTGCGAAGCGACGTGCTGTACTTCTCCCGCCCGGGCGGAAGCCGACGACTGACGGACGTGACCGCCTGCTAGCGCGTCCGGACGCAACTCGATGAGATAGGGGAGGGGGGGGTGCCATTTTCTGGATTTAATAGGAGGTACGTAGGACTATACGTTTGAGAAAGCATGGTCTAAACGATATAGAGATCCATTAGAATTACAAGCTGAAAGACGCTCCATCTTAGTTCTGAGTAAGTGACAACGGATCTATTGCGTTCTTTGTTTGAAGTTGGTTGCAAGTGTCCATGCACTACGCCACTTACTCATCTTTCTAAATTTGAGATCGTTCTACTTTACGTTGCAAATTATTAAAATCACAATAAAGATATTATTTTCTTTTTATATAAATGAGCAGTTTCATTTAAAAGCCAGATTAACATAATAGGAGGCTGCATGTAGCACTTTGCTAGCATTCAGAGAGGCAGGGTTGGCCTCAAAGTTTTTTAACTAAGCTGAAAGTCGTTTATTCGCGCCTTCAACAAAAAGTTGTTAACAGACGCTACGCCGTCGTCAGCTATGCTGCATTGTTTTGACATAAAAAACAGAAACATTATTTAAGCTTAGTACAAACAAACTTAGTCGAATGACGGATTCGAACCCACCACCTTTTAAGTACGCGGTCCGCGCCCTGTCATTAAGCGTCTATAGAATTTAGAGATTTTTTTTAGAAATATTGATAAGATGAATAAAATGTTCTTTAATAATTTAATGTATTTGCGTATACAATTCTTTATATTAGTAGAAAAATATTTCCACAATGATAGAAAAAAACCAATTAACGGAATAAAATAATGATATAATACCGCAAATATATAATACCGTTATTAGCGAGTGCTCACTATTGGTATTGTGTATGTTAACGGTACGGGCTCGATAAGTCGCCCTTTTTAATCCCATTCTTTATCCGTACGCCTGTAAACGATCACAAAAAGACCGAAGATTACAAAATATATAAAGAATATTTAAAATCAAAAATAGGAAAATGTATTTTATTTCTTTAGTTACTGGGATAAGATGATATCAGTTTGATATAGAAAGGTCACTTTTATCTCTACTAAAATATTCAATAATAAAACAGAAAGAATTTGTGTTAAAAAGATGAAAATATTGAAGCTACGTTATTTTTTCCTAGTATTTTTAATCAAGTTGGAAAGAATATCGCGTAGTTTCTATGTGGCTTTTCTCGTTAAGGGGTAAAGTTTTTCAAGTTAGTATGAAATTTTTAGTTCAACGGCATTATGAAAATAATAAGCAACTTTATTTTAAGCTTAGTACCTATATCTTTTAAATTTAGAAATGGAGCAATATATAAATACCTCAACTTTGTTTTTTTTATAAACAATGTGCAAAATGCCGTATTTTATCCGACTTCAAAAAAGCGGAGTTTTCTAATTTTACTGGATATTACATGAATCTTTCGCATATCGCGACAAAACTTCAATACCATTCCCACCATCTGGATGCTTGGCGGTTCACCACTGTGCGTTTTACTAGGAGTTTTCTGTAATTCCCCCCGGTGTTGCAGTTGTTTATTGGCGGCGGAAGTCATATAAGGCGGAAGTGAGGCGCAAGCTCGTGTGCCCCCTCTTCTATAAAAAAAATTATTTCTTTTCTTTTACTAGGTACTAATACTTCAGGGGTGGACCTTTATAAATTTGAAGATGAAAACCCTACCGTAAGAGTGGAAAATAGGAGACGAAATTTTTAATGTAACTATTTAGACGACATTGTCATTTTACTTGAGCTTGTGATGTTACTTCCACTCAAAAGGGTAAACAATTAGACTTTAATAAAATATAAAATCAATCTTCGAAGTACAATAAAGGAAATACATAATTTAAAATTCTTAACACTATACGCCGACTTCAGTACTGCTATTCTCCAACACCACAGCGCCGAAACGACGGTTTTTCATTAGTGGATTTTCAATTTTATACTCTAGAGCCTATAGTTGAAAATCTATTAAAGACAAATTGTTTCGGTCGTCGTCGTCGAGTCAGTTTGTCTTTAATGGATTTTCAACTTTATGAAAGATGATTAGTTGAAAAACTAGTTTCGGCGACGAGCTCGTCGTAGAATCTTTACAGAGAGAGAATAGCATAGCTGAATGTGAAACTATTTTATTCTCTTTTTAGTCACGTTCTTGTTTTTCTGTAAGTCGTTCCAAGTGTAATCTTGCAATTCAAATTTCGAACACTTCTGGAGACTTTAAATTTTGAACATAGCTCAGAATCGGATGACAATGTAGGAAAAGAGTGTGGTATTTTTTTTGTACATAATTGAAAAAAGTCACTTGTTTTTGGATACAGAAATCTTTTTGGATAATTTTTTTGTATATTTTATTTCATCAGTTTCTTTATCAACAACGAAAGAAATGAATTACAAACAATTTAATTTTGACTTGAAATTAAATCCTTTCACTCTTGCTTTGAAATATTCCTTACTCTTTCTTATTCTTCCCTCAAAGATAACTATGGAAAGGATCTCTCTCTCTGTAAAGATAACTATGGAAACGAAATGGCTCGCTATTCTATGAAGTGGACATACATATTATTATAATAACCTATTTAAAAATAAAATTATTTAAAAATATTAGGTATAGTTTTATTCTTTTGCAGATTTTATGGCAATTATTAGAATTCTTTAAAATCTTGACGATTCAAGTGCTTTGCAGCACCTATGATTAAAGGGAACTGTGGTGTTTGACGTCCTGATGTCATAGTACCGTTCAATTATTGCTTTGGTCCGATCTATGCAGAAAGTGCTTATGTGCTTATGCTTAAAAGTGCTTATATCTTTCAATGATATGGGTTTGGATTAAATTGTTAATTTAGCTAACCGCCTCCTCTGTTAAAATTAGGATGATTTAAATTACAAAGGTCATCAACATCCTCGGCAGGAATCGATGTTCTTTCGCAAAGATTTGTGATTTATCAGATCTGATGTATGTGTCTAGAATATTATCACACACTGCAAACGTCACGGAGTGTTGTTGTTTCATGTCAGTTTTATTTTGTCTTATATATCTCATAAATGAGGCAAACTTCATTATTCGTTTCATATTTTAAAACAGAGGTACATAATTTTTTTATTTGTTGTTACACATAATTAAATGTTAAATATTATTGCGATTTTATAGGTGACTACTTACCTCCCGAACAAGCCGGTTTCCGAAAAGGCTTCAGTACCATAGACTACATACATACCTACGGCAGATTGTACAGAAGACCGAAGAGTACAATCTGCCACTTTGGCATATGTGGACTATGAGAAAGCCTTTGATTCCGTCGAAATTTGGGCGGTGCTACAGTCCCTTCAGCGGTGCCTAGTTGACTGTCGGTATATCGAAGTGCTGAAGTGTTTGTACAGTAGGGCTACGATGGCTATCCGAGTACAGAACCAGAGTTCGAAACCTATCCAACTGCAGAGAGGTGTAAGACAGGGTGATGTTATATCCCCGAAACTCTTCACCGCTGCGTTGGAAGACGTTTTCAAGCTACTGGACTGGAAAGGATACGGTATTAACATCAATGGCGAGATATAGTCCTTATGGCAGAATCGCTGGAGGACCTTAGCACTATGCTCAATGACCTCAATGGTGTCTCCCAACGGATAGGTCTTAAGATGAACATGGACAAAACAAAGATCATGTTTAATGTCCATGTCACACCTATGCCGGTAGTTGTTGAGAGCACTATGCTCGAAGTTGTTGATGAGTATGTTTACCTGGGACAAATAGTCCGACTAGGTAAGTCCAACTTCGACCGAGAGGTCAATCGACGGATTCAACTCGGCTGGGCAGCGTTCGGGAAATTACGACACATCTTCTCGTCAGGTATACCTCAATCTCTGAAAACTAAAGTGTATAACCAGTGCGTGTTGCCAGTGATGACTTACTGATCTGAGACGTGGTCCTTCACTGATGGCCGTATGAGGACGCTCAAGATCGCTCAGCGAGCTATGGAGAGGGCTATGCTCGAAGTTTCTCTGCGTGATAGACTCAGAAATGAGGATATCCGCAGTAAAACCAGAGTGACCGACATAGCCCAACGGATTAGTAAGCTGAAGTGGCAATGGGCCGGCCATATTGCTCGAAGAACCGATAACCGATGGGGAAGAAAGGTTCTCGAGTGGCAGCCTCGTACTCGATGGAGTGACGACCTGGTAAGACATGCAGGAAGTCGATGGATGCAGGTGGCTCAGGACCGTGCTTTGTGGCATTACTTGGGGGAGGCCTATGTTCAGCAGTGGACTTGTGAAGGGCTGTAGTGATGTGATGATGATGACTTACCATCAGATGGACTGTAAGTTCGTTTGTCACTTTCTTATACAGTTTTATAAAAAAAAGCCAAGTATTTAAGCCGGAACCGCAGCAGCTCGTACAAGTCCCCGTGCGGCGGAGTGCCGTTTTAATGAGGAACGAATGAATGCGCTTTGTTTTTGTAGTCTCTTTGTATTACGCCTTAAATTATTCCCGCAGAGCACATTACAATGAAGATTGCTCGTTGTTTCGTGCTGAACCTTTTATTTTCCAAATGCTAGAATTGCTGCTGGGGTTTAACAGTCTTTTCTAAATCTTATCTTATTAATGTCATAAATGTGAAAGTTTGTTTGGATGTTTGTATATTTATAGCTTAATCACGTAAAAACTATTATATGTATTTAATAAAACTGGGAGTAGGACATAGACTATATTTTTGTAAAACAAGTAGTAGTTTATCGCAAATTACAGTTAAAAGAGAACGAATAAATTAATTTTCTTGTCTTGTGCTGCGATTAAGTAGAAGATAATAAAAGTAACTATAAAACATACTAACGATTTGGATTCTTACCAATATATATAAAAATTTATCACAATAACTTCATTTGAGTATTTTAGATGCATTTTATGATACTTACTATTAGTAGGATGATAACACCTCATTAAATGTATCTCTGTATCGTGATGAATATTATATTTAGTTAATATTTGGTGTTTAACTAATTAAAACTGGACATTTCGTGTATGCAATATTATTAAAATGAAAACAATTTTTGATTTAGATCAAGAATATCGCGACTATTATGTATAATATAGATGGCGCTATGCACATTATTAATCGAAGCTTAAGGCACACAGAAGCACTCTTGAAAGCGTTTTGGGAGCAGGAATGTACACAATGAGACTTAAATATATTCTGTCACACAGAGACCGGTTGGTACTGTTCAAGTGCGGTACCAGTACCGGGGCCAACGCTATGACAAACAGGTGGACGCCACGCAGAGCGAGACCATTTCTTACTGGTAACGAGGCAGTTCATCTTAGTTCTCATAGGCAACGACTCATCCGCACTTTGATTCTTAAACGTGGATAAAGTATCGGTGGACTACAGCAATCACTCACCATCAGGTGGACAGTTGCTCGTTTGTCCCTTACTTCTAAAAAAGCGTAAGTGCCTTCATTTTTGCACTTTTACTTAAGACTCTTTATGACCTTCGCAAAAGAAGAAAATTCATTGTAATTTCTGTTGTTACAGGTGAGCATCCCATACGAGAGCTATTATAAGGTTTGTCAGATACATTTTCAGATATAAGCTTATAATTTAACACCATTTTCACATTGTAATGGTTTTTCCTTTTTTAATTTGAATATTTTGACATGGAATTTTCCTGCGATTTCTAAAAAGATCAATATTAATTTAATTATAAAATAAAATTAACTTAAAAAATACTAGAAACAGACACAAGCTAGTAGTATCGGTTACTTAACTCCACGGAGTCAGTAATTCATTCATTCTTGGGGCAATGCATGAGCTTTTACATCAAAATTTTAAAAGATATACAATATGTATAAAATTTGTTCACCACTTAGTTTAAAAACTTTATTGAACAAAACGGTTAATAAAATATTAGGGACATTATAGACGAAAATAAGTCCTGGGAATGAAGTAATAGTAAACAGTTAGTTGTGTTATGTTACACATACATTTTGTGTAAACTGCTTTTTTTAAATATCTTGCTAGTTCTTCCAGTTACAACAGTATTTTCCAAAGCAGTGGAAAATTAAATACATAAATTTTATTATATGTATATATAACATAACACAACTAACTGTGAATCATCTATTGTCACATGTAAAAAGGGTATAAATAAATATTGAAAATTGTTTTTTCTGCGCTGGGTTCAAGATCGTCCCCACCATTACATTAGATTTGATAAACCACAAATCCTCGCAATAGAACACCGATCCCTACCAAGGAGGAAGGAGGACGCGAAGCTATTGAAATTAAATAACATCCAAATTTCAATAGAGAAGATGGACGGGTGCTGCCATCTGTTTGGGCACGCTATAATTAACAAAATTAAACCCAAACCCAAGCACACCACTGCAAGACTTCATGATACTATAAGCTTGTTTTGCGTAAATCGGACCAAAAATTAATATTCAAAAACTGAAGGTAGCCGGACCAACTATGAAATTGGGACGTCAAACATCTCAACCCCCCCCCCCCCCATGACCATGATTGTTGTAAAGCACCCGAAACGTCGGGATAATAAAAATAAATTAAAGTAGTAATTAAACGCGATAAAATCCGTAAATAATAGTTTTATTCAAAGAGTTGCTTCCACTAAATCATGGGCACTTCAGCTCTTCACAACTCCACAGCTAAATAAGCCTCCCCAAGGAACGCCACAAAACATGGTCTTGTGCATCTATAAACTTCCTGCTACTGTGTTCGCGGGTTCAAATCCCGGGCTAACACGAAATATAGATAACTTGACATAATAAATTTTGCAAGAAATTCTCAGTAGCAGCCTGAAGTCAGGAATGTGGTGGTGTTCCACCCCCGTGACTCGAAAACATGCAAATAAACAGAAACAATAACTTGAATAAAACTTTTATTTACGGATTTTAATGCGCTTATATATATATATATATATATATATATATATATATATATATATATATATATATATATATATATATATATATAATTAGTAATTACTAATTAAAATTCGAAAATAATAGTTTTATTTAATGTGTAGTGTTCGCGTAAATTTAAGAAATTATTATGAGAACAACTTTTTTATTCAATATTGATTACAAATAATACTCATTGAAAGTCACTTTTTTTTAATTTACCACTAGTTCTGAAAAAAAAAACCTCTGTCCTGTGAAGAAACAGAAAGACGCTTAGCGGACCTTTTAAAAAAAAGAGCCTGAAATTGTGTGTGTTACACAGTTAACAATAAGAACAAATTGTAAATAGCTTGGTAGCAATCATCGTTCTCAGGGATTATTATCATCCATAAGTTTCTTAATATTATAATAACCTTTATTATACAAACTTAGTTTAATATAGTTCTTGCACTTTGTGCAGATCTAATTTTGTATCTTTAGAGGTCCAATTTTGTACTCGTATATAAGGTCGGGAAAATAGTTTGTTCATATTTTATGTGCAAATTGAAGACATTTTTTTTCAAAGTTTAATTGTATTTAATTATAATAGATATGTGCCATTTTTTTTTATAGAAGAGGGGGGCAAACGAGCATGTGGCTCACCTGATGTTAAGTGACTACCGCCGCCCATGATCAACCGCAACACCAGGGGAATTGCAGGTGCGTTGCCGGCCCTTTAGAAAGGAGTAAGCTCTTTTCTTGAAGGTCCCCAGGTCGTATCGGTCCGGAAAAATCACCGATGGTAAATTATTCCACAGAGAGGTTGTACGCGGAAGAAAACTCCTTTTGAAACGTACAGTGGTGGACCGCCAAGCATCCAGATGGTGTGGATGGTATCGGGACGTTTGCCGTGTAGTGCGTTCACGAAATTTGGCGGCTGGGATAATCCGAACAATTCCTCAGAGCACTCCCCCGTGATAGATGCGATAAAATACGCAAAGAGATGCAACATCTCTTCGCAGCGCCAGTGAATCGAGCCGATCGCAAAGCACTCGGTCGTCGACGATTCGAGCCGCTCTGCGCTGGATGCGGTCAAGTGCAAGGAGCTGGTACTGGGGGAGCCCCAGCCCAGAGATGGGAACAGTATTCCATGAGCGGCCAAACCTGCGCCTTGTAAAGTTGCAGGCGGTGTGCCGGCATGAAATACTGTCCCACTCTGCTGAGCACGCCAAGCTTTTTAGAGGCCAATTTGGCCTTCCCTTCCAAGTGACCACGAAACTGCACGTCACTCGATATGTCGACGCCGAGGATTCCGATACTGGCTGAGGGAACAAGGGGAGTGCCTTGAAACTGAGGGGATACGACAAAGGGGTTCTTTTTAGCGGTTAACGCGCAAACTTGTGTCTTCTGGGGGTTAAACTGTACTAGATTTAGTCGCCCCCAATCCGAGACTCTGTCCAGCAGAGACTCGACTTCAGACACAAGTTTGTACCGGCACTCAAAGACGTTTTCTTCATTTTATTCGATAACTAGAAATATTGGGATTTTTGATTAAAAAATGCGACAAGTAGTTTTGATAGTCCTCTCATGATGATAACCTATCACTACGCAAAGAATTCCGAAAAAAACCGAAACAGGTAAAAATCTAAGGGTGCAAGGTCAAGCCTACGAGTATATGGTGGATGTATTAACACTTCCCAACCAAGCTCTCTCAATTTTTGCTGAGTGGCCAAAGATGTGTGTGGTCTGGCGTTATCATGATGAAAGACCACTTCTTCTCTGTTGATCAATTCCGGCCGTTTTTTCTCAATTTCTTGCTTGAGTCTCATTAGTTGTTGGCAATAGAGATACGAATCGATGGTTTTGCCTGAGTGTGAAAGCACATAACAAACGATGCCCTTCCAATCCCACCATTTACACCTTGACCACCATTTGACCAAGATAAATATATGTATGTATATAATAACGTGTACATAACGTTCTTGTTGTGGGTGATCCAATTTTCTACATCAGTGCTCAATCTTTCTAAAAATGGTTCGGTTTCATTACGTTTACATAGAGAATCGTAAATGAGTACACGATTCACTAAGTTTCTGTCTATGATCTCCTGTAGTACCCAAATATCTAGATTTTTTGTATAGCCAGACTTTTTCAAATGGGTCAAAACTGTTTCGTAGTCAATCCTCAAATCCTTGGTTATGTTGTAACTACTAATATTCCGATCTTCCTCCACTTTATCAAAAATGGCATCGACTTTATCGGATTGAGGGCGACAAGAGAAAGCTGAACATCAAAATGCCCGGACTGAAATCGCTTGAACCAACTTTTTGTTACTCTTACTGACTGCGTGAACGTCACAAGTTTTTTCGTTATTAAGAGGATAGAGTAAGTCAGCTCAAATTCTAATTTCGCCCCCACTTCCGCGCGCGTCGTATGCTATGTACCGATATGTTTGTAGTCACTAATACTGTAAGTAGAAAGGTCGTTAGACACTTATTTCATTAGGTTTATCATATTTATGCCTGTTTCTTAACGCCAAGCCAGTCGCTTCTTATTTTTATCACGGTTATTTCCCATTTTAATTTTACGTCGTACTGTTGCGTAATGTATATTCTGATCGTAAGCGACACAACTTCTCCCTTCAAAAGCCTAAGCGATACTAACGGTGCGACAGGAATCAAGCTCAAGACGCCGATAGTTTAGGTAATTTCTTTTTACAGTGAAAATAATGGTATTTTAAAAAAAGTAAATAACATAAGCACTGCTTTATAGTTAGTTCAGTTAGTATGCAAAGTTTCATGATCTTATTTAAAGTATTTTATGAATAACAGCGGTTTATTGTTTATTTTGGAGGTAACTTTGGTTTTTTTTTCTATCGAGAAAATTTTACGAAATCGTGTTTTCGTCTAACATAATCATTAACATTAATCCTCAACTTTACCATATATTTATTTCAAAATTAATGCTGCAATATTTTCGGCATAACAAAGGATCTTGCTAAGCCATTTGGCATTATATTTCCCCCTTATGACTGTTATAAGACTGTTCAATTAACGAAGTTTTTTTAATAAAATAAAACTCTTAAGTTATATATATATATATATATATATATATATATATATATATATATATATATATATATTTTTTATTATATATATATATATATAATAAAATTAAAAGTTTTTTTTATTAATTTAGAAAACGTTATCCTTACACTAGGTTTCTCTTCTGTATGGTGGAAGCAGTTTGTATACATAAATTTCACACAGACAAGCAGCCGGACCCGGAAAAATTATTTTTAAGGCCACACAAATATTTGTTCTGTGCGGGATTCGAACCTACAGCCCTCAGAGCCGCAACTCATTGCTAAGCCACTGACCCACGGATCCATCAGAGTTTTTACAATGTTCTGTTATATAAATGTTATTTAATTTTATTCAAAGCTCCATTTTTCATTTATTTATCTTACAATAGACGTAATGTATGTAAATTATACAAAGCCTGTTCGTAGGTGTTACGAATAACAAAGTTTAGAACCGTAACCTTTTGAATACATTTTAAAACTGAATAGAGGTGAAAAGTAAATAAAGTTAATACATACATTGCCGTGGGAGAGTGGCTTAATAAAATCCATTAACCCGTTTTGTCCCGCGGGTGTTAGTCAAGGCGACTATGTACAACACTAGAGAAATCCTAATTTTCCGATAAGTAGAAGCCAGACCATCTCGTATAAGCCAGACGTAAAATATTGGAGACGGGCTGCCCAGTGTAAGGTGGTCATCAACCAACCAAGAGTGATGATTAAGTTAAATCCTCACTACGCCGGAAAAAGGCTTATTTCTAGCGGAATTTTCCGGGTTGACAATGAAGAGTGAATAGATTTGTCATTTAGGTAAAAGCCTCTTTATTCTTTCACCAACGTTGACCTCAACTAAAGTAGTTCATTTTCATCTCCCATATACTGATGATGTGGGAAGTATTTCTTTAGTGGCCACTACAACGGAAAAGGCCAATATTCACATGTACATTTTGTGGGCTAATTATGTCATACATAATATATCTGTGTGACGGAGGTTTCTTTGGAATAAGACAAACAGCAACATCCTTGTAAAAGAAAGAATGTGAGAATAATATAGCTCTATTATTTTGTACCATATGTATAAAGAGTTCAGCTATTATAAGAACTATGTTCTTATTTTTGCTCAAGTAATTACCAGCATAAACTCTCTCTATGCTGGTAATTAATCTGAGCATAATACCCTGTATTTTAATCTATATATTTTATAAGTTATGTATGTTTTTTATGATACATGGTGATCGGAATATAGAATATACAAAAGTATAGCATGATTGCGATTGGCTCACAGCCTCAACGTATAATGACGTCACAACAAGTCGTTTATAAGTTTTCATTCAAAAATTTAACTATTTTTATTATTAATTAATAAAAAAAATGGAATTGTTAATGAAAATATTCAAATATACTTTTAATAAATTATTCTTTCATTTACTTATATACAAATTATTCAAAAAATAATGTCACTTCTCTACTTAAAAGATAAAAAGAACAGAATGTTTGAGATTTTTATTTTAATTAATTTTTCTTCATCATTTGCCTATATTAGTTATTCTGAACCTTCTTTGCAAAATTAGCCGGTTATTCGAAAGTAACCCTGTATATGATTACAAAGTTCTTTAGAGTAAAATATTGCGATTCTGCAACTCAAACGTTGTAAAACTGTTTTAATCGTTGTCATTTCACGTTTTAATTATTGTGATTTCACATATACTCAGGTTCAATTAAACTGCAACAACTGCCAGCAGCGAAACTTTTGTAATATTACACGGTGTCGTATTCCCGTCGGCAACGCGACCACATTTTGGAACAATTTCAACGCCCGTACAAACAATGTTATGTTAACTTAAGTTGAGATGTATATTGCATTGAATGACGGCGTGATACTTAGTCAAAATTAAAACCACACTAATATTCCGCGGTATAGTATTTGAACATTTCAAATAATATTCACTCGCTTCAGGCCGGCATAACGCCTGCAACTTTACAAGGCGCAGGTTCAGCCTCACATGCGATACTGCTCCCATCTCTGGGCCGGGGTTCCACAGTGCCAGCTCCTTCAATTTGATCGTATCTAGTGCGAATCATCGGCGACCGAGCACTTTCTGAGTCACAACAAGTCGTTTATAAGTTCTCATTCAAAAATTTAACTATTTTTATTATTAATTAATAAAAAAAATGGAATTGTTAATGAAAATATTCAAATATACTTTTAATAAATTATTCTTTCATTTACTTATATACAAATTATTCAAAAAATAATGCAACTTCTCTACTCAAAAGATAAAAAGAACAGAATGTTTGAGATTTTTATTTTAATTAATTTTTCTTCATCATTTGCCTATATTAGTTATTCTGAACCTTCTTTGCAAAATTAGCCGGTTATTCGAAAGTAACCCTGTATATAATTACAAAGTTCTTTAGAGTAAAATATTGCGATTCTGCAACTCAAACGTTGTAAAACTGTTTTAATCGTTGTCATTTCACGTTTTAATTATTGTGATTTCACATATACTCAGGTTCAATTAAACTGCAACAACTGCCAGCAGCGAAACTTTTGTAATATTACACGGTGTCGTATTCCCGTCGGCAACGCGACCACATTTTGGAACAATTTCAACGCCCGTACAAACAATGTTATGTTAACTTAAGTTGAGATGTATATTGCATTGAATGACGGCGTGATACTTAGTCAAAATTAAAACCACACTAATATTCCGCGGTATAGTATTTGTACATTTCAAATAATATTCACTCGCTTCAGGCCGGCATAACGCCTGCAACTTTACAAGGCGCAGGTTCAGCCTCACATGCGATACTGTTCCCTTCTCTGAACCGGCGTTCCACAGTGCCAGCTCTTTCAATTTGATCGCATGTAGCGCGAATCATCGGCGACCGAGCACTTTCTGATCGGCTTGAGTCACTGGCGCTGCGAAAAGATGTTGTATCTCTTTGCGTCTGCTATCGTATTTACCACGGAGACTGCTGAGAGGAATTCTAGCCGCTCAATTTCACCGTCACACGTCGCGAAAGAACTCGACTTACCTGGATGATTGGCAGTCCACTACTGTGCGATTTACTAGAAGTTTTCTTCTTCGCATAACTTACTTGTAAAATCGACTAACACCAGTGATTTTTCCGGACCAATACAACTGAGGGACCTTCAAGAAAAGAGCCTATTTTTTTAAATGGCCGGCAACGCATCTGCAATTCCCCTGGTTTTGCAGTTGATCATGGGCGGCGGTAGTCACTAACATCAGGTGAGCCGCATGCTCGATTGCCCCCTCACAAATAAATAATCTACATATCTATCATCAAAATGTAGATACTTTATCATCCATGAGGAATAAGATGGGATGACTCGTTTCTAGTAAAAGGTGTCCCCAGTTCTCTATACTCACCACGCGAAACACAGCCTTGTGGCATTCTATAGCGGAGGTCTATGTTCAGCAGTTGACTTGTGATGGGTTGTAATGATATTTTATTCTTTTTTTTAAACGTTTTAGCATAAATACACTTTAGATATACACACATATATTGTTTGGTATTTTAAGGAGAAAAACCACGGTTTAACGATAAAGGGGGAGTACCACGCTCTTATAGAATAATACACTCGTTTAAAATAGCAACTTAATTCTCCTGTAAACGCACCAACGGACATCCTTTTTACTGGAAAAGGGGCGTTTCATCTTATTACTTAAGGGTAAGGCACCTACATTTTAACCGACTTCAAAAAAGAGGAGGTACTCAATTCGACTGTATGTTCTTTTAATTATTAATTACCTCAGAACATTTTTCTGGGTGAACCGATTTTGATGATGTTTTTACTTGAAAGTTGGTGCTTCTTATGTGGTCCTATATAAATTTAATTAAGATTTTTTTGAATTATCTTTAAACATCTGTATTTGACTTCGAATACATGGATTATCTCATTTTATTTATATTGAAGTCGGTTGTACAAAATATTTAATTTTACCGTTTGTGATTTTTAGGAGAAGATAGATTAGATATGCTTGTATTTTCAGTGTCTCGTAGGCACTTGCACTTCTATGGGCCACAGAATCCACTAACCATCAGCTGGTCTGTTATATTTTTCAGCCATAAATAACTCTATAAAGAAGTAAGTACCGCGTGGCTAAGAACATGCTATATCGAACTCGCACTGGCTGAGACCCTATGGTGTTTCACCTTCCAAAGCATATCGGCATTTACCGAATAAATAATAAAATCGTTTCTGCCACCTTATCTTATACATAAACCACCAAGGTTAGATGACAATGTCAAATATCTCCAACCTTCGATCCTGCTAACATATCACTGATACATACGCCGATACATACGCCGGAATACCATCGCGATGATCCTAGATCTTTGTTGTATTTTCCGTAGCTGACTCTAACAACATTCACAGGTTGAGGTCTTTTCTGTAGACAGCAAATCGTTACCCACTAACATATGCATTATGGTGCAGTATAATATGTCTACTGGGATACTGTAACTGTCCTTAAAATATACTGTAACGTAAATCATTATTAGTTGTTCATAATTACGTTAGTATATAAATGGTTCCACTACATGCGACAAGCATTCCGTTGTAGTAAATGGTAGTAGTATCATGTATATTATTTTAAAATTTATTAAATAATTTAAGAGTAAAGATGTTTTACATTTTAGCAATATTAATAAAAGCCCTGTTTAATAAATAAAAAATGTATCATTAATTATGGATTGACAAAGATATGACAAATACAAGAACTGTTCAGTCGACTTCAGAACCTCCTCTTTCTTAAAGTCGACTAAAAAAACGACTAATTTACTCATCGATTACGACTTATTTTGTTATCACTACGAAATGTATCGTATTGCAAGGCCGAATTAGTTATAAGGCAAGGTATTGTATGGAGAAGTCGAAAAAGGGAGAGGGCGACACTCGCTTTCCCTTAAGAAATGACAAAAATTTACTTCCAGTATCATATACGTTGATACATACTACAATTTATTTTAAGAATTATAAACTCGGACTAGACCACTACCCCCTAAATGTGAGTTGTGATGTAGCCGAAGATGGTCTTAGATTAAAACATGTTGAGTTACGTCAAACGAAATTGTAATTACGGCGATAAATAAATTAAAAAAAAACATTACATTTTAATGACATAACTTAAAAAAGTCCATTCCCTCTTGTCTTTTTTTAATAATAATCATAATTTATTAAAAACTTTAACTTATAGTACATAAAAAAATCTTACATACATACAAGGATACATTACAAAAATTCTAGTGAGGGTGACGTTCTGTTCTCCTTGCTAGACTAAAAACTATTGATTGTAAGTCAATATTTTACGTTACCACTTGCGACACTTGCGAGTCCCGTAGAGCTTAAACGACCTAAAAATCACGCTCAGATAAACTTTTATATGTGATTATGACATACAAGACATACAAAAGGGAATACCTACGGAGTAAAATAACTTTCCCGTTTCTTCTTCGATCGAAGTAATCTCATTATAAACGGTAGCAGATTTAAAAACAAAATCACAAATGAAAACTAAATTTATTTAGGCGATTAGTCTATAACCCGTAGTCAGTGAATCGTTAGTAGTAAATCAAAGAGTATCACATTTTAAAGTGAACAATAATTCATTTCATTTTCTTAATTTTAATTCGTGTGAGCTGACGAAGCTTTCATGTTACACCATACAGATAAATACCAGAAGGCTCAATTTTCAACAAACATAATACATCAGAAGGAAGCATGGTGGTGCCATGCAGTAGCTACTTGTAGTACGAATTGGTGACTCGACCGGGACATGACCGCGCTCTTACAGAATAACCTCAGTATGTGCAGCTTATGCTGCACTAGTGCTGCCATGATTCGTGTGGTGAATACAGACAATCGGAGAACTTTTTTTACTGGAAACGATCCATTCATTTTAGTCCTCAGGGGTGACAATGCATCCGCATTAGATTTTTATTGCCTAAAGATGTAGATGTCTATAGACCATAGCATTTCTTTATTATTAGATGGCCTGTGTACTGGTATGTAACACATTATTCTATAAAAATGCCCATGTAGATATTATAAATCGTGTGGATATGGGAGGATAAACTTCTCAGACACGAAGGGAAAGGAAAGCAATCTGATGCCATTGATTGGTGATTTTTGTATTTACATTTATTTTACGAACATGTATTTCATTCAATCTTTAACAGTGCCAATGTACGAGTGATTTATTGGAAGTAAATACTACATCTATAAGGCGCGAAGACCATGAGCGATAAACGGACAATTTAAATTGTTAATTTTTATTACATTTCTAATAATTAACTTTCCAGTTGGAAGTTATTGTAATGGGTCCGATTTTGCAAATTGGAAATTTTAACACACCTCCACGTTCAAGGTCTTTACAAGGTCACATGTGTGTATATATGTGTTTATGTTCGGATTCAATTTTCGCCTCGTGTATCTCGAGAAAAAAAGAGTGATATTGACATGTGACCAGTTTCATTTAACGCATAATTATGTAACTCCTTAAAGACCTTATTAAATTTTAAGCAAAATCGATCAAGTCGTTTTTTGTGCAGAATGAAAAATTGTATAAAATATTGAAACTCGATATTTTTTTATTCTTTCCACTGGGAAGTTAGTCGTGTGGACATATAATGATAGAACGATTTTTTATTAAATATGAAAGGCAAAAGTGAACAGTCTAATATAGTTTTAACTAAATTCAAATGAAGGTTCTCAATTCGACTTTCTTTTTGTTTTTGTTGAACTGATTTCATTACCGATTAAATAGGTTATACTTCAGGGGTAGGTAGATTTTGAATAAAATCTCCACCCGTAGGGGATGAAAAATAGGGGATGGAATGTTTAGTGCTAATGTTAATATAAATTTTAAGAAAATATTCAACCCAGTTTAGTAGATTTCAGACTACGCTATAATATAAAGCATATA
This sequence comes from Parnassius apollo, assembly GCA_907164705.1. Classification (NCBI taxonomy): domain Eukaryota; kingdom Metazoa; phylum Arthropoda; class Insecta; order Lepidoptera; family Papilionidae; genus Parnassius; species Parnassius apollo. Next base: position 5,715,741 of record CAJQZP010000547.1, on the reverse strand, counting down.
GTATATAGCTCATGGCATAACAATATCGCGCACCATACAATGTCAATAATATATAATATAGGTATATAGTCTGAAATCTACTTTAGGCACATTTACATATGTACATTCGAGCTTGTGATAGTCCGACTGACTGACTATTCGTAGTGCACGCAAAAGGAGAAAAATACTTGAAAAAACTTAAAAACAACTTCAAAATCTAAAAAGATTAAAATTATTTGCACATAGTAACTTCCGGCTTGATTCTTCGCTATACTATGTCTTAGCACCGATAGCTATTATGTGGAAATTATTTTATAGTTTTTGGATTTTTTGTAGTCGATAGACTTTTAGATTTTGAAGTTGAATGTACGTATTATTAAAATTTATTTTATGTTGCAAAAATAAGAACAAAAATTAGTTTTCACGCCATTTTCTAAACATGGATTTTAATAAAAATATTGATTTTAAGCCCGCCTTGCCTTGCTTGTAATACGATATTTTGTTATCTCTAATGTACCGGCAGGGCGACTGTCAAGTCGAAAGGTGTCTTACGTGACAATGGAAGGATATCGGGCGGAACGTCTCATGAATCCTGACGAGAAAAGGAAAAGTTAACATCACGTGAGCGGTATTTAAAAGTTTAAAAAACGTGTATAGGGTTATTAATTTCAAACTAATAAAATAAAGCAAATTAGTTATTTTTATGTTTAAGATTTAGCATTTATTTAACATTTATTAATAGATTATTAATTTCTAGAAGCTAAAACTGAAAGAGTGAAAATATTTATGCACCACATAATTTAATATAAAGAGCTCTATTATACTCTTAGTGAACAATTCTTAAATAAATCTTAATGAATATAAATTACGTGTCACGTTGTTTGTCCGCGATGGACTCCTAAACTACTCAACCGATTTTAATTAAATTTTCAAACCGTGTTCAGTTTAACCCAACTTGAGAGATAGGATATAGATAGGATTTTTTCGCCCATGCTTGAACCACAATTTTTCTTTTAGGATTTAATGAGGATTTTTAATAGGAAAAGACAAAGGCTCGTCGAAAAAGGCAGTACAACGTCTGCCCGGCAAGCTATTATTATGTATGATTGGTTTCTAGGAAGCTTTAAAGACATGAATGTAAATTTTTATTTAGATAAATGTTTTACTTTCGAAGTTTATTTACATAGGTGTCAGTCGTGAGTAAAAGTAACTTCCTTTATTAACGCTAAGATGAACCTGGTCGCTCAGGTACTGGATAAGAAAATAAAAAGACGGAGATAAAAAATCGATATTTATAATTTTTTTAAGTACTTCGTAGTATGATTCTATTCTCCATGGTTGTATATTGTGTTATAGGTTTTAGTGTAACAGTAGGTGAGTGGTAAAAATGTGTTAAAGAGTGGTAAAGTGGTGGCTGCTTTTTGTAAGTGGTAGAACCATGCCATCTTTATTTTGGCTGTAGTACGAATGGTTCGGCGCGACCGGGGAGAGACCACTCTCTCACAGAATACCAGCGTAAAATACCATCTCAATTATCTGCTGCTAATAAGCTGCTGTGTGCCGTATTGTGAGTGTGGAGATTCGAAGACCCTTTTTACCGGATACGAGGTATTCCATCTTAGTACTCAGGGGTACCAATGCATCTGTATTTCTTTATTTCGTACCATCAGTTGAACTGTGTGTACGTTTGTCTGTGTTTGATAGTTGTGTGTTTTGAATTAAAAATCCCAGACTAGAATTAGTTTAGGGAACAAGTATTTTTTCTCGTGTTTTTTGTAAAATTGATCATCCCAAGTAAGCTTAGTTAGGTGTTTATGTTGGAGTGTGCAGTGGTTCATGACAGTAGTCGAATGATGGCTTATGTATGGAACCTAAGACTTTCTGAGTTTAGGCCGAGTCGAGTCCGCTCCATTAACCTTAGGCTATTATCGCAGATTCAGAAGAAATTTACTTACTTACAGCTATTATATTCAAAAATTTAACCATGTTTTAATAATGTTTTCTTATATTTACGCTTTTTTAATGAATTATAAATTATAGCATTGTTTTTTTATCAGGATAAATGGTTAATATCCCCCTGGGAATGAGGTTATCGCTACCATACCGTCTCCAAATGTTTTCGTACTTAATCGTATAAAATATTATTTTCTATATTCATGTCAAAAAAGTCCCTCTGTGTTTCTTGCTGGTCCTTTCTAAGACAGAGGTTTTTCCAAACTAGTGATAAATAATAATAATAATAATAATAAATTAAGCCAAAGCCAGCCGGGACCTTTGCGAGACGGACTCAATTCTCTTTGGCGCCGCACTGGCAGTCTGCCGTATTATAGGCGCCAAACTTTCCACGGCTGGACGCACTACTGGACAAAGTAGTGCTATCCCAGCCTGGAGAACAAGAATTGAAGAACGTATCGCAAAGGCTAGGGCCCTCATCGGCAGACTGATATGCTTCAGGTCAGGCAATACCAGGCCAAGGATTGTGCGCACCGTCAGGATGGCGTTTGCTGGGACAAATGTTAGTTTGTCCCAGCCGGATATAATGCAAAAACTGACGGAGCGCATAGACGACCTGAAGCAGAGAATCGCTGCTTGGGGAAAGCGAATTCGGCGATATACCGAGAGGTCGACACGGTTCAACCAGAATCGTCTCTTCCAGAGTGATCAGAAGAGGCTCTATAAATCATTGGAGCGACCAATGGTAAGTGGAACGGGCCCAGTACCGAATCAGGCCGACACGGTCGCATTCTGGCGCAGCCTGTGGTCAGAGCCCGTAAACCACAACGAGGGCCCTTGGACGGAAGTTGTGGCGAGTCAGTGTGCGGGTATTACGCCCATGGACCCCGTAACCATAACGCCGGATGACGTAGCTGAGGCGGTCCGTAGGGCCCCGAACTGGAAAAGTCCGGGACTCGACGGGCTGCATCACTACTGGCTGAAGGGGTTCGTGGTGTGTCACACTGTGCTCGCCCGACAGTTTCAAGAGGTTCTCAACCAGAAGTCGCTCCCGAGCCTCTTCACTACTGGGATCACCCATTTGGTTCCTAAAGGCCAGAGTACCACAGACCCGAGCAAATACCGCCCCATCACATGTCTACCGACCATATATAAGACACTAACATCCATTTTGAGCGCGAGAATCACTCGTCACCTGGACTCAAATCAGGTGATGTCGCGCGCTCAAAATGGATGTCGGGGCGGCGGTTGTGGAACCAAGGAACCACTCCTCATTGACGCGGTCATTGGCAAAGTTGTGAAACGCAACCGTCGGAACTTCTCCGCCGCCTGGATAGACTACAGAAAGGCATTCGACTCGGTGCCCCATACATGGCTAAAGAGAGTCCTCGAACTGTACAAGATAGACTGTACAGTTAGAGACTTCCTCGAGCAGTGTATGGGGCAGTGGAGTACGATCCTTTGTCATCTGGGCGAGCGGATGATGGCTGCGGAGAACCACATAAGGATAAGAAGGGGTATCTTCCAGGGCGATTGTCTGAGTCCAAAATGGTTCTGCCTCTCTCTGAACCCTCTCAGTACCTTACTGGAGGGCTCCGGGAGGGGATTTCAGCTACGGAAAGGAGGGACAAAAGTGACCCACCTTTTCTATATGGATGACCTCAAGTTATTCGCCTCCAGTCGCTCCCATCTTATGGAACTGCTAAACATCACTTGTGAATTTAGCAATTCCATTGGAATGGAGCTGGGGACGGATAAGTGTGCGGTCCTCCATGTTGAGAGGGGTAGGGTTGCTAACTCTGAGGGCATAGACTTATCTATGCCCGTCAACTTAAGGACCCTTTCCGAGGCTGAAACATACCGATACCTGGGTATGTCACAGAACATTGGTATCGATGAGGCTGGTATGAAACAGTCAGTTTGCGACGTGTTTTATGCACGCTTGACCAAAGTGCTTAACAGCCTTTTGTCCGGTGTGAATAAGACACAAGCATATAACGGCTGGGTCATGCCTGTCCTCATGTATACCTTTGGCATACTCAGGTGGACTCAGACTGAACTTAACGCCCTGGATAGAAAAGTCCGCACTACCATGACGTCCCATAGGATGCATCATCCGAGATCGTCGGTAATGAGGCTGTACTTGCCGCGAAAGCATGGTGGGCGTGGCTTCTTGAGCGCGCTCACCATGCATAATCGCGAAGTGTGCAGCCTCCGTAATTACTTCCTGGCGAGATCGGATGATCCATTCTATAAGGACGTCATTTCTTGTGATAAAGGACTTACCCCTCTATCCTTAGCCAACGAGCAATGGCAAGACCCGGCAGTGCAGACAATTTCCGACCGGGAGACCGTATGGAAGGAGAAGGAGCTCCACGGGAGGTTCTACAAGTCTCTACATGGGCCTTTCGTAGACACGGTAACCTCTCTCCACTGGCTACGCTTTGGTGACCTCTTCGGGGAAACCGAGGGTTTTGTCTGTGCAATACAGGATCAGGTTATTAAGACCAACAACTATCGGAGATACATCCTAAAGGATGGCACCATCGACATCTGTCGAGCTTGTCGCCATCCCGGTGAGTCACTTAGGCATGTCATCTCCGGTTGTTCGGCGCTTTCTAACTCTGAGTACTTGCACAGGCACAACCTAGTAGCCAGAATTCTACACCAGGAGCTCGCTCTGAAATACGGTTTCGTGGATCGGAAGTTGCCGTATTACAAGTACTTGCCGGAAGCCGTGCTCGAAAATGATCGCGCCAGGCTCTATTGGGACCGGGCCATCATCACAGACAGGACTATTCTTGCGAATAAGCCTGATATTGTGCTGATGGACCGGGCACAGTCAAGGATATTTTTGGTCGACATTACCATTCCGTGTGACGAGAACCTCGTGAAAGCCGAAACAGATAAGCAAACAAAATATCTGGACCTGGCTCACGAGGTGACCGACATGTGGGGTAGTCTGCCGACCGAAATTATTCCTGTAGTCGTCTCTGCAAACGGGCTAATCCCAGTCAGCCTCTCGGGTCATCTGAGGCGGCTGGGACTACGTGGCGGACCGCTCCAGGCTCAAATGCAGAAGGCGGTGCTCCTCGATACCGCCCGCATCGTCCGCCGGTTTCTTTCCCTTTCCCCCTAACCCTCGGCCGTTTGGTCTCCCCTGCCGAGGGCTTCCATCTGGTTGGGCTTTTATTTATTTATGTATTTTCATATTTATTTTATTTTATTGATATTTTTGTATGTTTATCTTTTCATTTTCGTTTATAATTATATATTTATACATCCCAACCAGATGAGAAAACTACATATATAGATACCCCACACATAATAATAATAAAATAAATTGGCGTAGGGAAGTGACGACCCCATCGCCCGTTGACGTGACGGTTATGTGACAAAACCGCTACGTCCGCGCAGTCAGTCAGCACCTTGCCAAGAGGTGTGAGCGCCGTGCCTCGGCAAAAATTGATGGTGCAAGGGCCCGCTTGTGCATATGGCCTCACCATGAAACGGCGCCGGGTCTGGGCGTCTCCCGTTAAATGACGCCCTGTATGGATGATGGAACATAGAAGATTGCGCAAAGGGCCGCTGCCTGGAGGTCGTCAGGGCGCGTCTGGAGCTGGCGCTGGACGCGAAGGCATGCGAACCGCCAGCCGAGCGCGAGGTGCTGCACGACCACCCAGCAGCCCCTCGCATCCATCATCCCCACCAGCTTGCTTGGTGTCGGCAGGGTCTTCGCAGGCCCAGCAATCGGCACCCGCCTCTGGTGGAGTACGCCGTATGCGATGGACCGTCAATATGAATTCAAACGCATTGCGGGCGTATTTTAGGGCGAAAGGGGGAGAAATTGGAGGTTTCGCGTATCGGGCTAGGATGCATCGTCTTTTTACTGAGCTGGAGCCATCTATTACTGTCACCGAGCAAAACCTGGCAGACCGAGTTCGGTATATCTTACGCTCAAATATATTTGATGGCGCCGAACTCAAACGGCTACGACGTGAGGCTGTTCCCTCATCAAATGAAAACGCTACGACTGAGGGTGCGGTGCCACAAGTTGCAGAACAACCCGCACACGTGGATGCCGCCGAGAATACCCCAGTGGTTGCTGATTAAAATGATGATGGAACATTCACCCAGGAACTAGAAATAGAGCAAATGAGGAGTACATTGGAAGAGGCGATTATGGAAACGCGCAGTACGCCTCTCGAAAATCGACCGCGACTTCCCCGCATAGCCCTAAGCAAGCGGAATCGGGCTGTCGTGAGGGCTCTGAACCCAATGCTGGTGACCTATTTGGAAGCCAGCCGGGACCTTTGCGAGACGGACTCAATTCTCTTTGGCGCCGCACTGGCAGTCTGCCGTATTATAGGCGCCAAACTTTCCACGGCTGGACGCACTACTGGACAAAGTAGTGCTATCCCAGCCTGGAGAACAAGAATTGAAGAACGTATCGCAAAGGCTAGGGCCCTCATCGGCAGACTGATATGCTTCAGGTCAGGCAATACCAGGCCAAGGATTGTGCGCACCGTCAGGATGGCGTTTGCTGGGACAAATGTTAGTTTGTCCCAGCCGGATATAATGCAAAAACTGACGGAGCGCATAGACGACCTGAAGCAGGGAATCGCTGCTTGGGGAAAGCGAATTCGGCGATATACCGAGAGGTCGACACGGTTCAACCAGAATCGTCTCTTCCAGAGTGATCAGAAGAGGCTCTATAAATCATTGGAGCGACCAATGGTAAGTGGAACGGGCCCAGTACCGAATCAGGCCGACACGGTCGCGTTCTGGCGCAGCCTGTGGTCAGAGCCCGTAAACCACAACGAGGGCCCTTGGACGGAAGTTGTGGCGAGTCAGTGTGCGGGTATTACGCCCATGGACCCCGTCACCATAACGCCGGATGACGTAGCTGAGGCGGTCCGTAGGGCCCCGAACTGGAAAAGTCCGGGACTCGACGGGCTGCATCACTACTGGCTGAAGGGGTTCGTGGTGTGTCACACTGTGCTCGCCCGACAGTTTCAAGAGGTTCTCAACCAGAAGTCGCTCCCGAGCCTCTTCACTACTGGGATCACCCATTTGGTTCCTAAAGGCCAGAGTACCACAGACCCGAGCAAATACCGCCCCATCACATGTCTACCGACCTTATATAAGACACTAACATCCATTTTGAGCGCGAGAATCACTCGTCACCTGGACTCAAATCAGGTGATGTCGCGCGCTCAAAATGGATGTCGGGGCGGCGGTCGTGGAACCAAGGAACCACTCCTCATTGACGCGGTCATTGGCAAAGTGGTGAAACGCAACCGTCGGAACTTCTCCGCCGCCTGGATAGACTACAGAAAGGCATTCGACTCGGTGCCCCATACATGGCTAAAGAGAGTCCTCGAACTGTACAAGATAGACTGTACAGTTAGAGACTTCCTCGAGCAGTGTATGGGGCAGTGGAGTACGATCCTTTGTCATCTGGGCGAGCGGATGATGGCTGCGGAGAACCACATAAGGATAAGAAGGGGTATCTTCCAGGGCGATTGTCTGAGTCCAAAATGGTTCTGCCTCTCTCTGAACCCTCTCAGTACCTTACTGGAGGGCTCCGGGAGGGGATTTCAGCTACGGAAAGGAGGGACAAAAGTGACCCACCTTTTCTATATGGATGACCTCAAGTTATTCGCCTCCAGTCGCTCCCATCTTATGGAACTGCTAAACATCACTTGTGAATTTAGCAATTCCATTGGAATGGAGCTGGGGACGGATAAGTGTGCGGTCCTCCATGTTGAGAGGGGTAGGGTTGCTAACTCTGAGGGCATAGACTTATCTATGCCCGTCAACTTAAGGACCCTTTCCGAGGCTGAAACATACCGATACCTGGGTATGTCACAGAACATTGGTATCGATGAGGCTGGTATGAAACAGTCAGTTTGCGACGTGTTTTATGCACGCTTGACCAAAGTGCTTAACAGCCTTTTGTCCGGTGTGAATAAGACACAAGCATATAACGGCTGGGTCATGCCTGTCCTCATGTATACCTTTGGCATACTCAGGTGGACTCAGACTGAACTTAACGCCCTGGATAGAAAAGTCCGCACTACCATGACGTCCCATAGGATGCATCATCCGAGATCGTCGGTAATGAGGCTGTACTTGCCGCGAAAGCATGGTGGGCGTGGCTTCTTGAGCGCGCTCACCATGCATAATCGCGAAGTGTGCAGCCTCCGTAATTACTTCCTGGCGAGATCGGATGATCCATTCTATAAGGACGTCATTTCTTGTGATAAAGGACTTACCCCTCTATCCTTAGCCAACGAGCAATGGCAAGACCCGGCAGTGCAGACAATTTCCGACCGGGAGACCGTATGGAAGGAGAAGGAGCTCCACGGGAGGTTCTACAAGTCTCTACATGGGCCTTTCGTAGACACGGTAACCTCTCTCCACTGGCTACGCTTTAGTGACCTCTTCGGGGAAACCGAGGGTTTTGTCTGTGCAATACAGGATCAGGTTATTAAGACCAACAACTATCGGAGATACATCCTAAAGGATGGCACCATCGACATCTGTCGAGCTTGTCGCCATCCCGGTGAGTCACTTAGGCATGTCATCTCCGGTTGTTCGGCGCTTTCTAACTCTGAGTACTTGCACAGGCACAACCTAGTAGCCAGAATTCTACACCAAGAGCTCGCTCTGAAATACGGTTTCGTGGATCGGAAGTTGCCGTATTACAAGTACTTGCCGGAAGCCGTGCTCGAAAATGATCGCGCCAGGCTCTATTGGGACCGGGCCATCATCACAGACAGGACTATTCTTGCGAATAAGCCTGATATTGTGCTGATGGACCGGGCACAGTCAAGGATATTTTTGGTCGACATTACCATTCCGTGTGACGAGAACCTCGTGAAAGCCGAAACAGATAAGCAAACAAAATATCTGGACCTGGCTCACGAGGTGACCGACATGTGGGGTGGTCTGCCGACCGAAATTATTCCTGTAGTCGTCTCTGCAAACGGGCTAATCCCAGTCAGCCTCTCGGGTCATCTGAGGCGGCTGGGACTACGTGGCGGACCGCTCCAGGCTCAAATGCAGAAGGCGGTGCTCCTCGATACCGCCCGCATCGTCCGCCGGTTTCTTTCCCTTTCCCCCTAACCCTCGGCCGTTTGGTCTCCTCTGCCGAGGGCTTCCATCTGGTTGGGCTTTTATTTATTTATGTATTTTCGTATTTATTTTATTTTATTGATATTTTTGTATATTTGTCTTTTCATTTTCGTTTATAATTATATATTTATACATCCCAACCAGATGAGAAAACTATATAGATACCCCACACATAATAATAATAATAATAATAATAATAGTGCTTTATTTCCTTAAAATTACATACATAAACAATATAGTAGATGGGTCCTCCTAGTAAGTTTAAAAAAAACCTGTGCCAGGAGTCCCCGCTCTTCCTTATCTATAACAGTCATAAATAGGAAAGCATTTCATTACATTGTTATAAATTACACGATTTACATTGTTATAAATTACACGATTTACATTGTTCTAAATTAGCGGTGATTTAAATAAGGTTATTAATGTATTACTTGAACATTCTACACTCACCGTATGAAACATGTTATGTTGCTGTTATTGTATGCTATTATTGCTATCATCGCTACCATTTAGCATGAAGTAGACTGCGTGCTCGTTTATGTTATTTTGTGAAGAAAAAAAAACTATTACTGTGTCTAATATCAGCTGATCCATGAATATTCAGATATAGATCTCTTCTCTTTTTATTTTCTCTTCTCTCTCTCTCTCTCTCTCAAGCTCTTTATTTTCTGAGAATCGAAGATAGGTAAGACATAGATCACGGAGTCACAAGTTATAAGCTTTATTAATTAATGAGCTACCCGCCACTGTTTCGGCTGAATGGGATCCCAAGAAATATGGCCTTATATAGACTTAAGGTATAAAAGCCATTTATTTTATCAATTTTTCGCTTTTAAAAAATACTAGTATTTATTATGAAATACAATAGCTGCAGAACAGACCCATCCCGAAATTACTCTGTGTCTGTTCGTAAGCTTTCGTCACAATCAGTTGAGCCGTTCCGAAGATTAGCCTGGACAGACAGACAAACATTTCAAAAATTATTATTTCTGTACTAATAGAAGCCAGCTACAGAAATATTGCAGCCACACACTTTAATTATATGTATATCTGTCAATATTTATGGATTATATACTCTTGATATCTTTCCCCATGCAAAATATAACACTTTTCGTATTACCTCATCAACTCTCGGAACGTCAGATATTAATATAGAAATATGTGAAAAGGTGTAGATAAGAATTTTAATCTGGACACCTTTAATAAAAAGGATCTTGCACGACGTTCAACGTGACCTGATGAAAACAAATAACTCGAAATTATCAGCACGTCTGCTTGTGATGACCTGATTCACAGACAAATTGCTGATTACGTATATAAGATGAGGATGGTAATCTCCAGCAATATCTGTTCCCTTATTATTATAAATTATATAGTTAGATTATTATAAAAAATTTGTTAAAATAGAAAAATTTCAATTACCATCATTTTAGAAGGATTAAACAAAAATGAATATAATAATTACAATAGTTACTATCGTACCGTTAATGAAATTACAACTTCTGCTAAAAACTCTGTTTGTGTTATAAATACGCTATCAGCGCCGCTAGCGGTGAAAAACTATTTGACGATATGACCATAATATCATGAAATAGCAATATTGTTTAGTTATTTGAGTTTAATATCGTCAAACGGTCTCTTTTCATTGATTCGGACATTTTTTTATGACATGGTCAACAAACATTGTTAAATTACTACTACTATTTCACGAAATTTATTACTTTAAGATATGACTAGTCTACGATTTGGTTATGACATTATGTAAAAATCTCTTTGGTCGAACTATAGAGATAATGAGAATTTTGCAATAATTGCAGGCAGCCCAGTTTAAATCAGTTAACATATACATTAGTACTTAAACTAAAACCATATTATAGATTTTCATATTTTTGATAAACGTCACTAATATCTGTGCGGCACCCAGGGTGACCAAGTCACGGCTATTAATTGGTAGCCGTGACTTGGTAACCCTGGGTGAACAAAGAGGAATCCATACAGCTGGCCTGAGGTGGCTGCTCTGAGTGGGCCTACCGAGCAGATGTACCTATCCTCTGCGAAGGGCCGCATCGCTGATGTGGAGGTGGTGGGGCTGTGTTGGAAAGCACGCCTCGCCTGAGGATGTGAAAACGGAAGTAGTTATCTTCTCTCGATAATATGCAGAGGATTTTTGCGAAAGCATTTCCTTGACTGCCAATTCGCTGCGAAGGTAGAACACCATTGGATTTTAGTCGTTACAAACTGATGTGCGTGAGATGAGAATGTGGTAGGCATTTCCCATAAAATTACGCCATTATATTTTTAACCGAACGCAACCAAGGCTATTTTGTCATATTAAACCTACGTAATGATAAGTATTTCGTAACAGTTTAGAAGTTTCTTCAAATAAAACTGTTTTTATGTTACAGACGATACATTTGACGCATTTTCTTTATCTATAAGGGTGACAAACGCGCACACAGTCATTTGGTGGCAAGTGAATGTGACCCATAGACATCTACATCTATCCTCCATTAAGAATCAAAATGCAGATGTGTTACTACGCCTGAGGAATAAGATGGAATGCCTCGTTTCCAGTAAAAAAAGGACATCCGGTTCTCAACACTCACAATACGAAACACAGCGGTTTTAAGTTGCTATTTTACGCTGATAATCTACGAGAAAAATATATTAGTAAACATTAAATCTATTACTAATTCACCTTTGAGTTATGTAGGTATATTTCAGGATTATATATAATGACTATAATACCTTATTAGAAATACACTAATGAAACGATATCCTATTTTTATTTTAAAAGAGAAATCTATTGTGAACACAACGTGCTATTGGGAATATCGGGCAACATAAATACAAGCGAGCGATCGGATAACAATGTTCACATTGTCTGCCCCTTATTCTACTCAGCTCAGAGCTTCACATTAAGTTTTTCTCTTTTGTTTTCGTTGATACGAAATATCTATCTTTATGTAACGCAAACAATGAAATCATGTTAGGCTGACTATTTTTATATACCTAATAATATATAATGTTTTTTTGAACACAATACCTAACGGATCGCGGAGTCCTAATAGCACTGGCACAAAAGTATTTCATTATATCTAATACAAATAATAATATACCTTTTTATAATTATTAGGTTTAGTTTTATAATTTACCTTTTTATAAAACTAAACTGACAAAAGAAAGACTTGCCCTGTCTCTATCTTTTTTCCTGCAATCCTTTCCATTCATTAGTTGTCTGAAAAAAATTGCAAGTTATTTATTTAATATGATAATTTTCAACCTCAAATGTGGCATAAAATATGACATAAAAGTTTCATTTAATAGACAATAAATGTTACAAACCTTATTTTTGGTGTTTTATCTAATTAGCGGCCCAAATCATTGAGTTATAATGTACTACGTACGTAGTACGTAGTACAGTACGTACGTAGTACGTAGTACATTATAATCAATGGCCCAAATCATGAAATTTGGCCTTTAAAAAAGTGTTCCTAATTGGTCATAAAATGGTCGTAAATTGTCAGTAATTATTAATATTGGGTCAATACTTTCACAGTAACTACAGAGTATGGAGTGTAGAAGTAAGGAGTACAGACTGTGTATTAAAAGTGCCCGTAGAAAACCGTTAAATAAGGGTGGCGCCACTATAGCTACGGGCTAAATTTTAAAGAACGTGCCGAAAAATACTAGTGGGATAGACGACTTTTTCGAGGTTATATTTACTAAATAAAATTATTATAGATTTTAGAGCTACTGAGCAGTTTAGCAGCACACTTTAAACATCGACAACTGCTAAGTTCATTTCATCCCAGTAGCTACTCCAGCGCTGTTGTGGAGAGTTTTTGAACTGTTATTTACTGCTTACAGATGGCCACTTTTTCAAATATTCTACTAAGGGAGATGGTACTCCTTACTTCTACACTCCATACTACAGAGTTTAAAATTCCAAGGTTATTCATAAGGACTTCCTTGAATATTAGACTCTGTAGTGAGTGTCAAAGTATTGACCAATTATTAAAAATTAATGACCATTTATGACCATTTTTGATTAATTCTGACCACTTTTTGGCCAAATTTCACGATTTTGGGTCGTTAATTAAATTATAGTGTAATAAATCAAAATAATATTTTCTTTCGTGTAAAATTCCTTTGTAATAGCGCAATCTACTTCATTCTGTAGGTAAAGACGTTTCATCGAACAAAAATTTATTAACTCTCAAAGTAGTACATAAGTTAGGCGCTAGATGGCATAAACATGAATAATTTAATATAAATCGGTAAGCTATGAAATCGTGGATTGTTATTAATGATTTGGATATGAAAATTTTATTCAATATGGTTAACTTTATTTATTTCATAGAGAATCATGCCCACTTTCCATTCATTTAAAAAACCTGATAGTGAAAGTTTATGTATAGTTTAAGGAATAGTATAATAAAACTGCATGAAAGTTTAAAAAATAATGTCATATAGTCATTTTTACCATTTAAACGCTACGAAGCCAAAAAAATATTAATGTCACATTTTAGGTTAGGATTTGCCGTTACAAAATAGTTAATAAAGAAATAAATGTGCTAGAACTTATTATTAACGTTCGAAGTTAAGATAATGATACTTTCCTAGCTATGGTCTAAAACGTCTTTTTTACTTTGTGAATTCCTTAAAACCAACTGCCCCTAAGTCACTGCTTACTGTCGATGATTGTCACTATAAATTGAGTGTCGAGCACTATCTGCTATTTCTCCAGCACACGTAGATACTTCCTAAGTACATTTTTAGTAAAAAAAAAAACGATAGATAGTTTCTATAACTCTAAAAAGTCTAACTTATTTCTTGTATTGTCAAAATGATCACTTATCAACCAAACACATTTCATTGACTTACGGACTTACGGTATATACTTACATTCATACCTGATGTAAAAATGGGAAAAACTAATAAAACACTATGTTAAAGTGGAATGATTTATTAATTATCAACGAAGGACTGCGCTGATGCCAACTGCAGAACTGTCAAATGTCAAAAAATCCTTTTCATTCGTGCGCACTCAATGACGTACTGATTGATTAAATTATTTAAATTATTATTTTATTTTTATTAATCTATAATATATATAGACCAGTAAAGAAATAATTACTGATTAAATAAAACAAAAAATAATATATAAAACTCAGAAAGAGAGTTGAATAAAGTAAAGTAGCAGTGTGTAAAATAGAACGTCCTAGAAAAAGGGTAGTTGAGATACGTTCAAAATATAGTAATACGTTTACCCTTGACGTAGAATAAGCTTAAATAAATATTAAAAAATATTTTTCCTGCGTTTCTTTTAACATTGTGATAAGGGTACATAATTTACAATTCAATTAGCTGAATTTTAAGATTTATTTCATTTCTATACATAGTCAGGTGAAAAATGGGCATCATTCTCTGTTAATTCTTTTTAACCGTTTATTTTAACAGTTAAAATATATATTCTTTAAAGCATCGCACAAAGAGATAGAAATAATAGGAGAGAGAGAGAGAGATCAGAATCCTCAATGCGGTTACCTCGGGTGAGGATTAAAACATGCTTTTTTTTAATGGAAGAGATCTATTAAACTTTTTATACAATACGAAATACCAGCAAAGCTACTAATATTTCCTTTGATCAACTAAATATAAGCATTAAATAGTGTTATGAGTAATTCACGATAGTAGTCTTTGGTCTACTGGCACTAAAAATTATTCTGTAATATATTTAGGACATAATATGTTGTTAGTTAAGATCCAGTAGGACAACGAATAACTTTAGAATATTATCTAAATGCTTCGATTTTACACAGTCCCAGTGGTGGCCTAAAGCCAAAGCCAAAATGTTGTTGCGCGTCTAACTTGATGTCTGGTATCTGGCACTAGCGCCATCTAGTGTCGGGAAACAGAGCGAGGGGAGCTTTATAGAAAATGCCATGCCTAAACTTTCCACCTAAAGCGCCATCTAGTATTAAATGGACTAAGCTTTCTATAAAGCTTCACACTCGAATTTTCTGCACCTGGTCGGTCGGGGCCGGTATTTGCTGGAATATTCTGGATGTTTCGGTGGAAAAAGCCTATATAAAGCCGTTGAAAGCCGGGATCGGAGCATTAGCGATACGAGCGAAGCGTTCGAAGCGAAATAATGTGAAGTAAAGTGTTAAGTGTGATTAATTATTAGTGTGATTTAAGTTTTAATTGGTGTTCAGTAATTAAAGCGTCAATTTTGGTTATTCAATCGGCAGTTTTTATCATCACGAACCATAAGCTCGTAACAATATGTTATTCGGTTTGTCTGTCGAGAAATTCTGAGTAGCTGTTTTGAGTCAGGAAGTTGGCATGCCCCCCTTCCTCACCCCTCCCTCGTGCCTTGTAAAACACGTAAAGCCGTTGGTAGTGCGCCTATCTCTCTGCGGTCGTGTCGGATTGCCGGTTGACTGGACTTTAAATGTAAGAGAATAGAGAGTGCACCTATATTTACCCACACACACGTGTACTATATCTTGTCCTGCGCAGATGGCTAATCTCAGTTATGACTGGCAGCCTTGACCGTAGTTTGGTCTGGAGTAGATTGTAATTTAAGTGCGTGTTTGAGCAAAATGCCGCACTGGTCGTTGTGTGAGGTTTTTAGGCGCTACCTACTTGTTATTAAAAAGATATATCAACTAATAAAAAATCTATGAAATTTCTACATAGTCTTGATTGCATAATAGCCAATTTAATTTTTTAAAGGAGTGAATACTTGATGAATCTTCCTACAACTAAACCACAGAAATGCAAAATAATTATTGGTAACATGCAACTCCTCATAAAGTAAGCATTATTTAATTTACGATTGAGACTAATGAATAGGCAATTTATTAATGAACATTTTGATCTATTTAATTTTTTTAAATAGACTAAAATCCGATATTTTAAAGAAAATATTTTAAAATTTGGGCGTATTTCTTACGCGATTTATTGTAGCGAGAGCGCGTGGAATGTATGGGACCGGACGATCAAGGTCTTTCGCTAGGAGTAGCACCTTAGAAGCAATCCTACCCGTTCGTTATTATCTACAAAAGTAAAGGTATCTTTGATGCAATAAACCGACATCCGAGTGAATCATCTCGTTGCAAATCAGATGGAGCACGATCCGTACTTAATTAAATGGAATCGCTATTCCTGCCTTCGATAAAGCTGACGTTTGGAAATGTAGATTATATAGAAAAACGAAGTAAGTTTGTACGAGAAAAGGAAAATGCCATCAAAAACATAAGTTGTAAAAAAAACCAAGTCTCGCAACTCAGTTCTTCTACCATAAAAAGTTGTGAGATCCATGTAATACCAAGTTGGTTAATTTATTCAGTCCCTACTTAAGGGTCCTTCTGTTTTAAGTTATTACGTAATTAGCTAACCTAACAACATTTCATAGTGACCATAACAATGTTAAAAATCTTGTATGTTTTAAATATATAGATTGACTTAGCCATCGCATGAAAACACAATGTATCTCACAAGTAATACATATTATTTTAAATTAGATCGCTTAGTGCGATTAGATGCGAAAGATTTTTAACATTGATATGGTCACTATAAAATGTTGTTAGGTTAGCTAATTACGTAATAACTTAAAACAGAAGGACCCTTAAGTAGGGACTAAATAAATTAACCGACTTGGTTTTACATGGATCTCACAACTTTTTATGGTTTCTGAATTGAGTTGACTTTTGTTATGTTTTTGATGGCATCTCACTTATTTTTGTAGATAAGATAGTTCTGCCCTTCCTTATACGCTTGTGCTATCGATTTATTGCCCCCGAAACTCCCTGGACACTAAATTTTATGAAAATCGTTGGAGCCGTTTCCGAGATTCCGATTATATATATATATATATATATATATATATATATATATATATCATATATATATATATATATATATATATATATATATTCAAGAATTGCTCGTTTAAAGGTATAGGATATAGGATACAAGTACACTGATTCATTCACTGCAAATGTAACTTTGTAATTCTATGACATTACAAAGTTATTTATGCAGTTGGTGTATCTAGTAAAGTGGACCAAATTTAAAAAATATTTTAGTTTTTTCTTAATTTATATACTAAACCCTAATTCTATTCTAAGTTTGAAGCTTCTGTGTCTGCTAGAAGTGCCTTAGAGCTTAGAGTTTTGATGATCGGTCAGTCAGTGAGTGACAAAATTAATAAACCTTGACTAGTTATAACTCTTAAACTACTTGTTCAAATTGAATGAAATTTGAAATATACTATGTTTATACAATGTCTACTTGGTTACTGAATTCAGGCTTTTAATTTTATCCACTATGAAGTTATAGGAGGTCGAAAATGGCCTGAATTGCTTCGAGAAAAGTATAGTACGGCCGTGCCGCTTTCTTGCTCGACTTTGCGGGGCACTGCCGTGCCCCTAGATAATCTAAAGTATGAACGTTAAAGTAATTACTATTGCGTTTTCTGTTCTTCATTTTCTCTCATCCATATATAGTCCACCGCTGAACAAGGCCCTCCTCATTGATGGCCTAATAGAGGGGATATCTACCCAAGTAGTGACGGTATGCAGACGGGTTAGCAACCACAGCTTTTCATCTTTTTGGTTGTTATCAGAACGACGCTGCTGTTCACCACCTTGTTTGTTTCCAGCCGCCTCTTGCGATACCCGTGGGATGACATGGGAAAGCGGATAATCTGACACCGCTCTCTTCACATTATATATAAATCTCTATATTAGTCGCTTATCTTTTAAAGCAATTTCAAGCAATCTTCAATAGCTCATAACCGTAATAAGTACTACTCGTAATACAAAAGTCTACTTTCAGTAACCATCTAGCCTTCAGAAGGTTTAAAGGAACCAACCTGCTAGTGCATCGACATCATCATCCATACATCCCATCATAAATACACTGCTGTACATAGGCCTCCCCAAAGGATGCTACAGTCTGGTTTCTCTTACATCGAAAAAAAAAGAAAGATTATATTTATTTATTGCAGTGACTGAATTTTTTTTGAGCGTGCGTGCGTGGGTGTGTGCGTGTGTGCGCGATTAACGCGAGGACATACATTATGAACAGGTGTTCATAAGGTATGTTGTTTAACTTTTAATATTTAAAGAATTTAATTAATATTGTAAAATATTTTATCTTATTTAGGTACTAGTACTAAGATTTTTAAGTTTAATAAAATATGTGTAAGTAAGGATATCAAATATTGGTTAATGTCTCATAATATAAATAATTAATAAGTTGTATTACTTTATTATAAGAACAAATGATTCGTTGAAGTAATAAATTACATTTTTTGCACGTTTTACTTGGTAGACCCATTTTGCAGCTATATTATGGTTGAAGTACGATGGAAATGGAATACGACCTGAGAAGGACCACTCTCTTACGGAAAATTGTGGAAGAATTGATTGGTGCCTACTTAATGACAGTCACCTTTTACGACAGTTTTATGACAGTTAGTACATTTATTTTTTATATAAGTCCCAGACCAACATGGAATAATATAAGCGATATAAAAATAGAACATAAATAAATTTATGTTTAATTTATAGCGTTTAAAAGTTGCCCAATCAAAAATTTAAAGAAAAACCTCGATTGCCAACCGACCTGTCAAGTTAAGTTACTGTGGTAAATATGGACACACAGACACGCACACACACACACACATACACATGTGTATATATAATTATATGTACGTATATACGCTGGTGATACTGTGTGGTATACACGCTGGTATACTGTGGTATACCAGCGTAAAATGTTGCCGTGTTTCGTGTGATGAGTGTAGAGAACCGGAGATTTTATTTACTAGATACGAAGCAATCCATTTTAGTCCTCAGGCGTGCGTATCTGCATTTTAATTTTTAATCGAGGATAGAGTAGTTTTGATTTTCTACAGAGGTGTAGATTGTAGATGTCTATAGGTCACAGCATCCACTTACCATCAGGAGGGCTGTGTAGGCTGTGTGGTCACTCGTCACTTATTTTCTATATAAAAGAAACATATTGTCTTCCATAAATTCTGTGCTATGAAATAAGGTTCGTGAGACTCAATACGCTTTATCAAATCCACTTAAGAACTAGAAGCCTCCGAGTGGGTTACAGGATAAGTTATACTCGTAATCTGATACACATACAGTCTATAATGTGTTAAAAAACAAATTGGAATTTCGATATCGATTTGGTATATAAGTTGGTATATTTGACGTATTTAGTAGTTTTTTTTTCATGTATGTTCATTTATTATATAATAATAATATAATTTTCATGATTCTCATCTTTTATTGAATAGTTTATAATAATAATATAGATGTTAATGATTCATATTTTATTAAATAGTTTATAGTTCAGCAGTGGTCCCATATAAATTAAAAATCCATCCATATAAGTGGAAAAATAGGGGATGAAGATTCCAATGTTACTACTTAGACGACATTTAAGTTTTGACGTCGATTTGCACTTGTATTTTAAGTTAAATTATATTAACCAAGAGTGCATAAAAGAGAGTTTTGTTAGATTTATTGTAAATAGGCAGGTGTTACAACAAATTGATATTGTGAGAGACCTTATTTTTGAAACTTGTTCGATTTAAATTGTATTTCTCAGATATAGAGGTTAACGATTACATATGTTCTACGACTAACTAACTACTACTCACTAACTTATAGTTATAGGTATGATTATTATAATATAATTATAAACAAAACCAAGAACTAGAATTATTAAGAACGCTGGTTGCGTTTCCTCGCTGAATGACTATACTTAGCTTTTGAGCGAGAAAAGAATCAGCCCTCTTATTACTTTAACCACGGTTCGATAGTTTCTACAGCCAACATCACAAATGTGTAGTCATTTCTCAAAGATTTTCACCATGTATTCAGTTTGCAGCCTCCGATATCACCCTGGCTCTACACGAATGCTTCCTGAGATAACAGGTCGCCAAAATATCTTTGCACGTACATAGTATCTTATACAGTCTAACTATCTTTTTATCTTTATAATTTGCTATGGCTTTGCCCTCTCCAAACGGACCAAAACTATGGCGTACCGTCAGCGCTTGCGTTTTCTAAATAAAAGCCATACCTAGTTTTAGACGAGAAAAAAAGCAGCTACATGAAATACGTGGTAGAACGACGCTGCAGCTATGTTATTTGTAGTACGAACGAGTCGCTCGACCGGGGTAGGACCATGCTTTCACAGAATACCAGCATAAAATAGCAGTGCTTAATGCTGTTGTTTCGTATGGTGAGTGTAGAGATCCGGAGACCCCTTTAACTGGAAACGAGGCATTCTATCTTATTCCTCACGGTTGACAACGCATCTGCATTTTGATTCTTAATCGAGGTTAAATGTAAATGTCAATGAGCCACAGTATTCACTTACGATTAGGTTTACTTTGTGCTCGTCTGTCACTTTCACTTTATAAATAAAGTATTTCACCACACTTAAAACACTTAGACTGATAAATATAGAACCACGATCTCTACGGAAAATGGCACAATTAGTTAGTAAATGTGTTAGCAACTGATATTTGTGCCATTTATACAAATCTCAGTATTCCTATGTTCGTTTGTGACTTATCGGTCTCGTGTTTACGTTGGACCTATTCATTATCCATCACAGCCTGTCAAAGTCCACTCATGAACATGGCCGGGCCATAGCCATTCCCATAGATTGAATCACGGAATTTGCTGTAATTGCCTCGCTCGGCAAGGGTGTTGGCAACCGCAGTTTTTTTCTTCTGAGCTGTTATCATGAAGATGCCACTGTCCCTCTCTGTCGCCTCTTACGACACCCACGTGACGATATGGGTCAGCGGATATTCCCACACTGCCGCTGCACCGTAGTTGGACCTAAAACAAAGAAGGATGTGCAAAGTGTCCTTACTGGTTTTCTAAGGTTGTTGGAGGGGGCTACCTATCACTTCTTTCACAATTTTCTATCTACCCACATATTTTCAGCTAAATGTAGTCCGAGTGGCATGCTCTATGGACTGCCTATCCCTTCAGGATTATACACATAACGTAAATGTATATGTGTGGCGGCGCTGTCGTCGCGCCACAAGCGAAACATATCGAAGCCAAAATCGCGCTAACAAAGTTCCGAAGTGAAACATTATATATAGAATAGCTCCGAATTATTACATGAAGTGTTGGCTGATCTCCGGGCAGAGCACCTTGCCCGGCAGGAGATTTCCCCTTTCCCTTCCGCCGCCATAAATTGTGTTATTCAGTTCAGCCGCCTCTAATGCCGACCAGACTTAAATTACTTGTATTCAACAATAAGTTATTCTTCTTCTCCAGCCGTAAAAATCAATCTGGACATGGTCTGGGCCTCTCCAGTTGCAGGAAAATATGAAGTAATTGTTGAACATTAATATACAATATATAATATTCATAATATCTTAACATTATCATCATTCATCATCATAATAGTCCTTTACAAGTTCACTGCTGAACATAGGCCCCCCATAAAGAATGCCACAAAGCACGGTCCTGTACCACCTGCATCCATCGACTTCCTCCATGTCATACTAAATCGTCACTCCAGCAGGTGTGGTGACGCCCTACACTTCGTCTACCAATACGAGGTATCTGAATACATGTATTTATACAATGTGTATAGGTATGTAGCTCAGTAACATTATTGCCTTTGAGCTTAACTGCTCTAACAGCGTTCCAAAACAAATAAACCATCTATCTAACTATTGATTTAGGTTTCCCTACACAATATCCTATACAAACGTGTTTCAGCAATTTATAATGATTGCTTGAATGATACTGTAAATTATTAGAGGATTAATTAAAAGATACGTGGATTTAATGAGCTTCATTAGACTTTTTTAATTTTGTATAAATTCCATTACGTTTAATAGCAGCTATTGAGAAAAAATAGAGTTTACTTGGGAGTTCCTTGCCGCTTCTAATAGTAAGGTCTCCCGCAGTAGGGACTTGTTAAAGCGATAGACTTTATTGACTTCTAAAAGTGCTTATTAAAAGCCATTTTCAGATTTTATTACAAATTTTTATTTAGTGTTTATAAGGAAGACGCTGCTGCCTTTCTCCTGATTTTTTGCCCTCCGTCGGCTTTACGAATGGGTCAAGTATTAGTTAAGGACAAAGTTCGTAAATAATACTAGCGCGTAGTAACAGTATAATTCTGCTCTGTTTAGTATGACGAGTGGCGAGAACTCACATTTTCAATTTTAATTCTTAATCGAGGATACATGCTGGTGTCTATGGGCCACTGCATCCACTTACCATCAGGTGGGCTATATGCTCGTTGGTCACCTTAAATATTTAGTAATTGTTTAAAAATTGTAGGCCCGTGCGCTATATTATGAACGAATGCGTCGGCTGCGACACATTCCGAGAGAACTACGAACTCTAACAAAATACCAGTGTTAAACAGCTTAACGCTGCTGTGTTTTTTGTGGTGAATGTCGAAACCGGGGGCCCTTTTTTAATGGAAGCGAAGCATTCCATCGTAATCCTTATAGGATAGGTGTATACATCTATGGGCCAGAGTATCCACTAACCATGAGGTAAACAGTGTGCTCGTTTGTCACCCTTATGCTATAATAAAAAATATAACCCATAGGGTGTGAAAATATTTTTAATTAATATTTTTAATCATCAGAATAGCCGTTTTGTCGAGCAAATATTTTTAAAACAAATCTTGACAGGCTGTACGTGCTAATAGACTGACGTATATAACTAAATCCAGCCAAAGTATTAAATCCACATTACACACTTATGATTGGCGACAGCATCCCACGCGTGTTTCAACTCGCATTTAACTTATTATTTTACGCCAATAATAAGCGAAAATTTATTTTTAGTCCAGATCTCTTTTTGTTGTAAATATTAAAGCATTTATATAACTTATGTTTTTATGATACAAATCAATCCTTTATAAAATGAATCATTTTTCGAAACAAACTCAAGTACGACTCCGTGGTGCAGTGGCTTAGCAATGAGTTGCAGCGCTAACGGCCGCGGGTTCGAATACCGTACTGAACAATATTTGGTATCGGTTAAAAGTTATTGTTATGGGATTCGATGTCCGTCCTTGTAAAATTTATGTATGTAAACTGCCCCCGCGATACAGAAGAAAATCCTGAAGGGTGTAACGTTACCGCCGCATGGCGGTAACGTTGAAACGGTATTGAAAATATAAATTTTGGGAAACCCTTTCGAACGCGACCAAATTCGTTTAAATCGGTCAAGCCGTTCAAACGTTATGCGAGATTTACACACACACGAACACACACACACACACACACACACACACACACACACACACACACACACACACACACACACACACACACACACACACACACACACACACACGCACACACACACACACACAGACGTGCGCACACAAAGGTGCGCGCACGCGCCGCGCTCACGCTGACATACATACATACAGACATAGTAACAACCTTGTTTTAGTCAGAATAGCTTTCTAGGACCTCAAAATATCAAGATCTGATGAAACCTCGATTTTCAAAAAATGAGGTGAAATCAACAACTTGCCGATGTTTTGACAATTATTGGTTTTTATAGCGGGAAGTTAAAACAAGAACAAGAAAAAAAAGAAAGATGTAAGTCACTATGCTAAATATTTTCAAGTATTTAATGTTTGTTTTTTGTTATGTCGTGTCTTTGTGACTTTTGTTTCGTTGAATACCTTCCTGTGGTTCTTCCTCAGTCGAGCCAACCCATTCGTGTTACAGCCATAATATAGCCACACAAACCACAAAATTTGTCATTAAACAAGTTTAAATGTTTATTAAAGAAAAATTGTACATTGTAAATTGTAAATTGTCAATTCTCGCCAGCAACAATGAAATTGTAGTTGCAATTATAAGTGTTAACTTTTCACGTGCTTGACGGTGAAGGAAAATATCGTAAGGAAGCCTGCATGTATAAAAATATAAATAAAAAAATTTCGAAGACACGTAAAGTACACGCATTGGGGCAGCGCTGTGGACGCTTCCTTGTCCCAAAAACCTCTCAGAAATGAGGGGAGGCCTGTGTCCTGGAGTGTAAATTATGTCGGCTGTAACTAATTTATTTTTATGATCTACTACGTACGTGTATAGTAGTAAAAGATCTTTTACGGTTTATAAGAATTTTTTGAAATACCAAAAAAAACCCGCAGTTACAGTAGACTTTGATGACCTCGTACGACAATTCAACAGCCCACACGTATACTATATACCTATACTATATCTATAAGTAAATTTGTACACACTATATATGTATGTACTAAGAAATCAAATCAAATTCATTTATTTGCATCATACAGGTATAAAAGTTGTTACAGAAAATCATATTTATGTTTTATTGTCACCTAACATATTTATGTAGTATTTATCATTTATTAATAATTTTTTAAAATAGGTTCGTATTGTTTCCTTTTGTTACGGCTCTACCCATATCACTCGGAACGTTACCGATTGTTATCATCATCATCATCATTACAGCCCTTCACAAGTCCAATGCTGATCGTAGGTCTCACCCAAAGAATGCCACAAAGCACGGTCCTCAGCCACCTGCATTTCTCAACCACCTGCATGTGTCATCAGGGCGTCACTCCATCTATTGGGGGGTTGCCCTACATTTTGACTACCGATACCAGGCTGCCAATCGAGAACCTTTTTTCTACACATTTTGCAAGAGACTAAGGGAAATGCAGAAATGCTAGAAAATAATTATGGCCCCAATAAATGGCGTTATGACTATCTTTACGATACACGCAATATACCCAGTACTCCGACAGACGCCACGTAGTAAATCGGTATGTACTTCGAATTGCAATTAACAATTTCAATGGTGTTAGCGGGATCGAACGCAGGTTACTCGCGTACTGAAACATTTGTAGCGATTGTCTCCTGAGTTACAATTAAAATGCTTCTTTGTCCTTTTAGTCCGATCAAAATAAGATTTGACGTTGTATAAACAATGACAAGGCAAGTTGGATACTCTAACTCAATATATTTTAAGAAGAGAACTACTCTAAAAAGAAGTATTATTGTACATATTTTGGGTGCATTGTGTACGTATTCTGCTTTTGTTATTTTATAAATTAAAAGCATTTGCACTGTTATAAACAGCTGGTTGGTCCAGAGGTTTCGATACTCACTCTTAATTAGCAATGCAATAAATCGAAAGTTCCAACTTGAATAATTAATTAATAACTTTACCTACGGCATACATATAGGGTGATTTTTATACATACTTTTAGGTATACTTAATTTGAGGTGCGAGTTGTGCTATGTATTTGTGAGTGTAAGAATTTATTTTGTGACGAATTGATAAAGGTGTTAGTCGTAGCCGTAGAAATATGAAGTTAATTAACAAGTCGTTATAATAAGTTAAAAAATCTATTGCAATAAAATGGATCATTCTTATTCGTGCGTACGTCTGGAGACCACACAACTAGTTGTAATTCCTCTTCTTTACTGTTGTCAGTGCACAACAGTCCGCTGTTGGACAGACGAATTTGCCTTTAGGGGAATATGTTAGGTAACTTAAATCTAGGTTACGATATACTGTTGTCTATTGGAGGCCGTGTAATTATTTTGCTATTGCCCATACTTGCCTTTTATGAAATCACAGATGAAATGAGATGATGGCCTCTTGTATACCACCATCACACGGCAAAGGTTTCCAGGTCGTTGGAGTCCTGTTTTGCTTAAGAGTCTATCCGAATAGGTACCACGCTTCTTGTTGGCCTCAAAGTTTTTTACCTAAGCTGAAAGTAGTTCATTCGTGCCTTCAACAAAAAGTTGTTCACAGACGCTGCGCCGTCAGCTATGCTGCATTGTTTTGAGATTTAAAAAAACAGACACATTATAGCTACAAATAAACTTAAACAATTTTTCCAAATGATTTCGTGTAGCATTAGCGTCATTTGTTACTGATTGTCCGACTACTATTATTTTATTATATTGAAAAAAAAAATGATAAATAAATTGACAAAAATATAATTATCACCTTAATAATTACCTCTCCTCAATTGTACTTGGTTTTACTACGGCAAATCCTCTAAACTTCGGAGAATTAAAGCTATAGTATCTTTGCGTAGTATCAACCTACTTCGAGGTCAGCGCAAGAGTTTAAATCTTTAATTTCATATCTGTAGGAGTCAGACTCGCCAATGTATTTTTTAATACTAGTTAGCAATACTAGTATTAACATTACTAATTTTCCCTTTAACCAGTCCTGATAAACTGAAAATCCTTGCGTGATTCATTCAGTGATTCACGACAGTTGAAGAATGGCGGATTCTAACCCACGACCTTTAGAGTTCGCGGTCCGCGCTCTGCCATTAGGCTACTGTCGCTTCCAAATTTAGAGATTTTATTATAATAGAAATATTGATAAGATTGATAAAATGTTCTTCAATAATTATGTTAAGTCTAAATAACGCCACATCTATAGATCCCACCCAGGCGAAGTCAGAGCGGATCGCTCGTTACATATGTTATTTTAAAATTAACGTACCTAATAATGTACTTGCGCATACAACTCTTTTTAAATATTTTCCCATTAATAGAAATAATCCAATTAACGGAATCACATAACGGTGTACAGTTATTAGCGAGTTTCCGCTATTGGTATTGTGTATGTTGACGGTACGGCGTACGCGCTCGATTAGTCGCCATTTATAATCCCGTTCTTTGTCCATTCGGAGTGTACACGATCACAAACAGACCAACGATTATAAAATATATAAAGATTATTTAAAAAAAAAAATAAGAGAATGTATTTTATTTTTTAGTTACTAGGATAACATAATATCAGTTTGATGTAAACTAAATTTATCTTTACGAAAACATTCAATAAAGAAAAAGAAAGAAATTTTGTTAAAAATATGAAAATATTGAAACTAGGTTATTTTTTGGCAGCATTTTCATCAAGTTGGAAAGAATATCGCATAGTTTCCATATTGCTTTTCTCGTTAAGGGTTAAAGTTTTTCAGATTCATTCATTTTGAAAATAGTTAGGAACATTGCTTATAGCTTAATACCTATATCATTTTAGTTTAGGAATGGAGCAATAGTTTAGAAATTAATTATTTGTATATTTTATTTCATCGGTTTTTTAACTATAAAAGAATGACTTGAACATTAAAGCTTTCTATTTTTGCTTTGAAATATTCTTTACTGTTTCTTATTCATCCCTGAGCCGCTGTAAAAGTAACAATGGAAACGGAATGGTTCGCCGTTCTACCATTTACATATATAATTAATATTGTTACGAGCTTGAGGTTCGTGACAATAAAAATTGCCGATAAAATTACCTAAATTAACACTTTAATTTACTTTACACAAATTAAAAGTAAAAACGCTAATGATTAAACACACTAATTCACTTTATTCCGCTCCGAAGCTTCGCTTCTGTCTCGCCGAATTCAACACTGCTTCGATCGCATCTTGCAGCGCCTATTTATATAAATTAGCATAGAAGCATCCGGAATGTTCAAGTAAATGCGCGCAAAGGAACGAGTGTGCGAGTGTAGATTTTCTAGAAACTTAGTTCTTCTGATGGTTGGTTGAGTGATTTGTGATTATTTTCTCGATCTCCCCTCGCTCTCGTTCCTGACACTAGATGGCGTTAGTGTCGTCGACTTGAGCGCGTAACACTGCCCCCTCCTAAGACATGCTCGTCCCGAGCATTATCGGTCCCATAATAACGCGCCAAGCGATCCACATGGACGATCTTAGGAGTCCCTCTTGCGCCTTTCTGTAACGGCTCCGCAATGTCAAGGGCTGTCCTATCCCGTGGTGCACCAACATTGTACAATTTCGGTGCTCCTCTACTACGTGTCTGAGGTCCCCGCACGGCCGCACAACTTGTACATGTACGACACCAATCCTCGACATCGTAACGATAATGGACCCAGTAATACTGTTCTCGGACCTTCAGTAGAGTTCGTTTAACTCCCAGATGGACTCTTGAACGACCATTATGGCACAGCTGTAGAACATTCGGCACTTTAGCTTTAGGGACAACCATTTGCAAACGACAGCTGTTTCTTCGACCATTGTCCCATTTACGGCATAGGACTCCATCCTGAATCAGCAAGCTATCCCATTGGGCCCAATAGCTTTTCGTGGTCAAACTCATCGCTGAGATGTCGCTCTACTTGGGCTTGGTAGCAAGGGCCTTCATCCATCCCAGAATCGGCTTGATGTCCGGATCTTCCTGCTGTGCACGTCGTAGGCTGTCCTTCCACCCGTTGCTGAGGTGGTCTGTCCTGAGCATCCTCACGGATACCACTTTCTTACTCTCTTGCCTACTAGAATGGTTGCAATCTTCAGGACAAGGTCTTCTTGTCAATGCATCTGCGTTGCCGTGAGATTTCCCGCTGCAGTGTCTGATAGTAAAGTCGTATTCCTGCTGCTGCTGGGCGGTGCTGTTAGCCGCACTTCCTTTCTGAGACCGTTCACCTTCCCTTCTTCAGGGTGTGCTTAGGGCAGCTGGACCGAAGATGGCCCCTTTCCCCACAGCCATAGCACCTAGGGCTGTATCTTTTATTGTGGTCGCGAACCGTAACTGCTGTAACCTCCCTAGCGTGAGGTGAACGATGATCCTGTCGCCGCCAGGCAGTGCCGTTAGCTGCACTACCCTCTCGAGATCGATCAACTCTCCTTTCCACGGTTCGTTTAGGGCAGCTGGATCGAAGATGGCCCTTTTCCCCACAGCCACAGCACCTATGGCTGTATCCTTCGCTGCGGTCACGGACTGTAGCGGCTGCATTCTCCCTGACGCGATGGGAACGATGATCCTGCCGCACGGCTTCCACCTCCAGTGCATGGGCCAAGGCGTTCTTAAGCGTCTCGTGGTGCCCGAGCCTCACAGCAGCTCTGACTTCCAGGTCGCGGATGCCGTCGATGAATGTCTGCACCAGGTTCCCTTCAATGAGCGCAGGTACAGACCGGTATGCTTTTCGCACCAGCTTCTCCACCTCTAGAGCCCACTGCTGCAGGTTTTCGTTGATGCGCTGCACGCGATCTTTAAGCTGCGCACGAAAGACGTGTTCCAGGTGAGCGTCGCCATATCTCGCCTCCAATGCCTCAAGGAGTTGCTCATAAGTCACTTCCTCACCGAGAGCTTCCAGAACTGTTAAGTGTGCGAGGCCTAGTGTGAGAGCAGTCATGGCCTGACTTTTATTCCAGCCGTTCGCCCTCATAACAGCCTCGAACTGGATTTTGTAGGCTGACCAGGAAGAGGTCCCGTCGAACGGTGGCACTTTGAACCCACGTAGTGAAGGTGTAGTAGCTACTACGGGAGCTGTAGCTCCATCACCCAGTTTGAGTTCGTGCAGTGATTTCTTCATGTCAGCCATTACGTTGTCAACCCTATTGTTCACTTGGTCGATTCGGGTTTCAGCTTCCGAGAGGCGGTTGTCATGTTGAGCAACCCTATCCTTCACCTCCCTTATCTCTTTCCCGAAGATAGCGTGAAGGTCCTTCATGAGGAGTATCTGCTCTTCCTCTATCGCGCTTGAGCTGCTCTTTCAACCGACGGGCCTGTTCCTCCTGTCGGCGAGTCTGTTCATCCGTGGAGCTTCCTGCTGCTCTTTCAACCAACGGGCCTGTTTCTCCTGTCGGCGAGCCTGTTCCTCCTGTCGGCGAGCCTGTTCCTCCTGTGCTCTTTCAACCAACGGGGCCTGCTCCTCATGTCGGCGAGCCTGCTC
The DNA here is from genome assembly GCA_907164705.1 of Parnassius apollo. NCBI lineage: Eukaryota > Metazoa > Arthropoda > Insecta > Lepidoptera > Papilionidae > Parnassius > Parnassius apollo. The sequence goes on along the minus strand of CAJQZP010000547.1, from coordinate 5,685,918 downwards.
CTGCAGCATCACCATCAGAGCGCCTAAGTCAGGTGCTGCAGATGTAGGAGCTACTGACGGACCTGCATCGTGCCGGCGGCTGGTCCTTCGATGTCTGCGGCGTTGCACCACCAAATCTTCTTTGGTCCGTCTCCTGCTGGCGTTGACTGCGGGTACGGACACCCTCCGTTTCCTCCTTAGGTAAAATCGGCATGATTTTATCCCACTTCTGACACCAATTGTTACGAGCTTTAGGTTCGTGACAATAAAAATTGCCGATAAAATTACCTAAATTAACACTTTAATTTACTTTACACAAATTAAAGCTAGAAACACTAATGATTAAACACACTAATTCACTTTATTCCGCTCCGAAGCTTCGCTTTTGTCGCCAAGTCAACACTGCTTCGATCGCATCTTGCAACACGCGCCTATTTATATAAATTAGCAAAGAAGCATCCGGAATATTCAAGTAAATGCGCGCAAAGGGACGAGTGTGCGAGTGTAGATTTTCTAGAAACTTAGTTCTTCGGATGGCGCTGTCGGTTGAGTGATTTGTGATGTCATTTTCTCGATGCTCCCCCTCGCTCTCGTTCCTGACACTAGATGGCGCTAGTGTATCGTCGACTTGAGCGCGTAACAATATATTATATTATATATAGATACAGATAAATTAAAATTATTTGAAGTTTAATAATATAGTTTTATTCTTTTACGTGTTTTATCGCATTTAATTTAACTTATTTTTAAATCTTGACGATTCGAATGCTTTGCAGGATCTATGATTACGAGGGACTGAGGTGTTTGATGTCCTAATGTCATGGTACTTTTCAAGTATTAATTTTGGTCCGATTAAAGGCTTACATTGGTATGGATTTGGATTAAATTTTGTTAATTACAGGACTGGAACAGAGTAGTACCTAGCCACCTTCTGTATTAAAGTTAGGATGTTCTTAAATTACAATAGCTCATCATCATCCTCGGTAGGAATCGATGTTCTTTCGCAAAGTTTTGTGATCTATCAAATCTGATGTAGTGGCGGGAGCCGTCTAGAATATTATCACACACTGCAGACGTTTCGGAGCGTAGTTGTTTCATGTCAGCCTTGGTTTGCCTTATATATCTTATAAATAAGGCAAACTTCATTGTTTGTTTCATTTTTTAAAATATTATTGCGATAATTAGTATTATAATTTTTTTATCGTTGAGAAATCCTCGTAAATACCTTTCACTGAGGGGGCAAAGAGATAACTAAGACATGTTTTTACAAATGTTTTACATCAAACAACCTTGTATTGTGTCACTGTACTGCACTAGTATAGTCACAATCCCAGAATGTTAAAATTTCTGGTATTGTGCCAAAAATAAGTCGGAGTTGGAACTAGCTACTAAATAAATTGCCCAATTGTGGTGTGAGTCGAGTTAGTTTAAACTACAGTTGTGCTTCTGCTAGCCTGGTAGTTTTGAAACATTGTTTAATAATTCGATTAAGTTTCTATAAAATGGATACAAGTCCATTTTATTCGATTTTATTAGTCGCCGAAGTCAACTTATTTACATCTCTTGTCTCTTAGAAAACCACACAACGTTCCGATACAAACATGGAAATCGGTGACGTATATTTTACAGAAGTAATGGTGATAAACGAGTATCCACCTGGTGTGAGGTGTTCCATCTTATTTCCCAGAGGTAACAACGCATCAGTAGCCTTCTTTGTTTGTTGGCTGCAGGTGTGCATGGACTGCAGCAGCTTCTTACCATCAGATGGACTGTAAGTTCGTTTGACACTTTTTAGACAGTTTTATAAAATAAGCTAAGTATTTAAGCCGAAACCGCGGCAGCTCGTACAAGTCCTCGTGCGGGGGAATGACGTTTTAACGAGGAACGAATGAATGCGCTTGGTTTCTGTAGTATCTTTGTATTACGCCTTAAATTATTCCCGTAGAGCACATTACAATGAAGATTGCCCGTTTTTTCGTGCTGAACATTTTTATTTTATTTTTCAAATGCTTCAAAAGCTGTTGAAGTTAAAATAAAGTATTTTTTTAATCTTATCCCATCGTACTCCTACTAATGTAATAAATGTGAAAGTTTGTTTGCATTGTTTGATGTTTATATATTTATGGCTCAATAACGTAAAAACTACAAAATGGATTTAATAAAACTTGGCAATAATGTGGATTATAAGCCGGAGTAGGACATTGGCTATATTTTTTGTAAAGCAAGTAGTAGTCTATCGCAAATTACAGTTAAAAGAAAACCAATTAAACTTCTTGTCTTGTGCTGCGTAAAATTTATTAAGTAGAAGATAGTAAAAGTAACTAAAACACTAACGATTTGGATTCTTACCAATGTATTTGAAAAGTCATCACAACAACTTCTACATATATAAAAAGAAATCTTTTGAGTATTTGAGGCGCATTTTATGATACTTACTATTAATAGGATGATAACTCTACATCAAATGTATCTCTGTATCGTGACGATTACTATATTTAGTTAATATTTGATCTTTAAATAATTGAAATTGGATATTTCGTGTATGCAACATTATGAAATGAAAATAATTTACGCAAGAATATCGCGGCTACCCCAGTTTTACGAAACTCGTACCTAGATGGCGCTATGTACATTATTAATCGCACACAACAGTTTTTAATATACCTAAATAATTAAACCTTAGGGCACACAGAACCTGTCTGGAAATAAGCGTTCCGGGAATGGGAGTTTTAACAATTAGACATTAACACATTCTGTCTCACAGAGACCGGCTGGGAGTGTTTGTCAGTGCGGTACCAGTACCGGGGTCAACGCTATGACAAACGGGTGGACGCCACGCAGAGCGAGACCATTTCTTACTGGTAACGAGGCAGTTCATCTCAGTTCTCATAGGCAACGACTCATCCGCACTTTGATTCTTAAACGAGGATAAAGTATCGATGGACTACAGCAATCACTCACAGTTAGGTGGACAGTTGCTCGTTTGTCACTTACTTCTAAAACAGCGTAAGTGCCTTTGTTTTTGCGCTTTTAGTTAAGACTTTTCATGACTTTAGCGAAAGAAAAATTCATTTTATTTTCTATTGTTACAGGTGAACATCCCATACGAGAACTATTTTAAGGTTTGTCAGCTACATTTTCGGGTATAAACATATGAATTAACACCATTTTCTCATTGTAATAGTTTTTCCTCTTTAATTTGAATATTTGGCCATTGTATTTTCCTGCGATTCCTAAAAAATCAATAAAACACATTCAATATTAATTTAATTATAAAAACAAACCCAACATAAAAAAATACTACAAGCCGACAAGCTAGTAGTATTGTTACGCGCTCCAGTCAACGATACACTAGCGCCATCTAGTGTCAGGAACGAGAGCGAGGGGGAGCATTGAGAAAATGACATCACAAATTACTCAACCGACAGCGCCTAGTCGAAACTCGAACGCTCGGTTCCTTCCGCGTGTTTACTTGAACATTCTGGATATTTCTTTGCTGATTCAAATATATAGGCGCTGCAAGATGCGATGGAGGCAGTGTTGATTTGGGCGAAACAAGCGAAGCTTCGGAGTGGAATTAAGTGAATTAGTGTGTTTAAATTATTGGTGTTTTAACTTTAATTGTGTAAAGTAAATTAAAGTGTTAATTTAGGTAATTTTATCGGCAATTTTTATTGTCACGAACCTCAAGCTCGTAACAATTGGTGTCAGAAGTGGGATAAAATCATGCCGATTTTACCTAAGGAGGAAACGGAAGGTGTCCGTACCCGAAGTCAACGCCAGCAGGAGACGGACCAACGAAGATTTGGTGGTGCAACGCCGCAGACGTCGGAGGGCCAGCCACCGGCTGCAGGCCCGTCGGTAGCTCCTACATCTGCAGCACCTGACTTAGGTGCTCTGATGGTGATGCTGCAGGAGCAGGCTCACCGACAGGAGGAGCAGGCTCGCCGACAGGAGGAGCAGGCCCGTCAGTTGAAAGAGCAGCTGCAAAGCGGACAAGAGGAACAGGCCCGCCGGCAGGAGGAACAGGCCCGCCGGCAGGAGGAACAGGCCCGCCGGCAGGAGGAACAGGCCCGCTGGCAGGAGGAACAGGCCCGTCGTTTAGAAGAGCAACTCCAACGCGATAAGGAAGAGCAGATGCTCCTCATGAAGGACCTTCACGCTATCTTCGGAAAAGAGATACGGGAGGTGAAGGATAAGGTTGCTCAACATGACAACCGCCTGTCGGAGGCCGAAACCCGAATCGACCAAGTAAACAATCGGGTTGACAACGTAATGGCTGACGTGAAGAAAACGCTGGACGACCTCAAACTTGGGGATGGAACAACAGCTCCCGTAGTAGCTACAACACCTTCGCTACGTGGATTCAAAGTGCCGCCGTTCGACGGTACCTCTTCCTGGTCAGCCTACAAGATCCAGTTCGAGGCTGTTATGAAGGCGAACGGCTGGAATGAAAGTCAGGCCATGACTGCTCTCACACTAGGCCTGCGCGACCAGGCCTTAACAGTTCTGGAAGCTCTCGGTGAGGAAGTGACTTATGAGCAACTCCTTGAGGCATTGGAGGCGAGATATGGCGACGCTCACCTGGAACACGTCTTTCGTGCGCAGCTTAAAGATCGTGTGCAGCGCATCAACGAAAACCTGCAGCAGTGGGCTCTAGAAGTGGAGAAGCTGGTGCGAAAAGCATACCGGTCTGTACCTGCGCTCATTGAAGGGAACCTGGTGCAGACATTCATCGACGGCATCCGCGACCTGGAAGTCAGAGCTGCTGTGAGGCTCGGGCACCACGAGACGCTTAAGAACGCCTTGGCCCATGCACTGGAGGTAGAAGCCGTGCGGCAGGATCATCGTTCCCATCGCGTCAGGGAGGTTGCAGCAGCTACAGTTCGCGACCGCAACAAAGGATACAGCCCTAGGTGCTATGGCTGTGGGGAAAAGGGCCATCTTCGATCCAGCTGCCCTAAACGAACCGTGGAAAGGAGAGTTGATCGATCTCGAGAGGGTAGTGCAGCTAACGGCACTGCCTGGCGGCGACAGGATCATCGTTCACCTCCCGCTAGGGGAGGTTACAGCAGTTACGGTTCGCGACCACAATAAAAGATACAGCCCTAGGTGCTATGGCTGTGGGGAAAGGGGCCATCTTCGGTCCAGCTGCCCTAAGCACACCCTAGGAAGGGAAGGTGAACGGTCTCAGAAAGGAAGTGCGGCTAACAGCACCGCCCGGCAGCAGCAGGAATACGACTTTACTATCAGACACTGCAGCGGGAAATCTCACGGCAACGCAGATGCATTGTCAAGAAGACCTTGTCCTGAAGATTGCAACCATTGTAGTAGGCAAGAGAGTAAGGAGGTGGTATCCATGAGGATGCTCAGGACGGACCACCTCAGCAACGAATGGAAGGACAACCTACGACATGCACAGCAGGAAGATCCAGACATCAAGCCGATTCTGGGATGGATGAAGGCCCGTGCTACCAAGCCTAAGTGGAGGGACGTCTCAGCGATGAGTTCAACCACGAAAAGCTATTGGGCCCAATGGGACAGCTTGCTGATTCAGGATGGAGTCCTGTGCCGTAAATGGGACAATGGTCGAAGAGACAGCTGTCGTTTGCAAATGGTTGTCCCTAAAGCTAAAGTGTCGAATGTTCTACAGTTGTGCCATAATGGTCGTTCAAGAGTCCATCTGGGAGTTAAACGAACTCTACTGAAGGTCCGAGAACAGTTTTACTGGGTCCATTATCGTGACGATGTCGAGGATTGGTGTCGTACATGTACAAGTTGTGCGGCCGTGCGGGGACCTCGGACACGTAGTAGAGGAGCACCGAAATTGTACAATGTTGGTGCACCACGGGATAGGACAGCCCTTGACATTGCGGAGCCGTTACAGAAAGGCGCAAGAGGGACTCCTAAGATCGTCCGTGTGAATCGCTTGGCGCGTTATTATGGGGCCGATAATGCTCGGGACGAGCATGTCTTAGGAGGGGGCAGTGTTACGCGCTCCAGTCAACGATACACTAGCGCCATCTAGTGTCAGGAACGAGAGCGAGGGGAGCATTGAGAAAATGACATCACAAATTACTCAACCGACAGCGCCTAGTCGAAACTCGAACGCTCGGTTCCTTCCGCGTGTTTACTTGAACATTCTGGATATTTCTTTGCTGATTCAAATATATAGGCGCTGCAAGATGCGATGGAGGCAGTGTTGATTTGGGCGAAACAAGCGAAGCTTCGGAGTGGAATTAAGTGAATTAGTGTGTTTAAATTATTGGTGTTTTAACTTTAATTGTGTAAAGTAAATTAAAGTGTTAATTTAGGTAATTTTATCGGCAATTTTTATTGTCACGAACCTCAAGCTCGTAACAGTATCAATTGCTCAACTCCACAGAGTGAGTAATTCATTCACTCTTTTACAACAAAATCTCAAAAAATATGTAAAATGTATCCATCGCCAAGTTTAAAAACTTAACAATAAAATATTAAGGAAATAATAGATGATAATAACACCTGGGAATTAATGAAATGATCGTTACCGAGCTATTTTAAATATGACATGTATTTTTTTAATATAGTTAGTTGAGTATTTCTTTTTAAACTGTTATATTTTTTAATTTCAGAAATTTACGTTTTAATGATCAAAAGTAAAGAGTTAAACTTGACAAAAAGACTTAGTTATAGTACTGATATCTTGCTTACTAATGGATATTACGCTAAAGGAGTATTTCATAAAATTAAAAGTTTATTTATTAATTTAGAAAACGTTACATTTACACTAGGTTTTTCTTCTGTATCGTGGAGACAGTTTACATACATCATTTTCACAAAGATAACGACCCGGAAGAATTATTTGTAGGCCATGTAAATATTTGTTCCGTGCGGGATTCGAACCCGCGGCCCTCAGAGCCGCTACTCATTGCTAAGCCAATGCGCCACCGATCCATCAGAGTTTTTATAATGTTCTGTTATATAAATGTTATTTAGTTTTGTTCAATGCTCTATTGTTCATTTATTTTACTTACAATACACGTAATGTATATAAATTATACAAGAGAGCTTGTTCGTGGGTGTTATGAAAAAAAAAAGTTTCGAATTTCTTTCGTAACCTCTAGGATACATTTTGAAGGTAAAAAGAGGTTCAAAGTAAATAAGTTTAATACATACAATGCCGTGGGGTAGTGGATTTATAACATCCATGAACCCATTTCGTCCCGCGGGTGTTGGTCAAGGCGACTATGTACAACGCCAGAGAAATCTTAATCTTACGATAAATGGAAGCAGTACACCATCTCGTATAAGCCAGACGTAAATGTCCAGACTGGATACGGGATGCTCAGTGTAAGGTGGTCGCCAACCAACCAAGGGTGAAGATTAAGTCAAATCCTCACTACGTCGGAAAAAGCTTATGTCCAGCGCACTTTTCCGGGTTGATGATGAAGAGTGAACGGATTTCCCATTTAGGTAAAGCGTCTTTCTTCTTTCACCAACGCTGACCTCGTCTACACGTAGTTCATTCTCATCTCTCATGTACTGATAATGTGGGAAGTGTTTCTTCAGTGGTCACTACAACGTGAACGGCTAATATTCACATGTAGATTTTATGGACTAATTATGTCATACATAATATATCTGCGTGACTTAATACGCTACTGTTGTTGTCATCAACTTTTGCAATATTACTGCTGAATGCGCCAAGATACACCATCACGCTGGGTAGGCAACCTGATGAGGGCAGAGACCGAGTGCTCCGCCCTGACAATACTGTTCCCGCTTGCATTGTTGGGTGGATTTTCCCCGTCGTTACCAGTCGGCCAGGGCCTTATCCGTCAAATATTAAGCAGGATTAAACCGTAGGGTAATCAAATGGATACATTTGGAGTAAAAGTTTGCGTTATTTCAAGTTATTTCATAATACGTACAGCAAAGGATCGGAATAATCTGTCTTTCCATTCGATTACAATGTAAGGCTCCTCAAGGCAACAGTGAACAGGCTTTTGTAAGTTAAGTAAACTTTACCATACTCGTATTCGTCTGCATTAATACTTAACATCAGTTGGAGCTTAGAATAACAAAATGGGTTGATTTTCTTAGCACAACAGAACCCAATGTAGTTTCAACAATTTTGAAGATCACCTCTGTAGTTAATATAGAATCACAGGGGCGCTTCAGAAAATGGGTGGGAAACCTCAAAGTTCTTCAGAAGTTATTTAATTCCGTCCTCTACAGAAGGGCCTGTATTCTGCTGTTGACTTGTGACATAATGATGATAGTTGTAGCTTCATGTATAATAATAATAATAATAATAATAATAAAGGCCATTAGAGAGTCCTCGAGCTGTACAAGATAGACTGTACAGTTAGAGACTTCCTCGAGCAGTGTATGGGGCAGTGGAGTATGATCCTTTGTCATCTGGGCGAGCGGATGATGGCTGCGGAGAACCACATAAGGGTAAGAAGGGGTATCTTCCAGGGCGATTGTCTGAGTCCAATCTGGTTCTGCCTCTCTCTGAACCCTCTCAGTACCTTACTGGAGGGCTCCGGGAGGGGATTTCAGCTACGGAAAGGAGGGACAAAAGTGACCCACCTTTTCTATATGGATGACCTCAAGTTATTCGCCTCCAGTCGCTCCCATCTTATGGAATTGCTAAACATCACTTGTGAATTTAGCAATTCCATTGGAATGGAGCTTGGGACGGATAAGTGTGCGGTCCTCCATGTTGAAAGGGGAAGGGTTGCTAACTCTGAGGGCGTAGACTTATCTATGCCCGTCAACTTAAGGACCCTTTCCGAGGCTGAAACATACCGATACCTGGGTATGTCACAAAACATCGGTATCGATGAGACTGGTATGAAACAGTCAGTTTGCGACGTGTTTTATGCACGCTTGACCAAAGTGCTTAACAGCCTTTTGTCCGGTGTGAATAAGGCACACGCATATAACGGCTGGGTCATGCCTGTCCTCATGTATAATTTTGGCATACTCAGGTGGACTCAGACTGAACTTAACGCCCTGGATAGAAAAGTCCGCACTACCATGACGTCCCATAGGATGCATCATCCGAGATCGTCGGTAATGAGGCTGTACTTGTCGCGGAAGCATGGTGGTCGTGGCTTCTTGAGCGTGCTCACCATGCATAATCGCGAAGTGTGCAGCCTCCGTGATTACTTCTTGGCGAGATCGGATAACTCATTCTATAAGGACGTCATTTCTTGTGATAAAGGACTTACCCCTCTATCCTTAGCCGACGAGCAATGGCAAGACCCGGCAGTGCAGAGCATTTCCGACCGGGAGACCGTATGGAAGGAGAAGGAGCTCCACGGGAGGTGCTACAAGGCTCTACATGAGCCTTTCGTAGACACAGTAGCCTCCCTCCACTGGCTACGCTTTGGTGATCTCTTCGGGGAAACCGAGGGTTTTGTCTGTGCGATACAGGATCAGGTTATTAAGACCAACAACTATCAGAGATACATCCTAAAGGATGGCACCGTCGACATCTGTCGAGCTTGTCACCATCCCGGTGAGTCACTTAGGCATGTTATCTCCGGTTGTTCGGCGCTTTCTAACTCTGAGTACTTGCACAGGCTCAACCTAGTAGCCAGAATTCTACACCAGGAGCTCGCTCTGAAATACGGTCTCGTGGATCGGAAATCGCCGTATTACAAGTACTTGCCGGAAGCCGTGCTCGAAAATGATCGCGCCAGGCTCTATTGGGACCGGGCCATCATCACAGACAGGACTGTTCTTGCGAATAAGCCTGATATTGTGCTGATGGACCGGGCACAGTCAAGGATATTTTTGGTCGACATTACCATTCCGTATGACGAGAACCTCGTGAAAGCCGAAACAGACAAGCAAACAAAATATCTGGACCTGGCTCACGAGGTGACCGACATGTGGGGTGGTCTGCCGACCGAAATTATTCCTGTAGTCGTCTCTGCAAACGGGCTAATCCCAGTCAGCCTCTCGGGTCATCTGAGGCGGCTGGGACTACGTGGCGGACCGCTCCAGGTTCAAATGCAGAAGGCGGTGCTCCTCGATACCGCCCGCATCGTCCGCCGGTTTCTTTCCCTTTCCCCCTAACCCTCGGCCGTTTGGTCTCCCCTGCCGAGGGCCTCCATCTGGTTGGGCTTTTATTTATTTATGTACTTTTATATTTATTTTATGTTATTGATATTTATGTATATTTATCTTTTCATTTTCATTTATAATTATATATTTATAGAACCCAACCAGATGAGAAAACTATATAGATACCCCATAATAATAATTTTTATTGACACAAAGTAAGGATTACATTATGTATCTTTAAGACATTTAATGATTTCTTAAATTTACGCGAACACTACACATTGAATAAAACTATTATTTACGGATTTTATCGCGTTTAATTACTTTAATTTATTGTTGTGCTTTAAAGCACCCGAAACGTCGAGATAATAATAAAAATAAATTAAAGTAATTAAAGGCGATAAAATCCGTAAATAATAGTTTTATTTAAGACATTTGAACAAATGGTATGTGTTATAATTTATCTATACAATTTTGTACACTAGCGTCTTAACTGTATTTACACCATTATTTACAATTATAAAATTATACGGCATATTATGATTCACCTAATCTATGTATTAGGTTACAAATTCGTAAATACATTATCACTTTTTTTGCGATTACCGTCACACTAACTTATTATGCGTATGAAAGTTTAGACTACTATTTATAGGAACATTTTTAATTTCTTAATTTATAATGCAATAAATGATTATTGTTATCACAAGTCAGAGAACTATTTCTTTTGGTGGTAGGTTACAATGAAGTATTGCAAAGATATATTATGATATATAATTTTAGTAATTCTACAGGTATTTAACAAAAAGTTATGCAATGTACAGTGAACAGTCAATACATATTATATAATTATTTAATTCATGGTTTTTGCAAAGGTTTTTTTTTAATTACATTTAGACTTAATTAAATATAGTTTTATAAATAGCTATATAAGTGAAATAATTTTTAATTATTATAGATAAAGTACTTTTAGTAGATAGCTAAATTATTCTAATGTAATGTTATTTTAAAGTGACCAAGAAATTTTTAGTTTCTTCTGTATTTAGAGTTTTTAACCAAGATCATAGTAGTTTTTTTACATTGATTTTGTTAAGCGAGTAGATTTGTAGTATTTTATTTATTTTATTGTAAAGCATAGGACATAAGTAGCATTGAAATTTAGTTATAAAGTATGTTTTAAAATGGCGATTTTCCGGCGATTGGTTGTTAATTCGTGATCATATGTAAGTTTTTAATGTTGGAATATAACAATGTCTTTTATATACAATTGTCTAATTGTCAATACGTCATATTCTGAATATAGTTTATCTGTAGAATAGCTAAATGGTTAAATGTCATTACTTTGAGTAATATACGCTGCGCTCTTTCTAATTTTATGAGATGAGTTCTACGGGCTCCACCCCATGAGGTAATACAGTACGACAAGATAGACTGTGCCAATGATAAGTAAACAGTGTTAAGTAGAGAATAGTCTGCCACGTTTCTTAGTTTTTTGAATATATATACCAAGCTTCTTGTTTTCCCTGCTAACTGATTAATATGAGGGCACCATGTCAGATTTTCATCCAACACTACGACTAAGTATTTTACTGTGTCATTTCGGTCTAAAAATGTGCAGTTGCATTGAATTGAGCTTTTGTTTTTGTAGGTGTGTATTTTTATTTTAAATGAATTTTCAGTAGTTAGCGTTCGTTTATTATTTGCAAACAACATAAATTTTGTTTTAGAGATATTGAAAATAAGAATGAAGGTTTTGATTGAGCCATTGTAACGTTGCTTGCATTCCTAATTCAGCATGAATTCTAACTTCGTCCCAACTTTTTCCATAGAAGATTAATGCAGTGTCATCAGCGTAAGTAAAAATTTGGCACCTATCTAATTTTAGGTTACATAAATCGTTAAAATAAATTAAAGATAAAGTTGGCCCGAGTACACTACCCTGAGGTACACCATAGTTATATTTTAGTAATAATGCTCCTAGCATTATTACTAAAATATCCATCAATGGTTACCCTCTGGATCTATTTTTTAGTAGTCCTTAGGAATACTTGAGTTGCCTTCAAATATAATTTTATCAGATAGCTCTTTTGCAACATTAACAAAATAGTTATTAATTTTGTCTAGAGTTGCTTCTGGTGTATTTTCTGTTTTAAGTAGATTAATAGGCTGTACTTTCTGAATATTTCTATTAGTTATTTTATCAATTATTTTCCATTTCATTTTTGGGTCTTTAGCGTATTTATTTAATTCATTTTTTTCGAAGTTTCTTTTTAAGCGTTTTAGAATGTTATTACAATAATTTTTGTACCTTGAGTAAATAATTTTAAGTATTATGTTATTAGGGTCAGTTTTACATTGATGCATTCGATCTCGATTCCTTATACAACGGATAAGACCAGGTGTGTTCCATGGCTTTATGCAACGTACTCTTCTAGGTGGTAAGATTTTAAGAGTGTTATTTAAAATCGAAGTATTTAAAACTTTGACCAACTGTTCAGCTGACCAACTTAAATCATCAGGATTAATTAGATCATCAAAATTTTTAGTTTTAAGTTCCTCAGTAATTCCTTTATAATTAATTTTATTGTAGGCATTATTCTTTAATACACTGGTTTTGAAATTTAAGCTTAAGCACGTTATGACGGCTGAGTGATCGGTCAAAGGGCTCTCTAAAACGATTGTAATTGATGGTAGTTTAGCTTTTTTTCCGGACGGATACAACTTAAGGTCCTTCAAGAAAAGGGCCTACTCGTTCAAAAGGCTGATAACGAATCTGCAATTCCCCTGGTGTTGCATTTGTTCATCGGTGACAGTAGTCACTTACCATCAGGTGAGCCGCATGCTCGTTTGCCCCGTCCCGTATAAAAAAATCTACATCTACTATCAAAACGTAGATGCTGTGTCATCCCTGAGAAATTTTTTCTGGGTGAACCGATTTTGATGATGTTTTTATTTGAAAGCTGGTGCTTTTTGTGTGGTTCATTATTTTGGTTCAGTGGTTCATACATTTAATCAAGATCTGACTGGTAGTTTTTGAGTTATCCATAATAATGCTTATTTAATTGACTTCGAGTACATGGATAATCTCATTTTATTTATATTAAAGTCAGTCAGATTTTTAATAGAAGATAGATTAGATATGCTTCCATTTTCTGTGCCTCGTAGACAATTATATGTCTACGGGCCACAAAATCTACTAACATTCCAATAAGGAATGTTATAGTTTTCAGGCATAGCTCTATAAAAAGTACCCGTGTGGACAAGAACGTGCTTTGTCGAACTCGTACTGACTGCGACCCTATTGTGTTTCACCTTCGTCGCATATTGGCGTTTACAGACTAAAAAATAAAAACCTTCCTTCTACCTTATCCTAAACAGTCCATAGCTGGACCTAAGCATTCCTACATGCCAATTTTCCTTAACCACCAAGGTAAGTCTCTACCCTTCGATCCTGCTAACACATCACTGGTTTATACGCCGATACGTACGCCAGAATATCATCGCGATGACCCTAGATCTTTGTCATATGTTCCGTAGCTGGCTCTAACAACATTCATAGGTCCAGGTCTTTTCTGTAGAAAGCAAAACATTACCTACTAACGTTATGTATATGGGGCAGTATGTATCCCCATGTCGTCCCGTGAGTGTCGTAAGAGGCGACTGAAGAAAAAGGAGTTCTACCACCTGGTAGGTGGTCCTTGCTTGTTGGTAGTTGATTGTACGTGATTACAGGACTATTAGGTCACCGTTATTGTGTGAGTCTAAGAATATCCACTACCCCATATCCCGTGGGTGCCATAAGAGGCGATAGGGGGAAACAAATCGGGATATGAGCAGCAGCGTCTTCCTAATAATGAATAAATTTTAAAACTGCACTTTCAGATCCGCTTTCCAAGCGTGGCAACCGTGGCAAATATTTCTCCGATGAGGCAATCCATGGCGGTGGCCGATTTTCAGTAGAGGACTTTAAAAGGCTGTAACGTTAACGTTAACAGGACTATTAGGTCAGCTGTGTATCATATTCAAGTTATAAAAGTTATCGCTAGAGAATAATTTATACAATCTATTCACAGTCGAGGACAAAAACATCTTTAATATTCCACCCAAACAGTTTTGTTTGTTTTGTATAGAAGAGGGAAGCAAACGAGCATGCTGCTCACCTGATGGTAAGTGAGTACCGCCGCGCATGTACAACCGCTTAAGGGTGATTTTTTGTTTTCTTTTCGCCGCATTTCTTACGTTTTATCAACTTAAAGCTAGCTACTGAAATTATAAAATAATTTTGATTAAGTACCTTAAATCGAGTATTCAATTTTTACAATAAAATAATATAATATTTTAAGATAATACAATATTTCTCGTAAAAACGTCGCCGAGTACCGGAACAAACTTGTGTCCGAAGTCGAGACTTAGTTGAAGACTAAATCTAGTCCAGTCCAATCCTCAGAACACACAAGTATGCGCGTTTTCAGCGTTTAAAAAAACCCTTTTTGTCGAATCTCCTCAGTTTCAGGACTCCTCGGAATCGGAAATTTTAACTTTTTATCTCGATTAATAAACTTTTAATTAACCGAGGTAAAAAGTTATAATATAGTTAAGTTAGTATACACTTATGTAGTTTAAAGTTAGTTTAAGACGATAGTACGTCAGTATGAGTGTCGTATAAAGTAAGCACACGTGTCGTTATTTTAGCAGTTTACACACTGAGTTTAATTAGAAAATGGTGCATTATTAAAAATTCGCGGCGCGGGGGTTTGGACCGCAACAGTAACAAATAAATGTATATCATTAGGACCGTACAACAAAAGTAGTATAACAAATAACCAATATATAGTATAAAACAAAGTTGCTTTCTGTCGTTTACGCGGTTTTCATCAATAGAGAGAATGATTCAAGGGGAAAGTATATATGTATAATATATGCATATGTTCAAAATCAGCCGTGCGACACCGGGGCGAAACGCTAGTTTTTATACACAAACACTCACGCCTAGAGGGGTAGGCAGAGACTACAGACTTCTATTTGGCACGATCCTGACACACCTCTCTTGCCTCCTTCACATCCATACACCTACGCATACATGCTCGTCGGTTAAGGGTACTCCTAATTTGGCCCGTTTTCAATAAATCGCCAATTTGGTCGATAAATTTTCGCCTAGGACGTCCCTTTCCGACTCTGCCATTCACTTCTACACCATAAATTTTCTTTGTCACTCTTTCCTCATTCATTCTTTCCACATGACCAAACCACCGAAGCATTCCTTTCTTAATCCTGGTCACAACATCATCTTGCAAACCACACTCTGAGTTAGTTTTTATATAAACTACATTTATTATAACATTGACTATAAAAATGTTATAAAAGGAAATACCTATGGAGTAAAATAATTTTCCCGTTTCTTCTCCGATCGAAGGAAACTCATTTTCAAACGGTAGCAGATTGAAAAAAAAATTCACATATGAAAGCTTAAATTCTTTTGGGTGATTTTAGACATTCCGTTCTCAGTGAATCGTTTTTAGTAAATCAAAGAGTTTTAAAGACAATAATAATAACTTTTATTTTCTTAATTTTTTTATTTTTAATATAATATTTTTTATAATATATTATTTTTAATATAATAATTTAATTAAATACCAAAAGCCTCAATTTTCAGCAAACATAATACATCAGAAGAAGCGTGGCAGTGTCATGCAGTAGCTAGTTGTAGTACGAATTGGTGACTCGACCGGGACATGACCACGTTCATACAGAATACCTTAGTATAAGCAGTTTATGCTGCATTAGTGCTGCAATGTTTTGTATGGTGAGTATAGAGCGTTGGAGATCTTTTTTACCGGCAACGATCCATTCATTTTAGTCCTCAGGGGTGACAATGCATCCGCATTAGATTTTTAACCGACTAAAGATGGGGTAGATGTGTTTTTGGTTTTTTATTTTTTTTTATATTTTTTATTTTTATTTTTAGAAAAAAAAAAAAAAAAAAAAAAAAAAAATTTCTTTCTTTTTTTTTTTTTTTGGTTGTGCGTATCGCTCGGTGCTAACGAGGCACTTCACCTAAATCCTTACGGATGACAACGCATCTGCATTTTGATTCGTAATCGAGGATAGATGTAGATGTCTGTGGGCCACAGTAACCACTTACCATCAGGTGGACTGTGTGCTCGTTTGTCATCCTATCCTATAAAAAATATTAAATGGATTCTATTGTAGTATTATTCTTTATTATGAATGTATTTCAAATAATACGGGTAACTCTATTAACATTACTAATGCTATTGTGTAATATATTATTATGCTTGTTAATCTCTCCAAGTAATCTAAGTATCTGTGTTAGGAGTATCTCAAACAGTAGTCGAGTGATTAATTATGTATGGAACCTCAGACTTTCCGAGCATACATTCCGTTTCCTTAACCATTAGGCTACTGTCACTGATTCTTAAGAAATCTGAGAGCTATTGTCATTCAAAAATTAAACTTTGTTAATAACTTATAGCGTAGTATATGTTTTTAATCAGGCTTACTAGTAAAGAGTACATCGTTGATATTCCCCTGGAAACGAGGTGATCGCTACCATACCGTTTCTAAATGTTTTCGTACTTAATAGTATAAAATATTGTTTTGTATATAGATGTTAAAAAGGTCCCGCTGGGATTCTTGCTCATTATTTCTAAGACAGAGGTCCAAACTAGTGATAAAGCTTAAATGACTTTTAATAAGTATTTTGTAGTATAGATTGAATAAAAATTATTATATTCTATTTATAACTTTTGCATTAACTTAATTAAAGACGCCATCGCTAGCAGCAACAAAAGACGAACAACGTTGTCTAGAAGACTATTTTCATTGCTTTATGTGAATTTTGCTTCCTCTCGAAGTTATATTTTGTAAAGAAATTTAGCATTTGTTCCGAGTGAAATATTAAGTCGCTTTTCATAACATTTAATTAAAATTAAATTTTCATTTCATAACTAGGAGACAAAGTAAAAATAAAGCACATATTATCCTTATAGTTAACTCATAGGCCTCTTAACATACACGACAACAAATTTTAACTTCACCTGATGGTAAGTAGCTACTGCAGTGCATGGAATCCTGCAGCCAGCTTCAAACCAAGAAGGTTTCTCCCGGTTCTCTTTTCCGGCAGCAGGAAAGTGGCGTGTATGGTACGTTAGCGATTGTTTATCATAAGTATCATCATACCATTTCCCGATACCCTCTCGGCAGCTTCCAACATATCGAGTGAAAGCGATAAGGTGTATTGATTTTCGATTTCATAAGCTGTATTATATGGCATACAATCACATGAGTAGATTTATATTCAATTAATATTAATTAATACAGTTTATAATTCAAATATCTCAGTTAAAATATGAGATAAAAATACAATGTTGCTCTCCATTTTACTTGGAATAAAACAAACAATTCGTAGAGTCAGCATGGAATTTTCCAAGTTTACTTAAAAATGCAGTTGCAAATTCTCGTGCCAAGCATGGCAACTATTGCTAATATTCCCCCCACGAAGCAATTTATGTTTTGATATTGAGAATTTGATAGATTGAAACGGTGATCAAAGGAATAGTTATATAAAAATATTTTTGCTATGGCTTGCAAAACGTAGGCTAGGTAACTACATATACTATATAAAGATATTATATCTAGATTTAAAACGTATAATAAGAATCAGATATAGTCTGTTTCTTATTATACGTTTTGCGTCTGCGCGCTCTGCAATACGCTCGAACGCGCTTTCGATATATCCGGTACCGGAGATTACCTCTCCACTCTCTGCATTTACTTTTATGGTTTTCTTTATTCATGCTGTTTTAATTTATATTTTTTAAGTATTTGTAATTTTTGTAAATTATTATGTTGTAAATTTTGTAATTATTAAAAACATAATAAATATAGAATTCCTTTGTGTGACGTAACAGGCGACAGACGGAAACAAACCAGGAGATCAACAGCAGCGCCTTGCCAATAAAATATTGCGGCTGCCAACCCGCCCGCCAGTCGTGGCGCTCATCCACTGTGATGACAGTCTGTGATGGCAGCATATGCTAAACAGTGGAATTTTGATAGGCTGTAATGATGATGATGAATGATAAATAGAATTAAGTAGGCGTGATCACCAGCACCAGCCACGGTAGAGTCATGCTGCAGCTAAGTGGCAGAAATGAATCAGCTCGAAAGGGGAAGGGCCACTCTCACAAGATACGGGCATGAAATAGCAACTTAATGATGCTGTGTTTCGTATGGTGAGTGTCGAGGACTGGTTAACCTTTTTATAGGAAACGAGACATTCCATATTTATCCTCACAAGTGACAACACATCTGCATTTTGATTTCTTCGATGTTCCTACTTAGGATGGGTTAACACTGCGAAACGGATGCTTTCCATCACCCATGGTCACGGGGACTGAAGTGACTGACGTCCCGATTTCAGTGTTAACATTTAAGTGAGTACCTTCAGCTTTTTAATTATTATTTATGGTCCGATCTACGCAGAATGAACTTAATGTGTCTTGAAGTCTTGCAGTGGTATGTTTGGTTTTGTTTTAATTTTATTGATTACAGAGTCCCAAGCAGGTGATAGTATCCAGCCTCCTTCTCTATTGAAATTAGGTTTTTTTTAGCTATTTTATAGCCTCACGTATTCCTTGGTAGGAATCGACTTTCTTTCGTGATTCTTTAGTGGTCTATCGAAACTGATGTAATGGTTAGTGCCGCCTAGAATATGATCACAAACTGCAGATTTCCCGTAACGTTGATGCTTTACGTCAGCTATATGTTCTTTGACGCGGGTTCTAATTGATCTTTTTATTTGCCCTATGTTTCTAATTGATCTTTTTATTTACCCTATGTATGAGAGACCAAGACAATCCAGTTTATATACAGGAGTATAGTAGTAGACGCTGGAGCGTCTTGTAGAAGAATATGAAACTTGACAGATCATAAGAACTAACTAATCTTCTTCGGCGGCTTGTAGAACGATCTATTAGAGGCTTGCTTCAAGATATAGCCAATTTTTTCTGTGACACCTCTGACATAGTATGGTAGTACAGCTGGCACACGCTCGACTGTGGCCGGCTTCACTCGGTCACTGTGACGTAAGCTCAGGACCTGAAGCTTGTTGTCGTGCAGAACCTGCTTGACGTGCTGAAGCTTGGCGGCCAGATGTTTGCTGTCACAGATCAACTCGTACGTACTCTCTGTAATCTGACATTAGGAATAAAGAATGAAAATGCAGTTGCGTTGTCCCCTTGAGGAAGAAGATGAAATGCCTTGATTCCAGTAAAACGGGTCTCAGGTACTCTACACTCACCATACGAAACACAGCAGTGTTAAGCTGCTATTTTGAGTGGTCCTGCCACGGTCGAGCCGACCCATTGGTGCTACAACTATAATATCAGCTGTAGCGTGCAGCACCACTAAGGAATTTAATAAATGTGTTACAAAAAATTATAATATTCGCTTATAAAATCATAAATAAACATAAGATGTAACGTAGTCTTTATCTCGTAACAATCTCGCTTAGATGTTCAACTGAGCGTGCTTTGTGTAGGTCGTTTAATCAGCGCTCGTCTGTGACGCACTTCACAAGAGCTTTACATGAAACGAACAATATTTATACGGGTCTTTATTTTTACAAAACTAAATTCAAATCCAAATTATTAAATTAATCATTCATTTAATATCAGGGAAGTGTCTATTCATGCGATTATTTCTTTCTTCTTTATAGGAGTATCGTATGATTTATTTATTTTTAGTCGTTTGACATATTTGTAATATTTTAAAGTTAAAAAATAAACATAATAAAAATATTTTTATTAATATTTGCGAATTGATTTAAATGAAGTACTCAAACAAAACTATGGCCCTTGGGTCACCCTAAAGCCGCGAACTTTTTAATTTTAAATAACATCGCACAAATAAGTATGTTTTGTGTATGTATAAAGAATTTGGTTTTAATCAGTGTTTCGTGGTCACTTGGAAGAGAAGGCCAAATTGGCCTCTAAAAAGCTTGGCGTGCTCATCAGAGCGGGACAGTATTACATGCCGGCTCACCGCCTGCAACTTTACAAGGCGCAGGTTCGGCCGCACATGGAATACTGTTCCCATCTCTGGGCCGGGGCTCCCCAGTGCCAGCTCCTTCCATTTGTTCGCACCCAGCGCAGAGCAATTTGAATCGTCGGCGACCGAGCTCTTTCTGATCGGCTTGATTCACTGGCACTGCGAAGAGATATTGCATCTCTTTGCGTATTTTATCGAACCTACCACGGTGAGTGCTCTGAGGAATTATTTGGACTAATTCCAGCCGCACAATTTCGCCATCGCACATCGCGACAATACTCACGATCTCATCTATACCATCTGGATGACTGGCGGTCCATCACAGTGCGATTTAAAAGAAGTTTTCTTCCTCGCACAACTTCCTTGTGGAATCGACTTTCACCAGAGATTTTTCCGGACCGATACGACTTAGGGACCTTCAAGAAAAGAGCCTACTCCTTTTTAAAATGCCGGCAACGCATCTGCAATTCCCCTCGTGTTGCAGTTGCTCATGGACGGCGGTAATCACTTGCCATCAGGTGAACCGTACGCTCGTTTGCCCCCTCTCCTATAAAAAAAATCATACGATTTTAGTATAATAACCAGCAGCCTAACTTTAGCTTTTTATTACTGTAAATTCTGTAATCATTGCAATAAACTATTAAATATAATACATGCAACAATGCCAATTTTCATTAGAATTTCACCAGATGAATCATTAAAGGCACCTCTTTTGTAGATACTATGTAAAAGTACTTTTTTATTTTTAGTTCCTAGAACTCGAATTTTATTTTTTTCTAAAAACTAATTTTAATCTGTGATTATCGTTTGAGTCAACTGTGTGTGGATTTTTGGCGGGTACTTGACCGTCGGCGGATTGTTGCTCCTGTTTTTTGGTTTAAATAATGGTTTGAAGTGGATTTTGATACATTAAAATGATGCGATTTTGTGTATTTAATATATATAACGAAAATGTGTGCATGCATGTGAGCTAGTGAGCGCCCAGAGATGGGAACGACGAAACAAGTGCTCAGATATTGATATTGTGAATAAAATAATCTATAAAAACGAAGATCCCGAATGAAAACTGAAAGCCATGTCTTCATTTCATCCGGGATCTTCGTTTTTGAGAAAAGAAAGGAGAAGCATCCAGGACAAAAATCTTAATAAAAAAACAAACGATGGGATTAGCCGGAGAAGGGTCATGGACGCTGATAGATGGCACCGCAACTATAGTTATACAATAAACTAACGAAATTTAGACCACATAGTTCCCACTCGTATAACATTGCTTGATTTAAAATGCACCTAGGTTTTTTAGATTTATAGTAATGGTGACAAACGAGAACAGAGCCCACCTGATGGTAAGTGGATGCTGTGGTCCATTGACAATAACATCTGTCCTCGATTAAGAATCAAAATGCAGATTTGTTGTCACCCCTGAAGAATAAGATGGAATGCTACGCTTCCAGTAAAATGTGTCTCCGGATCTCTACACTCACCATATGAAGGATAGCAGCATTAAGCTGCTGTTTTACGGTAGGATTCTGTGAGAGCGGCCATTCGCCATACAACTATAATATAGCTGCAGCTTGGGTCTACCACGTAAAACTGTTATTTTTATATTGTAGCGACACTGTACCTTATGGTTATGGAATAAGGTTGTGTATGAAACCTTGTAATCAGCAATTTCGTTTACAACCACTAGACGAACGAGACCGTCAACATTATGTATTCTTTACATTATATACGCAACATTGGGTACATTACAACCTCACATACAATAAATAGGTAACATATTCTAATGCTCAGTTGATTTGCCTTATACCCATCTTACTCAGTACGATACATAATATTACAAAATAAGTGCCGGTTGAGAAATATATATAATTAAACACCGGTAAATGCTTGCAACATATAGTATTGCAGATGTATAGAAATAGCTGCTTCTGCGGGAACACATGTAGATATTGTCAGGAAGATTTATGCGGCACTTAAACGTATGTTAAAAGAAACATATATTTTACGCTCGAGCGCTTTCCATATATCCTTCCCAGTACCGGATATTATCACATGGCGCTGGCACAGTGTCACTTCGGAAATGGAAATAGAAATCGATTTTTTTTATTTAATATTAATTATAAATAGTTCTTATTGAAGGTCGGTTTTGTTTCACTCAGTATTGCGGTCTATCAAAGGTCCACAGCTGGACACAGGCCTCCGTCATAGATTACCTCATAGGTATTTGCCGTAATTGGGTTCAGCAGGCGCGTTGACAAACTCAGCCTATTGTATTTTAGTTGTTATTAGAAAGACGCAGTAGCGTAACGACAGTAGTCCATCTCCAGGTTTGTTTCCCTTTGTCCATTCGTACGACACCCACGGGACGATATAGAGTGTGCATGTTCTAACACGGCCACTAAACGTTACTGGGTAACTTAACACTAGTTCAGAAAATATCTCAGTCACATGAAGAATCAGAATGAAACCCACCGGGCAATTCAATTAAAAAAAAGTTTAAAATTATTTAATATATTATATTTATTATATATTTCATTAAAATCTTGAATGTATATCAAGTCACAGACAACCCGCATCTATTTATATACGTATATATTATAATCACACTAATATATACGTATATAAATAGATTTTGAGAGTTATAGCTGTTATTAATAGGGTGAACTAGCTTTGTGTTAGGAAGCAAAGACGTTAAAACAGTTAGGTTACACGGTACTACAGTGATTCTTCAAAAGACATACAACACGGTCACCATACTAATACATCTTCATATAGCTAGTTGACTTTACAATGAGTCTCTGTGAGATAACTTTAGATAACTTTAATACCTGGTAGAGTCATGCTGCAGTTATATTAGTAGTAAAGTTGTAGCACGAATGGGTCAGCTCGACCGGGGAAGAACCAAGCTCTCACAGAGTACCAGCGTAAAGTAGTAGCTTAATGCTGCGTTGTTTCGTGTGGTGAGTGTTGAGAACCGGAGACTCTTTTTACTGGAAACGAGACATTCCATCTTAGACCTCACGGGTGTCAACGCATCTGCATTTTGATTCGTAGTCAAGGATAGATGTAGATGTCTATGGGCCACAGCAACCACTTCCCATCGGGTGAACTTTGTGCTCGTTTGTCACCCTATCCTGTAAAAAAGAAACTATACATTCATACAATTTACTGTAAGTAGATACTAGCAATCCGTAAAGTCTGCACGCGGTAAAGTTTCTAAACTCTGTACATTTCCGGAAGTGGTCATAGCCGCTGGTAGA
The DNA here is from genome assembly GCA_907164705.1 of Parnassius apollo. Classification (NCBI taxonomy): domain Eukaryota; kingdom Metazoa; phylum Arthropoda; class Insecta; order Lepidoptera; family Papilionidae; genus Parnassius; species Parnassius apollo. Next base: position 5,662,546 of record CAJQZP010000547.1, on the reverse strand, counting down.
GCTTTGCTGAGTGCATTTTTCACCTTAAAGCTTAATTTAGCCATTCAGCGAAGAAACGCAGCCAGAGTTCTGAGCGATGTAGGACTGTATGATATTTTTTTAGCTGTTGTAAGTACAATAATCGTTGAACTTTCATACATATCATAATATGACTCGTTACCGTTACAGTAATTCATCATATTCCACAACTCCTCCATAAATTGTAACTATAAAGGTCCATGTGATGAATGCGTTGGCATCTCCAAGTTTATCCAATACACATTACGACAGGTGAATTATCGTTTGTTAAAATCAAAGCAGGTGCAGGGCCTATTTTATGATGTCTATCAATATCCAATGGGACAATGATATGAATCAAATCATAAATAAATATTATGCCGTAAATTAATTACTAAAAAAAAATTAAATAAAATCTATTTATTTCAGACAGAGTCCATAGAAGTGACATACATTATAATAAATTTAAGCTCATCTAATTTTATTTTATTTTATTCAGTTCAATTCAATCTAATCTACCTATCTACTTTAATAAAATAACATGAAATAAAAACTAAATCAACTACAATTATGAATAAATGTAAAGAGTTAATATAATAACGCAATTCTGATTCCAAAACAATTTATCCTTCATAAGGATACATCTGAAGACATACCAACCTAGTATAAAAAGTAATATATTATTATTGGTATAATAATATATTATTATTGGTATTAATGAAATTCTGAAATGGAAAGTACCACTTGGAAGGCCGTAGTTTCTGTCTTTCCAGGTAAAACTCATCAGGGTTCATGTGTGTCTTCCCTGCGGGGGTCTGCAACCGGTAATATCACAGCAAACTTCTAAGACCAGTGTCTTAGAAGTTCTCTCTAGTACAGTTTTAACTATATATTTTATTGCACAATTTTCCTTAAAAGGATTATAATTTTGCATTTAAAAAAAATTGCATCTTTAACTATATAATATGAATGTCTAGCATTTACGTGAATATTACTCGTCAAACGGAAAGAGAATCAAGAACACTTTTTCCTTACTTATTTTTCAAAACCGCAAAGGTATACCGAGAAGTACTAACGAACCTAATATTATTACTCTGGCTACGAGCGAACGGTTCAGTTCTGACTTACTTTTATGAAGGAAATTCAAACAAGGATTTATTATCGCACTGATTTTTATTGACTGACATTTATTGCAATCTTTATTATAACTCGCTATCCTCCGCCTACTCGTCATCAACTCTCAGTCATTCGCATTATAAAAAGAATTTGTCGTAGTAGCCTCGCTTGAGAAGCTAATGGCCAATAACAGTACTAGCTTTTTGCACGTGGTAGAGCCACGTCGCAGCCATATTACGGTTGTAACACGAATGGTTCGACTCGACCGGAGTAGGACCACGCACTCACCGAATACCAGCGTAAAATTGCAGCTTTTATTGTTTCGTGTGGTGAGTGTATAGAACCGGACGTCATTTTTACAAGATGTTGTGACCAGGATTAAGAAAGTAATGCTTCGGTGGTATAGTCATGTAAAAATAATTAACAAGGAAAAAGTAACAAAGCAAATTTATATTGCAGAAGTTAAAGTCAGAGTCGGCAAGACACGCCCTAGACGAAAGTTTATCGATCAATTGGCGATATATTGATGATGGATCAGGTTAAGAGAACCCTTAGTCAATGAGCATGTGTGCTCATATATATATGTGTATATACTATATATATGTTTTGAATGTAAAGGATGCGAGATAGGTGTATGAGGATCGTGCTAAATGGAAGTGCGTAGTGTCTGCCTGGGTGACAGGCGTGATTGTTTGTTTTTAAGTTATTATTCTTTTCAAAAAAGTCAAAGTCAAAATATTTTACTCAAAATTGACCTTTAAGAGTCATTTTTTTTAAGTCAAAAATGCTATGCCATCGCTTCAACACAATGAGGCGGCCGTATTGTACCGTAGTGTAGTCCATATTATTTAATCAGTATGCAACTGTCGTCTTATAAAGTTAAAAAACTTTTCGTTTTTTGTAGTAATAATAGAGTACAATTTTGATGAAATAAACTACAATTTTGATAGAAATATCTATTTGTATTATTACTACTGACTATGAATATCCTACGGTTACTGACTCCCCTTTTCTTTGGAGAGTTTCCGTTCCATCGATAGGATGAATTCTAGTCAATAACATTATTCAATTTTAAAACAGTAAAAATAAGTAAATTTTATTGTAAGATGGCTTTTTACCGAGGTATTTTAGTAATGGTATAAGATTAAAAATAAATTCAAGTTATAGTAAAATAAAGTTAGAGTCTATATGTATCCCATTCCTGGGCACAGGCTCTTCAAGGCTTTCCAAGAGGGTATTATGGCAAAGAAATGTCTACCGCACTGCGCTATATTTGAATATTACCATCGATGAGTGAGAAATTTGAAACTTTGAATACAATGTAGGACTAGAAACGTGTTATTAATTTCTCAGTCATGTAATTTTCTTCGCGATTTTTTCCTTTATTGCCCAGCACGTTATAAATCAGCACCAAAAATAGCAATAAACAATTTCATTGGTTCCGGCGAGGATCAAACCCGAACTATTTGTATACTGTGAAATTTACAGCAAGCTACTACGGCTTTTCAAATTGAAAGTAACAACAAAAATTAAGGTCGCGCTCTAGAAAGCTGCTCACACTTCACTAACACATTTTCTTAGAAAAACACGTAAGGCATTTTCCTTTAGAGGGAGCATTTTTCTTGGAAAGAAGAGTGGACGTGTATTGTTTTTATATCCACGAATATGCTATTTATATCAACGCTTTTAGCTTTTCTGAAATATATGGCAGTGCAAAGTTGTTTTTCACACGATAAGAGTTTTTTTTCTATATTTATTAGAGTTTTTATTATAATAAATTTAATTTTTATAATAAAAACTCTAATAAATTTAATACTCTTTTATTATATTTATTATAATAAAAGAGTATTAAAAATATAATATACATTTCACGCACTTTCCTAGAAGCGTGAAAAATCGGTAAATAAATGGCATCAACGGGACTGGACTATTGAATAATGTTTTTTTTTTAATAGTTGTCCCATTTTTCAAAATATCGAATTTCAAAAATTAGCTCTGAGTTTTGCGCACTGTATCAGCAGTGGCGCTTACAACGAACACTAGACCAACAAGACAGCCTCGTACCGGTTAGTAGAGTGCAGGGCGGTCTCTCACTAGATGGAGTAAAGACCTGGTAAACATACATGAAGTCGATGGATGCAAGTGGCTGATAACCGTGTTTTGTGGCATTTCTTGAGAACTTACATTCAGCTATAGCCTTTTGAAGGGCTGTAATGGGTAATGGATGTTATCATGTACATTAATGGTACTGTTATGTCTTCTCTGTAGTCTAGCTCGAAACACGCTTTTGGAGCCAAGTGGTGGAGCCACGCTGCAGCTATATTATGGTTGTTGTACGAATGGTTCAGCTCGACCGGAGAATGGCCTCACTTTCAATAAATACCAGCGTAAAATAGCAGCGAAATGCTGCTGTGTTTCGTATGGTGAGTGTAGAGAACTGGAGACTCTTTTTACTAGAAACGAGGCATTCCATCTTAATCCTCAAGGCTGGCAACGTATCTGCATTTTGATTCTTAAATGAGGATAAATGCAGATGCCTATGAGCTACAGCATTCACCTTCTATCATGTGGACTGTATGCTCATTTGTCATCCTTATTCAATGAAAAAAAAACAGAATTACACGGTTGAGCACATCAATCGCTTACATAGTTTCTTCTAGTCTTCTTCTTCTCCAATACCAGTCTTTCTTCATAACCCCGTAGATCTGGATAAAATTAGAAAGACTCTTTTGGATATTAAATCTAAGGCTGTCAGTTGCGATGATATTAGTGGAGTCATGATTGCACATTGTTAATTTTTCCCTTAACGCGGGTCAGTTTCCGTTCAGTTCAGCGTTCAGTTTTACTTTTCCTTTCTATAATTTTGTTATCAGTTAAAACCTGTGTTTATAAGCAAATTTCCAATTTCATATATGAACATAACCTGCTGAGTACTTTTCAGTCAATATTACATCATCAATCATTATATACATCGTTCAGTACGCCACTCTCAACTAATAAACATGCCACTAGCAAATAACAATGTATCAAAGAGTAGTCTTAAACTGAAAATATGTGACACGTACAACAATATCACATCATATAGACATCCTTAGTTTGGAAGTAATTTTAATATTGCTTTACCGATACGATACGATAGTCACTATACCGACAGTTACAGTACCACATTAGGGTTCTTCAAACGCTATATCATCTGTGCTTACTATCCGGACATCGGTATATATCATCAAATGGTCCGGCAGTTTTCTGACATTACCCGACTTAAAGGTATGCAGATAACTCCCAGACATAGCACAGTGCGTCGCATACGTATCACTCCAGGCCCTCCAGTATCCAGTCGCCCACGTCGCTTGGATCCAGAACGTCTCCAGATAGCGAAGCTAGAGTTCGACAAAATGCTGCAAAACGGCAAGGCGGATCCGAAAGCGCTTAATTATCGCCGCTTTACTTAGCACGCAAGCAGGACAATGGTTGCCGTCCTTGCGGTGATTATCGGGCGTTGAACGCAAGAACAATCCCAGATAGATATCCTTTTAATATTGCTGTGCTGTTAATTTATTACGTCCACTGCTGAACATAGGCCTCAACCTACTTACTACTACACCGCAACAGAGCACGGTACTGAGTCACCTGCTTCCATCTACTTTCTGCATCTCTTACCAGGTCGTCACTCCATCTAGTGAGAGACCGCCCCGCGCTTCGTCTACCGGTACATGGCTGTAACTCGAGTACTTTTCTTCACCATCGGTTGTCGGTTCTTCGAGATATATGGTCGATCCGTTGCCACTTCAGCTTACTGATCTATTAAGATACCAAATTTAATTTACACTGTTAAGTGTACATGCATTTCATACAGAATACAAGCAACATACGATAATTATACCTAAGGACCGCGTGGAGGCGGTGTCAGAATATCCACTATCCCCCATTATCCCGTGGGTGTGGTAAGGGGCAACTGAGGGTAAAAATCAGGACATGGCTAGCAGCTTCTTCCTAATAACGACCAAAAATAGGAACTGAAATTGTCATCCCGCTTGCCAAGCGTGGTATCTGTGGCAAACACCCCCTCTACGAGGCAATCTATGGGGGAGGCCTGTGTTCAGCAGCGGTCCTTAAAAGGCTGCAACGGGAACGGACACCTAATAAAATAAAATAAAAATATAAGAGAAAATATTATTTATAAATGACATTTTGTAGCACGCAATTTATAAGATGTTGCTTTTGATGCCGGGATGGTTCTTAAAGAACACATTCATTATTCATGGCGGGTTTCTCGCCTCTTGCTCTTCAAATATAAACCGGTATAGCTGCGTGTGATATAATAACGCTTGCCTATTTTCTCCGCCATTATAATACAATACGTTGGCACGGATATATTCAGAATAAAAAGAGAAAAAAGAAACATTATTTGGTGCTCATTAAAACGCGAGCAATAAGAATTAAAACATGTTTAAAGGGGAAATATAATCTCAAATGGCTTAGTAAGATCCTTCGTTATGCCGAAAATATTGCAGCATTAATTTTGAAATAAATATATGGTAAAGTTGAGGATAAATGTTAAGGATTATATTAGACGAAAACACGATTTCGTAAAATTTTCTCGATAGAAAAAAAATCCAAAGTTACCTCCAAAATAAACAATAAACCGCTGTTAATCATAAAATACTTTAAATAAGTTCATGAAACTTTGCATACTAACTGAACTAACCATAAAGCAGTGCTTATGTTATTTACTTTTTTAAAATACCATTATTTTCACTGTAAAAAGAAATTACCTAAACTATCGGCCTTTTGAAGCGTGATTCCTGTCGCACGGTCACTTCGCTTCGGCCTTTGAACGGGGAGGTTGTGTCGCTTACGATCAGAATGTACATTACGCAACAGGATGACGTAAAATTAAAATTAAAATGGGAAATAACCGTAATAAAAATAAGAAGCGACTGGCTTGGCGTTAAGAAACAGGCATAAATATGATAAACCTAACGAAATAAGTGTCTAACGACCTTTCTACTTACAGTATTAGTGGTTACAAACATGTCGGTACATAGCATACGACGCGCGGGGAAGTGGGGGCGAAATTAGAATTTGAGCTGACTTACTCTATCCCCTTATAAAAACAATTACTTATAAAAAAATTAAAGCAGACTTAATGAAATATCAAATGAATAAAATAATTTCAATTCTGAAGTCAGTTCTATGAGTTAGGGTAAAGAAGAATTAGAAACATCTTCTTAAATTATTTCAAACTTAGTTTTTCCAAATCGGTTTTTACTTTTCAAAGTAAATATTTTTGAGTAGACTTAGAAACATCACAACGTCAATGTCTTCTAAAGAGTTACGTTAATAACTTATGTATAACCTGTGTTGCCACTCTTAGCGGCGGAATTTTGTTTCCAAATTTATATGGGACCATCCTGAAGTATAATCGATTTAATAAGGAACTAATATTTACAATCGGTTAACAACTGTGAAGATTCACAGTTGTTAACCGATTGTACATTACACTCGAATTGGAAACCCCCTTTTTTCAAGCTAAAACACAAACTATATCGAACAGTACATGCGCGTACGGCCGCCTCGGTCAGTGGTCAGTTTGGACGTAAATTAGTTTTTAAATTCTTCCTCATACCATTACAGCCTATCAAAAGTCCACTGATTAACACAGGCCTCTACATATATTACATCATAAGATAGATATTTGCCGAGGATAGCGCGATAGATAGGCGGGTCGACTGCCCCGGTTCTTTTTAAAAGTTGTTATTGCTGAACATGCTGCAGTCCATCTCCTGGCTTCTTTCCCCCTGTCTCTTCTTACGAAACCCACGAGACGATATGGGTAGTGGATATTCTAACACCGTCGATACACGGTAAGTAAAATATTCCATTATTTCACTTGAGAATTATTTCACTGTACTAGAACGACCTTGATATGTGTTTATTTACATTTATTTATTTAGTTATTTATATTTGTAGTTGTCAACTTAAACAAAAAAGGGTTAAAAATAACGGACTTAATACCTTTTGGCATTCTCCCCCAGTCAACGCCGGGCGTAGTGAAATATAATGGTAGACAAAGAGATAAAAACATTAGCAATAATAATAATTCAGCAATAATAATAATAATCTCAGCTTACTTAAAATATATTCATTTATACCTTATAAAATTCGACGTTATTCGACTTTATATCTTAGTAAGATGATAATTTTGCTCCAAAGTCCTAACTCTCATCTGATTGATTAATCAATAAGGTGAAACACACACCGACTGCTGGCAGTAAATCCACCGAAATGACAGAGACTGTAGCTATGAAGCAGCTGTATTGTGGTTGTAACACGAATGGGCTGGCACACTCAGGGTAGAATCACGTTTTCATAGAATACCAGCGTAAAATAGCAACTCATTGTTGCTGTGTTTCATATAGTGAGTAGAGAAACGAAGACCCTTTTTACTGGAAATGAGGAATTCCATCTTAGTGCTCAGGGGTGAGAACGCATCCGCCTTTTTAATTCTTAATTGAAGATAGATGAAGATTTCTATGGGCCTTAACATCTACTTACCGTTAGGTGGTCTGTATGCTCATTTGTCATACTTATTTAAAAAAAAAACAACCCACCTACCAAATGTGGCGGGACAAATAATTTTAAAAGTGATTATGACTGGCAATGGACTTAAAACGGCTTTTACTTAAAAGTAAACCTCTTTATTTTTATGTTGCTTTCTCTCTCTCTCTCTCTTTCTCTCTCTCTCTCTCTCTCTCTCTCTATCCCTCTCTCACTCTCTCTCTGTCTTCGTTAAATGATAATAGAAAGAGACAGACATAGATTTAGTTAATGCCTAATTTGAGTATGCGATACTTACGATTATAAGTAAGGCCACCCAGCGAGACCCAGCGAGACTCCTTTTTAAATAATAATGTAAAATGTATTTAGAAAACATTAAAATTTAATTATTAGTCAATAGATTAATAAATTATTGAGCCGTGATAGCGCTATAAATTTCATAGTACGCGAGTAACCCGGATTCGATCCCCGGGTTTGAACACCAATGAAATTGTTAATTGCAATTTTAAAGGCTGATTTACCACGTACTTGACGGCGAAGCAAAAAATCGTGAGGAAACCCGCATGTCTGAGAAATAAGAAAAAAATCCAAAGACATGTAAAGTTCGCTAACACAAATTGGGACAGCGCGGCGGACACTTCCTTGTCCTAAAACCCTCTCAGTAATGAAAGGAGGCCTGTGCCCCCAGATGCGCTATCAGCCCCGAGGACTAAGATGGAATGCCTCCTTTTTTGTAAAAAAAGGTAACTGGCTCTCCACACTCACCATACGAAACACAGCAACATTAAGCCGCTGTTTTACGCTGGTCTTATCTGAGAGCGTGGTCTTACCGTAGTCGAGCCGACACATTCGTGCAACAACCATAATATAGTTGTAGAGTGGCGTTTTCTGAGAAAGTTTTAAACTCCACCTCGCCGCGTGTTGGTAGACTTCAGATACTTGACATTTCTTTTGAATTTAGTAATGAGTGCAGATTTATTACTTGCTCGACGGTAAATACGTCGCAAGAAAGATTACACATATAACGTTTTTTTTTAACAGGGTAGGGTGACAAACGAGCACACAGTGCACCTGATGGCAAGTGGCCGCTGCGGCCCATAGACATCTACATCTGTCCTCGATTACGCATCAAACTGCAGATGCGTCGTCACCCGTGAGGACCAAGATGGAATGCCTCGTTTTCAGTATAAAAGAGGCTCCGGTTCTCTACACTCACCATACGAAACACAGCAGCACCAAGCCGCTATATGACGCCGGTATTCTCCCCGGTCGAGCCAACCCATTCGCGCCACAACTGCACTACCAATACAACTGCAGCATGTATAAAAATTACATTTTAATCATTATAGTACAGCCGGTAATGATCTATGTATGTACACTCGTGTACTATGAAATAAGATGTGTTTTAGCCTCTGAAGTCTACTAATACTAATTTAATTACCATCATTATCATCGGTACGACCCAACACAAGTCCTGGGTGAATGCTGAACACAGGTCTCTCCCAAGAAATGCTATAAAGCAGAGTTCTCAGCCACACGCATCTATTGACTTCCTGTATCTCCATTACCAGGTCATCAGTCCATCTAGTGAAGACCAGCCCTGATCTTACTGGTAAAGGAATTATCATACGTAGTATTATTTCCCTCCGAAATACGCGAGAAATCGAATAAGATACTTCTCAATGATAAAACATATTTTGTAGAAATTGCAAGTTATTATATAGAATTCGTATAGGATATGTATATGTCGATATATTTATATGTTTTGTATGTATATGCTATGTATATGTATATTTTTAATATATGTACACTTTAAATAAGTAATACGTTCCGCACCTGCCAACAAATGTCTTTGACTGGTTTGGCGAGCAGAGAATGCCACATGGCATTAAGTCCACCCTATTTACCCTTAGCTTCAAGGTATTCAGAAGGTCTAAAGTGTACATTTGCTATATAAAAACAAAACAAAATGTGAAACACCCTATACCTAAATAAGATATGCACTTTGTTTTCCTTAAACTAACCGAATACACATAAGTAGCAATATCACGTTGTGTTTACTTGTTGGTTACCAGTTGAAGTACCTGACGTCGCAGTAAAGTCTGTTTAGCTGAAGCGCTGTCGCTGGCTGATACACACTAAACAATGTCTGTATAAATAGTTACAGAATGTGAAATGCTCTTGTATTACTAAGTTGAATAATCAGCTTCGTACCACTGATTACATAAAATAGAACAGAATCGACACTCATATTTTAGGTTACATCGACCTTAAAAGTACATATTAGTTTGTGCTATAGACAATAATTAAAATAATCAGGCGTTACTTTGTGGAAGTCCATTATAAAAATAAAAGCGACAGTAGCCTAATGACAGGGCGTGGACCGCGAACTCAAAAAGGTCGTGGATTCAATCCGCCATTCGACTACCGGCGTGAATCACTCGTAACACAAGCAATTTAAATTTACCACGAGTGGTTAATATAAGTATATGTGTGTGTGGGGAATATTAGTAATGTTTATAGCATTGTTAATATTCTTTAAAAAAATAAGTAAACAAAATAAGTAAAGGAAAAAATATGTCTATTACATTTAATGAGAAATTCGAAAAATCAACTAATACCGGGTGGGGTTTGAACCCACAACCTAAGCGATCCGTGCCGATGCTCTAAACAACTGAGCTGTCTACCAAGTCTCACGGCCACGGGAGATAGTCTGTTTCTTAATAAACGTTTACATTTAATAAGCTTACATGTGCTAATACTTAGTCAAAACATATAAAAAACAAATTAATGACATTAACTTGACTGTATTATAAAGAACATTATCTGTCTAGAAAGAGATTGATAGACCCTTATATGAAATGGAATAAAAGAGTTATACAATTTCCCATTTATTTAAATAAAAAAATAAAATACAATACAAATTAAATTACATAACAGTACACAACAGCTTTGACATTACTGTAGTAACCATCTGGCTGACTCATCACTTAACCTATTTCTATATTTTCTAATTACTAATGATGCTTTAGAAAATAATCTCTCAGCAGGTACTGAAGTTGCAGGTATTGAAAGAAAATCACGGGCCATCTTCGATAAAGTCGGATATTCTGTCTCATGCGTCCTCCACCACTCTAAAATGTCTTCCGAACTGGCTGCTCTGGGTTTACTTAGGTACTCCTCCAACTCGTCTTAGCCTTGATGAAAGGATCGAGATCCAGATGACGTCGAGGGACATGCATACAATTTCTCAAAGTCTATTACGTCTTCATCTTCATCATATTCACATACTTTCTTTTCATTTCTTGGTGGTTCTAGAGATGTATTCACTGAAAGTAGACTTTTATATTCTTAATAAAGTTCATTAAATTTGCGCAAGCTTTCTGTTTTAATTTGCTTCCCCCATAATGTCATGTCAAAAGTCTGAGTCTTATGCCTTGGGTCTAAAATTAAAGAGGTACAATAAATCCAGTTGCTCTTTTTATAATGTTTAAGCATTTTGTCTCGAGCTGCTTGAAAACCCAGAATGAGCCTTTCATTCACTTCGGATCGATTAGGTTTCTCATCTAATTGTTTTACCATGGATTCAATTTTATCGAGCAAGAGATTGAATGATACAATGACTAGCGGTAATGTAACATATTTTTCTCCACCAAGTTTCATTGATAGAAGTTTAAAGTTTATTAGAAACTTATGTATTTTTTCGAGTATTCGCCATTCACTATCTGTGATTTGAAAATCATTTAATTCGGTGACAGAAGTGCACAATATGTTAATGCCAGTTCTTACTTTTAAACCAAATCCAATCATATCATGTGTGGAATTCCATCTCGTTGGACAGTCGAGTATGGGGTTCAGATTTGATGGCACGCCAGCTGCTTCACAAGCAGACTGAAACTTCCTCTTCAATATCTCACTTCTTTTCAATTTACTGGAAATACTGCGTAATTTTGTTATACCTGTACGTAAGTCAGCAATATTTGGCGCATATTCTTCATCTTCCTCAGTTTCGTCTTCATTATCTTCATACTGCTGTTCTTGTACCTTATTGTCAGTTTCACTGTGTAATGCTAAGGTCTTTAATAAATCTTGTACACCAAGGTTCAAAATGTGAGCAAAGCACCGGAAATGTTGATTGTCTGATTCAAAGTGTGGCAGCTATTTGCACAGTTTGATTCAGACAATCATACATAAATTTGGTATTTGCAGTTGCGTTGTCGACCGTGATACCGCTGTATTTTATCAATTATGTCATATTCCAATAAACATTCGTGGACGTCTGTCGACCGCGTGATGGTATAAAATCAAGGACTTAAGATTCAATTGAAGCTCTTCAAACCGTTCTTTGACCTTCCTTCTAAGTGTGGACCTTTTAGGAAACACCATATTTGGGCAAATCGATCGAAAATGTACTTGTGTAGCTTCGTCATCGAAAAATGAGAAGGGAAGATATTTTTTAACCATCCAATCAACTGTAGCTGCCGTGATGTTGTCGCTGCTATTTTCAGACTGAAATAAAACAGTAAATCATGTGTCTCGCCGATTATAAAAACAAGAAAATATGAGTGAATTATAAATACATATTTAACACTATAATCTATATATATATATATATTTTTGTTATATATATATATATATATATATATATATATATATATAATATATATAACTACCACTCACTGACTGACTATAACGATATCTCAGGAACTATAAAACATACAAACTTGAAGTTTGTAAGGTGGTTCCTTTTATTGCATAGAGATCAGTTAAGAAACGGTTTTGAGAAAATCTGTCCCTAAGGGAGTGAAATGGGAGTTGGAAGTTTGTATGAAAGTCTAACGTTTTTGAAGTTAGAGACACGAAAATCGGCTATAAAGTTATAAGTTTTCAATAATAAAATCCTAACCCTAAGGGGGTGAAATTGGGGTAAAATGGTTACATGCAAGTTCTATATTTTTAAAGTATAGATATGAAGATCGACATTTACTTTATTAGTTTTAAATAATAAATACTTGCATAGTTAAGCTTTACCTATATAGCCTCTTTATACTTAGGTAAGACTTTTGCAGCGAGAAAATTTCAAATCTCATAGGAAATCAGATATTGTACGCGGACGAAGTCGCAGGCGGCCGTTAGTTACATAATATATGTGTTATGTAATTGTGTGATAAGTATATTTTTTCTTACCTGTCCACGTTTTCCGGTGGTTATTAAAAAGCTTGTGATATCTCCACTTAATTTTAGTTTTTCACGAAGAAATATTTGTGATTCTTTTTTGTGGAAAGATAATAGATGATTCCTTAAGCCTGAAGTATTTCTGTTTTTCATTTTTATTTCAACCTTTTTATGTTGGCATAATTTACACAAAGCAATTTGGGATGCATCAATTATGTCGAAAAACTCATCAAATTTACTTTTAGGTCTTTTAGATCTATAACTCCAACTCTCACTACTCTGACTAGAAATGTTCGACTCTTCGTCACTCATGTCAAATTGTAAACTTATCACTCCGAGAACAAAAAGGATTAGAGTAAAAACAATTAATACATTAGACTCGAAGCAAAGCTCAATTGGGAATGACTGGAATTAAAATAAATACTACTATTTGTAAGTACACGCCGAAAGACCGATAAAGGAAAGTTCGGCATCCTTTGATAAAATTAATGATTCTTCAGAAGATTAATAAAGTAGATGCGTTGCCAGATAGGTATAGTGTGCCTACGTAAAAATGAAATGTAAATATGTAAATAAAATTGTGTATATTATGTTCTTCTTGTGATTGAATTAATCTACGTTAATTAAATTAAATTTGCCTTCACTCGTTTGAAATTCAAAATTCAAATATGTTTTATTCAAGTAGGCTTTAAAAATACACTTTTGAATAGTCACATAATCACTGTTTTCCCCAATTTTTTCTTTTCCATGTCCAGGGGTTCTGATTCTACTGAGAAGAATCATGGAAGAAAGTAAGAAACTCAGTAGTTGCTCTTTTCAAAATATTTTTACAATAGTTCTATAATTATGTAAAGCGACAAGTCAAACATAAAATGTCAAATGTATATGTAGATACCAAATCGGTTTAGAAATTTCTAGTTAGTCCTGTGTAGTACGAGATATCAGTTCCAAGCATTTTTGTCTGACTTAAATTGAAAAGGTGATAGATCTAACATTTCTTTTGGAATCGTATTATAAAAGCGTATGTCGCTACCCAAGAACGCATTATATACTTTGTGTAACCGGAAAGCAGGTATTGTGATTTTATTTTTATTTCTACTATTAAAATTGTGCAAATCACTATTATTTACATCAATTCGACGCAATCAATTTCTTTAAACGGTTATGTAAGAGATACTCGGGCTCCTAAAAAGTACTTTTCGCTTTTTATTTAATATGCACACTTTTTCTGATTAGCATTGTACAAAATATTTACACTTTTCAAGTGTGTTAAAAGTGTCTACAATATTTATCAAATGGGTGACGACATATTCGAACACTTTGTGTTCAAATACACACACTTCCAAAAATCGAGATTATTGAACATGTTTATGTATTAGGTAATAATAATAATAGTAAGTAATTATTATAAACCCGTATAGTTAATATTATAATAATTACTTACTAGAATAAATTATTATGGTATCTACCTATCTTAACATTATCTAATTACAATATTCCTTGGGAGATCAGCATAATGTACTCGTGTCCATTCTGAGCACCCGGAAACTTATTTTATTCTTTGGAGCATGTACTCTGTGGCGGCATTCAAACAGTGTCAAATGTAGTGCGTACGGCGCGGCGGCGACGATTGAATGCGATATCAATAGAAGCGCCGGGGCGCGTGTATCTTGACTGAATAGCTACCTTGTACTTCCGAATAGCTGCAAAATTTCTTTGACAGGTTAGTATTCGACCTTTGACGATGATGACAACAAGACGCCGCGCACTATCAAAGTGCCGATGGTCAAAACTAGTTGTGCATGTTTTTTTCTTTTAACTGTGTCATCGTGGATATTTTCATCCGCTATGTATGTTTATGGTATTGTTCGTAATGCGCATAAGTCCAATTTTCCAAAAAAATTTTTATACATTTTTTGCGTCTCATAGAGCCCCTAAGCGTGTACCCGAACTCCTATACTCTCTGAAACGACACTCATTCCTAACTGCAAGACGCAAGAGTCTCGCAGGCTTAGTCTTGTTCTTGCTCAAATCTTGCACGGTCATTCTTGGTCTTGGTCTTGCTAAAATTAGGCGGTCTTGTTCTTGGTCCTTGGTCTTGCAAAAATGCAAGAACAAGACAAACAATGGCCATAATCAGAATAAGTTTTCGTGTAGTTGTGGGAGTACCTCAACGAGGATCGGTTCAGTTTCAATCGTGTTTGTAGTTCAAATAAGAGCTTTTTAGGCAAGACCTAACCTCATCAGCTTGGGTTCCCCGTGGTATTACCGGTAGTTTGTCGGAATTCACCACGAAAAAAAACCGTGATACCGCCCATTGGTCGATCATTTTGTCTTATATCCCTTGAAGTTCTGTCTACCGCTTCTACTCCTTTTCGGTGGGCCATCGTCCATTAATTCCATATGATTAAATTACACTCACGTAATACCTTAGCTTTGTCACTATTTCTTGAAATACTACAGGTTGGACTTTCCGTGCGATCTAAATCAATTGGTATTTTAAACATAGTGTGAGCAGTTTTACCTCCTGGTAGCAACGTTGCAGGTATACCTGATGAAGCCACGACAAGAGAAATTTTATGCTGATTTCAAACATAAGCTAATATTAATTTAGTCAAAAAGGTTTTCCCAGTCCCTCCAGTACTACGACAGAATTTCAACGCTGGGGTAATTCTGTTGCTTTAGCGTTATGCTGAGTCGGCATCCTTTTTTGTATTTATTTTTATAATAAAAAATTATATTATAAAAATAAAAGTATTTGAAAATGCGATGATAACATAATCAAATGGTTAATTAAAAAATAATTACAAGTGTTTAAAATAAAATTAATTTGAAATTAAATGTCTTAAAAATCTCAAAAATTATTTTGATTTGAAATGTCCAGTACTTCAGAACTGCAACTTCAAAGGTAAAGACCTACTATTGTAAAATAATCTAGTCTTTTCTTGCAGCGGTGCTGCGTGTACTTACTACTTTTTGGAATAAGTGCACACTGTCTTGAATTTATAAAATTAAGTCATGTGTATTTTTATGTGTCGATTTGTCCAAAATTACATACATAATACATACATAAATACTCACGCCTCTCACCCAGAGGGGTAGGCAGAGACTACGGACTTCCATTTGGCACGATCCTGACATACCTCTTTCGTCTTCGCTACATCCATATATCTACGCATACATGCTCGTCGGTTAAGGGTACTTCTAACGTGGCCCCTTTTCAAAATATCGCCAATTTGGTCGATAAACTTTTTTCTAGGGCGTCCCTTCCCGACTCGGCCGTTCACATCTGCCATATAAATTTGCTTTGTCACTCTTTCCTCATTCATTCTTTCTACATGACCAAACCACCGAAGCATTCCTTTCTTAACCCTTTCACAGCGGAGCATTTTAAGGCGCCGCTTGATACGAATGCCGAGCGGTACTCGTGATTCGCTGTTAAAGGGTTAATCCTGGTCACAACATCATCTTGCATACCTACCACATTTATCTCTTATCATGCAATTTCTCACCCTGTCATTCAGATTCAACCCTAGCATACTCCTTAAAGACCGCATTTCTACAGCATTTATTCTAATTTCGTGCTTCTTCTGCCACACCCAGCTTTCACTACCATACATTAAAGTAGGGACTAACACAAGCATTATGAATTACCATACGTGCCTTTTTTGACACATTCTGGTTCTTCACAATAGAGTGTAGTGCCCCATTCACTCTATTTCCTGCATTTACTCGTCGTTCTATATCCCTATCATATCTACCATCCCTGCTAAATACACATCCCAAATACACAAACTCATCCACTTGCTCAATTAACTCTCCTTCTATTCTTATTTCACATTCCGTTTTGCTTACTTCTCTTTCAAAAACCATCACTTTCGTCTTACTTGCATTCACTTTCATTCCCCTTTCTTTTAATTCCCAGTTCATTAATGTAACCATCATTTGCAACTCAGCCGCCGATGACGCAAATATGACTTGATCATCGGCATACAAAAGGCATTTGACGGTTAACTTTAACTTTAACTTTAATTCTTGACCCACATTCTTCATCTTTTAAAGTTTGCAAACACCTGTCCATAAATAGGTTTAACTGCCAAGGCGAAGCTACACAGCCCTGTCTGACACCTTTTTGGATGCCAAACCAGTCGGAGTAGACCCCATTGATCCTGACACAAGCACTAGAGTCCCTATAAAGAGACCTTAATGCCTGTATCAAACCAGCGCTCAACCCATATGAGTTCAGTGTTTGCCATAACACATTCCTGTCCACTCTGTCATAAGCCTTTTCCAAGTCCATGAACGCACAAAAAACTTTCTGGTTTTTGGCCAAAAACTTCTCCGCAATCATGTGCATGGAAAAGACTTGATCTGTACACCCCATTCCCTTTCTAAAACCCGCTTGCACATCCCAAATTTTTCCATCAGTTTCTTTCATAACTCTTACATTACTCTAACTTTGTCCAAAATTAATTTTCTGTAATATTGTATTTGCCTCCGCATATCAAGTTTCTTCACTTTCTATAGAAGGAATTAATTTCACGTCGTGTGCTTACGGAAATTAGCGTAGGTATCACTTTATGAGAAAGCTTCTGATGTTCTCTCACACTTGCTCTGAGAGCTATGAAATGTCCAGTTCAATTTCAGAGCATCTGGACAATCGTGACCAGCCAAAAAGTAATTACATATTGGTCGAAGTTGGTACATTGGTTGAAATTAAATAAAAATATTATTTTTCAGTTTTTGATCTTTTTAATTCTTTCATAAAATTAAGATTTTTCTGATTATAGAAGAAACTGCAAAAGAAATTCCGCACGGATTAAAAATTTATTAGAAATTAAATGACAGACGGAAAAAATTGACATTATTAAAAATTGGCCTATAACTCAAAATAACAACGAGGGCCTTTTTAGAACAAAAAAAATTCATATATATACATACATATAAACATACATATATGTCATACACACGCACATCCAAAAAGCTTAGACCTGGTTTACAGTTTGAGAAGTGACAAAAGCGAGTGGCAAGTGCAACTGATAAATGACAAGTGCTTAGTGCGTGTGAACAGGCAGTGACAAGTGTGAATAAAATGCGCACTGAGGGCACTTGTCATTTGTCTGTTGTACTTGCCACTCGCACTTGTCACTTCTCAATATGTAAACCAGGCTTTAAACACCTTCAAGGGCAGTCAAGAAAAAGTACATTCCATATTCAAGGATAACTTTCAGAATAAATAGTTGAACAACTTGAAATTAATTAAAAGAACTATTTGAGTTGGGACCAGTGTTGGCTAAATAATTTAAATTTCATTAAGGCATCTGCGTTAATTGAAGAAAACTTATACATAAATAAATGAAATGTCGGGAGAAACCATTGGAGTGCTCTTGGTCGAAGAAATGTTATTCCAACTTTGTTAATCGCAGTGCTTGTAGAGACTGCTTTAAATATGTATACATATTCAGTTTCATGTCTTAAACTGAAAAAATTGTTTCGTCTTCGTTTATGATGTATTTTTTATATAAATTTGTTAGGATTAGGAAAAAATATGCATTTAAATTTTATCAAATTGTTGATTTTCATTTTGTATTCAATTTATTTTATATTTTAAAAATACTGAAATCTCTGAACTAAAGATTTTCTTCTTCGTTATTAGCTCATAACAGTCACCTATGCGAAGCCGGGAAGATAACTAGGTAGTGATTTATAAAAGTATTTATTTATAATCATCATTATAATCATATAGTAGGCAGATTTAAAATACTAAAAACTAACAGCATCATATCATAGCCCACGTATAGCCGCCATATGGGGATGTCTTAAGAGATTCCATGACCTGTTTCGTCTCGTGGGTGTCGTAAAAGCCGACTATGGAAAACACCATAAAAATCTCATGGCTTTACATTGCTAGTGGTATGACTATCTCGTTTATACCAGACGTAAAATGCCTAGGCCAGTGACGTGGAGTCATATGTGCGTCAACGTCAATTAAGGCTAAATCCTACCTAGACTCCAGGCAGGGCTGTTATTCCAGCTGTGGTCTATTGCTGCCCGATGGAGAATAAGCGTAATGATTTCTTATATCTACACGAACATTACACAAATTAAATAAAACTAGTTTTTACGGATTAACATATGATTATGATTTACGTTTACGATCTACGCATTGTAAACACAAGTTTATAATGCGTAGTTCCACAGAACACCTAATATTGTGCTATATTAGGTGTTCTGTGCGTAGATCGGAACAAAAACTAATACATAATTCAAAAATCTGGAGGTAGCCGTGGTGAAATATGACGCTGATACGTTGAACACCTCAACCCCCCCCCCCCCGGGAACCGTGGGTGCTGTAAAGTACTCGAACCGTTTAGAATATAAAATGAGTTAACATATCTACGCGATAAAATTCGTAAAAACTAGTTTTATTTAAAAGAATTTCTACCACGTTGATTTATATCGAGAGACTAAATATAACGCTACAGTTACCGTTACTTTACTATAAAAAATTAAAGAACAGCTGATCATAGGCCTTCCCTGTATATTGCTTAATGGGAGTATTTTCCATGATTGTGATCAGGAATCATCAGGTGGTTTTTATTTGTAGTCGCTAATAGCCAACTTAACGCCATTTGCATAATTCAGTCCGATGTGAAAATTCTTTTCCAAGTTTAAATCGAAGTATAACTTTGGAATGGGATGCCATTAATGTGTGTACGCACGAAAATCACCATGCAACGAGGTAACCTTCGGCTAACCCTCTTCGAGAGTGTAAAACGGAATATATCATTTATGATACAAAATACGTTAAAGTTGCACTTATACGAATTGATTTCCCCCGCGACTTCGTTAACGATATTAAGTCTCCCGACTGATTTACGCGATCTACTCGCATCATAATTTTATAGGTTGCATGAATATGAAATATTTTTTTTAAATCAACACAACAGTTCAACAGCTAGTAGCTAGTTTTAACCAATTCTGAATTCTTTAGAATGCGGTTATAATAGAAAATATATTTTTTATATAACTGAATTGACATATGAGCTTACGGTCTACCAGATAGTGGCTACTGCAGATCTTAGACACCTTCTCTTTAGATTGTGAAATGTCTACACATACCCGCCTCGCAGGGGCAAGCACTCGTACCGCCAAAAAAACCATCTTGTTGCACCTTCGCCGTATATTGGCAGGGCCAGGGGAACGGTTTCGCACACATCCGCGACCCTACCAGTACCGGCAGCGGGGTACCGCTAGGGGGACCTCGTAAGAGTACAATCTCCAACCCTTTTGCTTCTCAGGGAAGGCACATATGAACACAAGACGCGCTTTCCTCTACGGCCTCCAACTCCACCTGCATATCAGCCAAGCGTTCGATATAATTTGAAAATTTTCTTTAATCAATAACGAGCTGTTAAGCTAACTAATTCAAGCTTTAAGATCATGGCGCTAATGATTTGTGTGATTTCCCATAGGTAATTTCAATATGAAAACAATGCTCTAACTCTTTCAAAGAACCCTAATTCCGAATGTACAAAACACAAAGGAAAAAGATAGAAAAATTAAATGGTGCCCATTATCCTACAACCAAAGTTATTGTTATTTAAAAATAGGAATAATTATATAAAATAATATTAGACTTGACAAGTTAATTTTACTTTTAACAATACAATTAATTAATTAACAAAGTATTTGTGATTTTTTTTCAATATGAGCAAGAGGAAATTTTTCAGAAGTATTATCATTGCACTATTACGTAGGTATGTGAAAATTTGTGATATATAGATTGATTACGTTATAAGCATCCATTCTCATAATCAATATAAATATTTCATACTTACGCAATAAAATCTATTCATTATCTAATATTCAAATTCAAAAGTTTTATTGTAAGTTAAGTGTTACATTTGACGTTAATTTAAAACATGATGTATTTTACAACTTAACTACCATTTTCGGGTATTACCATGTTTATTATATTTATTAAGGTCTGTGCCTAACATAACTATACTGAAAAAAGTTGTTATAGTCAACCAAATCTAAGAAATACCTTTTGACGTTTCACATTAATCATTCCGCAATAACTTTGCACAAGCGTACTCATACGATTTACAATAACCTTTTATATATATCCGAAGTATTATAAAGTTATCTATATTAAATTAAGTGTTTAGTTTTTTTATCTTATTTTTATTGCGTATTGTCGATATTTTATGTAGGCACAAAATATACTAATCCTCAGTTTAACAAAATTTACAAAGACAAAATATTTAATTTTTTAACATTATACAGTCTTAATTCAAAATGAAAATTTTTTTTCAGTCAATTTTATTTATATATATATATATATATATTTTATATATTATTTTTTTTATATATATATATATATCTAATAATTTTAATCTTTCAAACAAGCAAATTTTTTACACGACGTCATTTCAATGATATGTCGCTATGTGCCTTGCAGTAGTGTTTGGATGATTAAATTCATTGATATGCGAATAATCGGCAAAAAGATTCAAATAATCGTTAAAAATATTCAAATAATTGATTCATTAATTTTTAATGTATTATTTGTTTAATTAAATTTTTATTTTTAAAATTCCTTAAATTACATGAATCGTGAATAAAACAAGTTTATTTTTTTATACTTTGTAAAGGATAATGGCGAACTCCCAAACAAATTTTAGTAGACTTTTTTTTCTTGCGTCTACAAATGCAATATATGTAAAAATGTAGTTTAAGATCCTGAATATTTTTTTCTTCGGTCATACTTTTGCAGGAAGTCTGGAATTAGAGATATTCCATTTTAAACAAAATACGCATCAGACTAGGCGGTATGGTATAAACCGCCTTAACGGGCAAATCGTTACAACAACAACTAGTCAATATAATTTTCATATATGCTTATATATGGTAGTTACTAGCATAGAGGGAATACTTAAAGAACGCATTAGTATATATAGAAGAGTTTTCTGAATAAATTACACGTCAAACTTGGCTGCATGTTATAAGACCTTTGTCTGTCTTAACTGACGAATCGTAACAACTACAACATCATTTTTTTTTTTTCGCGAATCTTACCTGGAATTCGTATCAGCGGCGCTTAAATGCCGTGGAAGTTAAGTTCTGAATTGTGTATGATTATTTTTTCTATAGCCTTGATGCTAATCAGGTTTGCCCATTATATAAGCTTGATTGTGTAATACATAGTAAATTATTTTATTGATTTCTATAATGGTAACTTAAGTAGACGCTTAATAATTCCATTACCTCTTATATCGCCATTGTTCTTTGGGTAGGCAAAAAAAAGAACTCGTATACACGTATAGCCTCGCTGAAAAAACCACTACGTAATTTCAATCTCCCGCCATTTTGGGAGCTTACTGTGCGTAATTTTGTGATTTTGTGTATGTCTTCTTATTTTGTGACTCGGCTTTAACTTTTTGGACTGAAAAACGACGATTTTGCAAAAGTGGTAGAAAAACAAAAAAAGATTATGGATTAATATGGAACATTAATTTTGACTGCATTATGGAAATCAAATAATATAAATTAATCTAAACAACGACAGCCCATGTAGTTGTACTGAAAGTACAACTACTTGAGCTTCGTCGTTATTTGTGCCTCTTTTGCTACTCATAAATCTTGTGTCTTAAATTATCCATTTTTAATTTATTCTGATATTATTCAAACCAAATGAATACTGACTAAATAATCGATATCGATTTTTTAAGAAATCGAATATTGTACTTTCCCATTTTTTGTTTGGCATGCCTGGTGCAATAAGTCTGACAGCTGTCAAAATGTATTTCTTAGATTTGGTTGACTATAGTTCTTAGAATATGAAACAATTAATCAAAATTATAAAAAAAATTGTGTAATAATAAAATAAAGAGGAAAGAATAAAGTAAAGAAGAATAAAGAAGAAAGTCTTCCAAATTATAAAAACAGCTTTGTATTAAATATAAAAATATATTCATTTCTTAATAAATAGAATAATTTTTTTTATTTATAATATCCAGAGGCAATTTATCAAAAAAAATTAACTGCTATATAGTATAGGCTGCAATTTAGCATTTTAATTATGGATAAAGCTACGAAAAGTTGTTCTATTTTTACTAATTGTTTGCTGGCATACCGGGTTATACAGCACCCACGATTACGGGGAAAACTAAGGTGTTTGGCATCTCGATATCATATTTAACCCGAGCTTTTTGCAGACTTTTAATATACTGAATACTAGTGATGTCTTTGCAAGGGTATGGATCTTGACAACAACGTTCTACCTACCGGGTCCAATTTTGAATCAAACCCATTCTCGACAGAACTTCATCAAAATCGGTCCAGCTGTTTCGGAGGCGTTCAGTTGCATACACACGGACAGAAGAATTGACGGCTCTGCGGCGCAGTGGCTTAGCAATGAGTAACAGCGCTAAGGGCCGCGGGTTCGAATCCCGCACGGAACAAATATTTGTATGGCCTACAAATAATAGTTCTGGGTCTGGATGTTTGTCCTTGTGAAAGTTATGTGTGTAAATTGCCCTCACGATACAGGAGATAATCCTAGTGTGGAGGTAAAGTTTTAAAAAAAAGAAATTAATTTTTTTTTAATTTCTTTTTTTTTAAAACAACTACGACTAGCGATCCGCCCCGGCTTCGCACGGATGATTCAGACTATATCTCGATAGCAGCGCCACTTACCAATTGTTAATCTAATCCATTCTCGAAATAACTAAACCATACACACAAAATTTCATCAATATCTGTTAAGCTATTTAGGAGGACTTCAGTCACATACACTTGGACAGAAGAATTTTATATATAAAGATATTCAATTAGTGCTGTTATTCTTTTAAACATAAGAAAATGTTATATTTAACTACTTTTAAGACTGTTAAAGCTCGTTTATATAAGAAAGAAGCCTTTTGTATACTGCCAGGCTATAAGTATAGGGAGAGTGTAATAAGTAATCATCTAAGATAACAACCCAAACTTCCGCCACTCGCGAATGCCGGCAAGGTGCCAATAAGCTTGCGTTCACAGAGTAATCTAAACTTCTCCAGCAGCGTGCGCGTTTGTTCCATTACAGATAAAGATTGAGTGCATACACACATTAATGAAGATGAACTTTTAGGATTATCGTAGTAACACATTAACACAGTCGCGTTATTGCTTGCGACACGTACGTGTTTTGCAAATGACTTAGAGTCAGTAGGTATGATAATAAAATAGTCTTTGAAGTTAGAACAGAAAATGCGCGGATTGAAGTCCTTTTTTTTTGTAATAATCGCGACACTTTTTATTTAAAATAAAAACAAATAGAACCTGATCTTGTAATTGCCACTTAATTGACCTACAGTGAGAGAAAATTAGGCTGGCCCACCAGGAAGGGTAAATGAAATAGGTAAACTCAGTGAGATAAACTCGTGAGTTTCGTGGAGCAGTTGATCACAAGCTCGAGCAAGTGTCTTTCAAAACGCAGTCTGCCATCTATAACTAAATGGAGGATACGAGCTTCACTTACACGCCCCAGAGGAACTTTTAACAATTTTGGGATTTTGATTCTCTAAAAATTTTATTTGGGTTTTATGATCCGAAAAGAGTATACTTAGTTTTTAGTGAGTTCAGACCGGGGGAATTTTTCTGTGTCGTCATTGCAATCAAAATTCATTCAATCAAAATACACCTGTAGATCATTAGCATACAGGTGGTATTTGCACAAACGTATCCATTTAGTTACATCAGCAGTGTAAATAATAAACAATAACGCTCCTTAGATAGAACCCTGTGTGAACGATCATATTGAATGGTCATTGTTCCGAAACAAGGGAAAAGCCCATTTCACGTTCATTTAATATTAATTATAGTGAACGGCCGCGTAGGTAACTTTGAAACCACTTAATGGAAGATGTTACTTACTCGATTTCCATCCGTTTCAGTTCACACTGAACTACCTCTCAACATCGCAGGCACTTACCATATGTAGTGTTAAATATTGTGAAACTAAATTACATAATGGAGCGAATCTAAGAATATTTTCTCCTTAACAATAACAAAAAAATTAAAATGAAAATAAATGCATAATATTGGCACAAAATGTATTGTACGTCCTTTAATACGACCTTAATATAGAGCTACGTCGCAGCGCTCTGCAAGTTGTCTATTAACGTGTGCGGAATAATAACGTGGGACACAGGCATACGCCCTACAAGATACATATATACGTATATATACAGTTGTGATGGCAATATCAATCTACCCATTCATCTATCCATTACAGCCCACAAAAAAAAATTCCGGACCGCTACGACTTAGGAACTTCAAGAAACGAGCTAATTCCTTTTTAAAAGGCCGACTCGCACCGGTAATTCCCCTGGTGTTGCAGTTGTTTATGGACGGCGGTCGACACTTACCATCAAGTGAGCCATTGTTTTACACACATATTATTATTTTGCTATATTCTAAGTTTTGTATTTTATGTATTGTAACTTTTTAGTAACTTAGGGCCAGTGTCTAAGTCGATGTGTGCATACTGTTTCTGCATTAATGCAACAATCGAAGGTGTACTTAAATAAATATATAAAGAATTTTCACGTGGTAGAACCATGCTGCAGTTATATTAGTAGTATAGTTGTAGCACGAATGGGTCGGCTCGACCGGGGAAGGACCACGCTCTCACAGAATACCAGCGTGAAATAGTAGCTTAATGCTGCTGTATTTCGTATGGTGAGTGTAGAGAACCGGAGACCCTTGTTACTGGAAATGAGGCATTCCATCTCAGTCCTCGCGGGTGACAACGCATCTGCATTTTGATTTGTAATGGAAGATAGATGTAGATGTCTATGGGCCGCAGCAACCACTTACCATCAGGTGGACTGTGTGCTCGTTTGTCACCCTATTCTATAAAAAAAAAAAAAAAGAAGCATCTTGGAAGTTTGATGCTGCTCCCCGTCGTCGGTCTAGTTATTTGATAAATGGTGTAAACAAGTTAGACACCGCGTAGAGGCGTCTTTCAACTACCTCATATCATCTCGTTGGTGTCGTAAGAGCCTTTTGTCGCCTCTTACGAATCTCAGGATGATATGGGGTAGTGAATATTCTTCCACCGCCACTACACGGGCAACTGACAACCGTAAACGTGTGGTTTCAGGATGGTAGGATAAGGACATATTGTTTAGTAATATATAAATTATACAATTACATATAAATAAAATTCAATTTAATAGGAATGAGGCACGCCCATTCCAATGTAATTTGCTTGTGTCGATTATACTGATAACTCATCGTAACAACTGTGACAACAATATGACGTAGCAGTGACACAAAGAGTGATAAAGCAAATTTATATTGCAGATGTGAACGGTAGAGTCGGGAAGGGACCTTATAGACAAAGGTTTATAGACCAAATTGGCGATATATAAAAAATGGGCCAGATTAGTACCCTTACTCGTAACGGACGAGCGTGTATGCTTATATATATATTTTTTTTTTTTTTTTTTTTTTTTATATATATATATATATATATGGATGTAAAGGAGGTGAGATATGTGTGTCTGAATCGTGCCAAATGGAAGTCCTTTGTCTCTGCCTACCCCTCTGGGTGCGTGAGTGTTATGTATTTACGAAAAACGTAACAGTCTTAATACAAAAGTGTAGAACCTAATAACGTTACGATCACCAGTTAGGACTGAGGAGATTTTATGTACCTCGGAATTGGTTATCCATCGTTAAATAATCTTTTAAAGTTGCATTTAAATTTTTTTTATCGTTTTCTCTATAATATTAATAAATATCACAAAACGGTGTCTCAGTGCTGTGTTCTTTATAAATTTAAACTTTTTTTATTCACCTACTTTTAAGAATATCCAAAGTTTGTTTTATTCATTGCTAATCTAATTAATATAAAATATAACTAATATTTAAGACAAAAACATAAATCTCTACACTTTTCTAACAAATTAACTTCCTCCGCTATACATTACACCTCAATTCTAAGTGGCGATCGTGGATACCCTCATTGATGACATATGTATCCAAGACTCCTCAAAACTTAGATTTGAGACGTGGTCTTTCATCGCTGACCGTATAATGCTTAAGGTCGCGCTCTACGAGTTTGGAGACAGCTGTGCTCGGAGTTTCGCACCGTGATAAAATCCGTGGCGATTATATCAGCAGCATTTATAACCAGAGTAACCGACATAGCCCAACGGATTAGTAAGCTGAAGTGGCAAGGTATTGGCCATAAAGCTCGAACACCGATAAGGAGAAAGTTTCTCGAGTTTCAACCTCGTACCAGCACCAAACAAAGCGGTAGTATTTTGCAGAAGATGCTGATATAATTAAAAATAAATTAGCGCAGCTTGACATAGACGTGAATAAATTTCTAAATACTACAAAAGAGAATATTTAATATTAACTCAGTGACTTTCTGAATATTTACACAAGTAAGATATTTGTTAATTTTATTTAGTCGACAGAAATTAAAACAATTTTAATATTAATTACGTAATCATTAAAGTACTCTAAATAATGCTACTAAACTTGGTGACTTTGTGATTTCACTGATTTAAATAATCAAAGAAGCTATTAGGAAGTAAACCTACACAAGGATTTTTTTTGTTTGAACTTCTATAACTACCTAACTAAACTTATAGTACTAAGAAGCTTTATAGAAGTCAGAAACAATTAGAAGGAAATGGCATTATCAGTTCCTCACGCTTGCGTTGAAACGTCCAGCGACGGGCGTGTGTATTAGCGTACCCACCAGATTGTAAGTAGGTACTGCAGCCCGTGCCCAACTGCAACCAACTTCAAACAAAGAAGTCAACAGATGCGTTGTCACCTCTGAGAAATAAGATGGAATACCTCACGGCCTGTGAATATACTGACTGTATACCATTCAGACAGAAACACAGCAGTGCATGCACTACTGCTCGGCAGCAGGAGAAGGTGAAGGCGTGGTAGCTACTTGAATAGATTCCTAGGCAGAAAAGGAAGCCCGCCAGATGGAAATATTTCCGGGAAAATTTTGAAAATTGGAAAATTTTGAAAATTTATAAAATTGGAAAATTTATATTGTACAGAGAGGTAAGAGAAAATGACAATAGTTATATATGTGTGACCAATTACTCTTAAAAGTATGACACTCACTGTGACACTCATAATCTTATATTATGGTGATATAGTCGTACAATCTAATTCTGTAGATGTTATAAACGGCAACTATGGGAATTATAAAAATAAATGTCATAACATGTGATAGATGACTATAACCATCCTGTTTAAGTCGACATGAGAAAGAAAGAAAGAAAGAATGAAAGTAATACAGTAAGAAAGAAATAAATACGTTTATGTGGCACATACATTATAATAAAAAAACAGGCACGACATAGACAGACAATATTTTCATCAAAAATTAATATTATTTAAAACTTCAACAAAATTTTTAAATTGATTAAAACTACTTTTACGGATTTTATCGCGTTTTATTTATATTAATTTTAATACCCGACGTTTCGGGTGCTTTCCAGCACCCATGGTCACGGGGAACTGAGGTGACTGACGTCCCGATGTCAAAGTTAACCCGGAGTACCTTCAGCTTTTTAATTATTGTCTTTGGTCCGATCTACGCAGAATGAACTAACTGTATTTTGAAGTCTTGCAGTGGTATGCTTGGGTTTAGTTTTAATTTTATTAATTATAGGATCCCAAGCAGGTGGTAATACCCAGCCTCCTTCTCTATTGAAATTAGGATGTTTTTTAATTTCAATAGCCTCACGTATCATCCTTGGTAGGAATCGATGTTCTTTCGCGAGGATTTGTGGTCTATCAAATCTGATGTAATGGTTGGGGCCATCTAGAATATGATCGCAAACTGCAGACTTCCCGGAACGTTGATGCTTCACGTCAGCTATGTGTTCTTTTACGCGGGTTCTAATTGATCTCTTTGTTTGTCCTATATATGAGAGACCACAATCACAATCAAGCTTGTACACTCCTGCATCTTGTAGAGGAATATGACACTTGACGGATGGTTAAGAACTGACTAATCTTCTTCGGCGGCTTGTAGAATGTTCTAATAGAAGCTCGCTTCAAGATGTAGCCAATCTTGTCTGTGACACCTCTGACATATGGTAGTATAGCAGGCACACGCTCGACTGTGGCCGGCTTCACTCGGTCACTGTGACGGAGGCGCGGGACCCGAAGCTTGTTGTCATGCAGAACCTGCTTGATGTGCTGCAGCTCGGCGGCCAAGTGTTTGCTGTCACAGATCCCTCGTGCTCTCTGAAACAAAGATTTGCCCACGGTAGCTAACTGTGAAGGATGATGGTGAGATTCACCATTTAAGTATCGGTTTGTATGGGTCTTTTTTCTATACACAGTATGACCTATGGTGTTGTTAGGATTTCGGATGACTAACACATCTAGGAAAGCTAAGGAATTATTTGCCTCTAACTCCATAGTAAATTGAATTTTAGGGTTTATGGAATTAAGATGTTCTAAAAATGCAGTTACTTTGTCTGATGGTAAAATTGTGAAAGTATCGTCTACGTACCGCTTGTAGAACCTTGGGGTAACAGGTGCAGTAAGGAGGGCTTTCTCCTCAAAGTCTTCCATGAATATATCGGCGACAATGGGAGATACAGGTGAGCCCATCGCAACACCATCTACTTGCTTGTAAAACTCTTCCTTCCACAATAGATAGCCAGATGTAAGGCAATGTCTTAGTAGTACTGCATATTCTGGTGGCATGTTATTTTCATCTATTTGCCTAGTCATAATTGAGATGCAGTCTTCAACAGGTAGGCATGTAAATAGAGACTGAACATCAAAACTGACCATGGTTTCATTGTCAGCAAGACGTAGGTCTTTTATCTCACTGACAAAATGGTATGAATCCTTAGTATGTGCTCTTGTGTGTCCTCTGAGTGGTGATAATATTTTAGCTAAGTGTTTAGCCAATTTGTACGTTGGCAAATCGATTTGACTCACTATTGGACGTAATGGAGCGTTAGGTTTGTGTATTTTTGGTAACCCATACACGTATGAAGACATTATATGTAGTGTTGAGGATTTTCTGTATAAAAATAATATTGGTAATGAAGATTTAGAGGCCATACGCCAAGACATTTCGTCTATGTTACGTCGAAGTACAGCGCCGAAATTAAATCATCCCAAAAATGAATTTAATGCGTTAAAAACCTTACGCAACAGACCAGAGCTTACGATTCTCCGCGCAGATAAAGGAAATGTTACGGTTGTAATGGATACGTCGGATTACAATTTTAAAATACAACAACTTTTTGTCGGATGAAAGTACATACCGTAAGGTCAAAACAGACCCTACAACTAATACGCTTAAAACAACTAGCGATCTAATTAAGAAATACTCCGATTGAATCTGGACGTTAATTCGATGATACCTTCCTGTGCAAAACCTCCCAAGTTGTATGGGTTACCAAAGATACACAAACCTAATGCTTCATTACGTCCAATAGTGAGTCAAATTGATTTGCCAACTTACAGATTGGCTCAATACTTAGCTAAAATATTATTACCACTCAGAGGACACACAAGAGCACACACTAAGGATTCATACCATTTTGTCAGTGAGATAAAAGACCTACGTCTTGCTGACAATGAAACCATGGTCAGTTTTGATGTTCAGTCTCTATTTACATGCCTACCTGTTGAAGACTGCATCTCAATTATAACTAGGAAACTAGAGGAAAATAACATGCCAGCAGAATATGCAGTATTACTAAGACATTGCCTTACATCTGGCTATCTATTGTGGAAGGAAGAGTTTTACAAGCAAGTAGATGGTGTGCGATGGGCTCACCTGTATCTCCCATTGTCGCCGATATATTCATGGAAGACTTTGAGGAGAAAGCCCTCCTTACTGCACCTGTTACACCAAGGATCTACAAGCGGTACGTAGACGATACTTTCACAATTTTACTATCAGACAAAGTAACTGCATTTTTAGAACATCTTAATTCCATAAACCCTAAAATTCAATTTACTATGGAGTTAGAGGCAAATAATTCCTTAGCTTTCCTAGATGTGTTAGTCATCCGAAATCCTAACAACACCATAGGTCATACTGTGTATAGAAAAAAGACCCATACAAACCGATACTTAAATGGTGAATCTCACCATCATCCTTCACAGTTAGCTACCGTGGGCAAATCTTTGTTTCAGAGAGCACGAGGGATCTGTGACAGCAAACACCTGGCCGCCGAGCTGCAGCACGTCAAGCAGGTTCTGCATGACAACAAGCTTCGGGTCCCGCGCCTCCGTCACAGTGACCGAGTGAAGCCGGCCACAGTCGAGCGTGTGCCTGCTATACTACCATATGTCAGAGGTGTCACAGACAAGATTGGCTACATCTTGAAGCGAGCTTCTATTAGAACATTCTACAAGCCGCCGAAGAAGATTAGTCAGTTCTTACCATCCGTCAAGTGTCATATTCCTCTACAAGATGCAGGAGTGTACAAGCTTGATTGTGATTGTGGTCTCTCATATATAGGGCAAACAAAGAGATCAATTAGAACCCGCGTAAAAGAACACATAGCTGACGTGAAGCATCAACGTTCCGGGAAGTCTGCAGTTTGCGATCATATTCTAGATGGCCCCAACCATTACATCAGATTTCATCATCATCATCATTACAGCCCTTCACAAGTCCACTGCTGAACATAGGCCTCCCCCAAGTAATGCCACAAAGCACGGTCCTGAGCCACCTGCATCCATCGACTTCCTGCATGTCTTACCAGGTCGTCACTCCATCTAGTGGGGGGTCGCCCTACACTACGCCTACCGGTACGAGGCTGCCACTCGAGAACCTTTCTTCCCCATCGGTTATCGGTTCTTCGAGCTATATGGCCGGCCCATTGCCACTTCAGCTTACTAATCCGTTGGGCTATGTCGATCACTCTGGTTTTACTGCGGATATCCTCATTTCTGAGTCTATCACGCAGAGAAACTCCAAGCATAGCCCTCTCCCATAGCTCGCTGAGCGACCTTAAGCGTCCTCATACGGCCAGCAGTGAAGGACCACGTCTCAGATCCGTAAGTCATCACTGGCAACACGCACTGGTTGTACAATCTAGTTTTTAGAGATTGAGGTATACCTGACGAAAAGATATGTCGTAATTTCCCGAACGCTGCCCAGCCGAGCTGGATCCGTCGATTGACCTTCTGGTCGAAGTTGGATTTACCTAGTCGGACTATTTGTCCCAGGTAAACGTACTCGTCAACAACTTCGAGCATAGTGCTCCCAACAACTACCGGCATAGGTGTGACATGGACATTAAACATGATCTTTGTTTTGTCCATGTTCATCTTAAGACCTATCCGTTGGGAGGCACTATTGAGGTCATTGAGCATAATGCTTAAGAACTCCAGCGATTCTGCAATAATGACTATATCGTCGGTAAATCGAATATGAGTAATATACTCGCAATTGATGTTAATACCGTATCCTTTCCAGTCCAGTAGCTTGAAAACGTCTTCCAACGCAGCGGTGAAGAGTTTCGGGGATATAACATCACCCTGTCTTACACCTCTCTGCAGTTGGATAGGTTTCGAACTCTGGTTCTGTACTCGGATAGCCATCGTAGCCCTACTGTACAAACACTTCAGCACTTCGATGTACCGACAGTCAACTTGGCACCGCTGAAGGGACTGTAGCACCGCCCAAATTTCGACGGAATCAAAGGCTTTCTCATAGTCCACATATGCCAGGCAAAGTGGCAGATTGTACTCTTCGGTCTTCTGTACAATCTGCCGCAGGGTATGTATGTGGTCTATGGTACTGAAGCCTTTTCGGAAACCGGCTTGTTCGGGAGGCTGGAAGTCGTCGAGTCTGCGTGCGAGACGATTCGTAATGACTCTCGAAAATAGCATGTAGACGCGGCTCAGAAGGGAAATCGGCCTGTAGTTCTTCAAGAGAGCGTTGTCGCCTTTCTTAAAGAACAAAACCACCGCGCTTCTGCTCCACGCCTCCGGAGTAGTGCCACCATGGAGGACGGAATTGAAGAGCTTCCGAAGGACTTCAAGTACCGGTTTTCCACCCGCTTTCAGAAGCTCCGCTGTAATTCCATCTTCGCCCGGGGCCTTGCCGTTTTAAGGTGGTGGAGAGCCATTCTAATCTCGCTCAGACTGACGTCCGGGATATCATCGGAATAGTGTCGGATAAGACTTGCTCTTGGATCGTTACTCACACTTACGTGTAGCTCCAACGATGATGTGTACAGCTGCCCATAGAACCTCTCAATCTCACTCAAAATCTCAGGTGTCCCGGAAACGATGTTGCCACACTCAGTCTTCAGCTTTGACAGTTGGCTCTTTCTGGCAGACAGATCTCTGGCAAAGACTTTGGAGCCCTGGTTCCGCTCGATCGCTTCTTTAATACGAGAAGTATTAAAGTTGCGTAAGTCTCGCCGCATGCATTTGGAGATCTGTCTGTTCAGTTGCCTGTATGCTGTCAAATCTGTTGACGATTGCAGCCTCATCTCCCGTCTAACAGCCATGAGATTAAGAGTGTGATCGGAGAGTTTTTGTGGTCTTCTGCGGCGGGTCTTGCAGAACTTAGCTCCGACCGCATGGACAGTTTCCACGGGCTTGTCGTTCATATCGTCCACTGCATTGCAATCTTCTAGGCACTGGAAGCGGTTACGTAACTCGAGCTGAAAGGTTTCGGGATTCTGGATTAGAGCACGAGGGGGACGGAGCGTTGACTTCATTAGATGAGACCTCTCCAACTTAACGTTTAGGTTCAGTGTGCCTCTAACCATTCGGTGATCGCTGCCAGTTTTCACCCTTGCGATCACTGAGACATCACTGAACAGTTGGCGTCTGGTCGTCATAATGAAGTCAATCTCATTTTTTGTCGAACCGTCGGGGTTCGACCAGGTCCACTTCCTGTGGGGCCGCTTCTGGAAGAAAGAGTTCATCATAAAGAGTCCCTCTTTCTCCATAAAGTCGGCCAGCTGCTGGCCCCTTCGGTTCCGTCGCCCTACTCCAAATTTCCCTACCTTCAGCTCACCGCTTTCTCTTGTGCCTAGTTTTGCGTTAAGTCTCCCATCAACACCGTGTAGTGGGTTTTGGAGGAATGTATGGCTCTGGAAATATCCTCATACATTTCCTCCACCTCCTCATCGGGATGTGCCGAGGTTGGTGCGTAAACCTGAATGACCTTCAGCGAATACCGTTTGGTGATTCTGAGTATCAGGTACGCGACCCTCGTCGACACACTCCCAATCTTTACAACGTTGTTGACGAGAGACTTGTGGACGATAAATCCGACACCTCCTTGGGACAGATGGTCGCCCTCCCGGTGATAGAACAAGTTGCCGGACTCGAGGATTGCCGTGTCCTCCCCCTCTCTTCGGACCTCGGATAATCCAATAATATGCCAGCGCAACTTGTCTACCTCTTCTTCCAGCTCTAGTATCTTCTCGTCAGTCCTCAGGGTGCGTGCGTTATATGTTGCCAGGTCGAGATCGTCGTAGGTGGCAACCGAACCTCCACCGGAGATTCTTAGCACCCCCTGCCCCGCCGTTACCATGGTCGCCACTGTAGCCAGGAATAGCGGGGCCGCCGGGGACTGGGGGCCGTCTGTTTGTGTATTTATTCATTGGGGGGTATTTGCCATAGTTGCCACGCTTGGCGAGCGGGTTGGCAACCGCAGTTTTTTATTACGTCACAGTTGTTATCAGGAAGATGCTGCTGCCCATCTCCTGCCTGTCTCCCTCTGTTGCCTTTTACGACACCCACGGGAAGATATGGGGTAGTGGATATTCTCAACCGCCACTACACGGCATACATCAGATTTGATAGACCACAAATCCTCGCGAAAGAACATCGATTCCTACCAAGGATGATACGTGAGGCTATTGAAATTAAAAAACATCCTAATTTCAATAGAGAAGGAAGCTGGGTATTACCACCTGCTTGGGATCCTATAATTAATAAAATTAAAACTAAACCCAAGCATACCACTGCAAGACTTCAAAATACAGTCAGTTCATTCTGCGTAGATCGGACCAAAGAGAATAATTAAAAAGCTGAAGGTACTCCGGGTTAACTTTGACATCGGGACGTCAGTCACCTCAGTCCCCCGTGACCATGGGTGCCGGAAAGCACCCGAAACGTCGGGTATTAAAATTAATATAAATAAAACGCGATAAAATCCGAAAAGTAGTTTTAATCAATGTATAGTGTTCGCGTAAATATAAGAAATCAAAATTTTTAAACATTTTCCTGTCTCATGAATCATAAATGAACATTTCGATTGTTTTAGTACTGTGTCTATATTGCGGAGAGGGGAACTGTTAAGTTACGAATTAAACATAGACATCAATTCGTAACGCTAATTTTCAAAAAAATGATTAAACATATAGTAATTAAATAAGTGTACCAGTACTACGAAATCAAGATAACAAAAAGTGGAATATAATACAGAAAAAACCTAGACCAACGACGGCACGGCGGCGATTAACAATACTAAAACTAAAAACTATAATCATAATGATAACACTTTAAACACAATTTTAAACCAACCATATTCAAGTATTACATGGATTTTAATTTAAATTTCGAGTATGAGTGATAATTTCGATATTTGGACGTAACCGTCAAAAATTATTTTCTTAGTCACTTCTCTTACCTTCATCCTTCAGTAATGAAAATGTATTCACAAAATGTGCATTGATCTGTGCGGAGCGGTTGATCTAAGATTGATTTGTACAATCACTCATCTTAAATTGAATTCTATGAAAATAAAGCAAAGCACTTGTATATACTTGAGGATTACTATTTTGCAGTGCGCCTTTGGACGTTTGAAGTTATTATAATTTCTAAAATTAACTATTTCGCTGTCCCGTCAGTTATATATTAACATTTCTTTTCGTGGAGAGTAGTTTTTAGACATGTTGTTAATATTTGGTAACTTTATTAGAAAAGTTATAAATAGGAAAAAATCAAATAGAATAAAAATCTAAGTATTATAACACGTTGTTATTGAACTTTTTTTGATAACTACAGAATACAGTAAAATAATAATGATGCTTGTGTGCTGTTAACGAGGTTTTTATAGGGTAGATATTTTTTGATTTTAATTGACAATAGATGTAGGTGTATATAATTGTAATTAGTTTTTTTTGCTTATTCTTAAAATGACTAGCAACATCTGCATTTAGTATACATTGGTGAAATTTTTTATATTGGATAAGGGTGACAAACGAGTACACAGTCCACCTGATGGTAAGTGGATGCTATGGCCCATAGACATCTATACTTAACCTCAACTAAGAATCAAAATGTAGATGTGTTATCACCCTTGAGGACTAAGATGGAATGCCTTGATTCTAGTAAAACTGGTCTCCGACTAGACTCACCATACTAAACTCAGTAGCATTAAGCTGCTATTTTACGCTGGTATTTTGTGAGAGGTCCTTCCCCGGTCGAGCCGACCCATTCATGCTACTACCATAATATAGCTGCAGCGTGGCTCTACCACGTATAAGATTTTTTTAAGCAGTACACCTGATGTAGAATAAAAGATGAACGAGCAAACGAGTGTGCGGCTCACCTGATAATAAATATCCACCGGTACCCATGAACAGCAACACCGTGGGAATTGCAGGTGTTTCATGATATGGCTACAGTACGAATGTGAACACTAGCGTAAAATAAGTCGATAATACTTTTACGTGTGGCGAATGGCGAGGCTATGGTTTTGTTTGCAATTGAAAGAAATAATGGGCAACTGTATTTATTATTGCTAGATAATATTTAGAGGATGATATACAATTAATCTCAGAAGAAGCTGCGAGACGGACATAGAAATGACCGTGATTTGTGACATTCCTTGGGAGTCGTCTATGTTCAGCTGTGACCTTGAGAAATGCTGTAAAAAAAGGAAAGGAAAAAAATCTACAAAAATATTTTTATTGCATTTTACAATAATGAAAACTTTCTATTTAATGTACGCTCAACGTGAGGTCAGTATGCTCATGCATCACATCGCTGCCATATCAATCAAAGGATCAATGGCTATTTGGTCGAAATCAGTATGCTCATTTAAGCTTATACATGTTTCATACTGGATATTTTATTGAAGTGAAAACTTCTTTAGAACAGTTGTGATTGGAAACTTGATGAAAGTATAAAGCGACACTAAAAAGAGACAAACATATACATCTATAGGATTTAGCCTGCGAAAAAATGAGATAGAATATAGTATACAGTGTTTTTCTCAAGGTTGTACTTCTATATTTTTTTGAAGTGAAACTTCTTTAGAACCGTTATGATATTCAACTCGATAACACGATAAAGCGACACTAAAAAGAGACAGACAGATACATCTATAGGATTTAGTCTGCGAGAGAATGAGATAGAATACAGTATACAGTGTTTTTCTCAAGGTTTCACTTCTATCGTGTGTAAACTGCACACATGTTTTTTTTTAAAGAGCTCTAAAACATGTAGTGACGCGGCACGTATAGCTGGGCAATACGAGTCGTCTCAGTCAGTTGTGAATAGTCGCAACTTTAAACCGCTATTTATGACATTATAATACCTAGCATGACTTCAAAAGACTGTAACTATGATCATGAATATGTTTAATTGCAAAGCTGTGGCTTATTCCATAAAATATAAGTTCTTTTTTATTTGATTTTTTGAGTGACGTTTATTGGTAAGTCGATTGTACACAAGATCAATCTACGACATAAACGAACATGCACAAAAATGTGTTCAAAAAAAGAACACGGTATTCCTAATATGCTAACTGGACGGTATTTTATTAAAAAAGGTACTTCCATAACAACGCCCAATGGGGCTCAAAGGATCCAAATAAGTCGAAAACCTTTGTTCATCTGCCCATGATGGCCTGATTTGGAAAGAAATTGTTTATCACATATTTTAACTTAACTTATTTAACTTTTTAAATAAATTTGTCAGTTACATTTTATTTTACATTTTAATATTAAATTTGTGTATATATAGACCACAGCAATTAAACCGGGTGTGGTTTCTGCTGTAGGGCTGAAGGTCACAGGCAAACAAATATACAATGACTTATTTTTAAACTGAATTGACACATGAAATTGCAGTATACCCTATAGTTAGTGTCTCCTACTGTCCATGGACTAGTGAATGCTAGGTGTGGGCGTTATTTCACGTCGACTTTCACCATAACTGGCTACGGGCTATGTAGCCGAATAACTAGTCAAGCTAACGGGAGCGGTAGAGACATTTTTAAAGACTTAAAACCAAGAGATGTCCATACAGAAGCTCATGTACAGTAATCATAACGAACTAATTCTAATACATCTTTTGTACAGACCTAATTACATTTACTTACTCGTGCAATATCAGCAACATTATTCATGCACGTACTTGTATTAAAAAACTAAGAAGCCTACAAATGTGTTGTCACCTCTGAAGACTAATGTCTGGTTACAGTTACTATACTCAAACAACAGTTATACGAGTACAAGTGCTTTTTTCTAAATTTGTACAAAAATATTTAATATATCACGTTTTTTTCTTCATATTCCTACATTATCATCTGATTCTGAAATATGTTCGAAATTTCAAGTCTCTGGCTCATCGGGAAGTGCTCGAAACTGTCGCAAGATTCCACCTGAACGACAGACAGGCAGTCAGACAAGAAAGTGACAACCAAAATGTTGTAAAATATTTATTAATACATGATAGAGCCACGCTGCAGCTATACTCGCATTATGGTTGTAGCATGAATGGGTCGGCTTGAACGAGGAGGATCACACTCTCACAGAATACCAGTGTAAAGTAGCAGCTTCATACTGCTGTGTTTCGTATGGTAAGTGTCTCGATCTGGAGACCCTTTATTACTGAAAACGAGAAATTCCATCTTAGTCCTCAGGGGGGACAACGCATATGCATTATGATCCTCCTGAGAGTCCATGGGCCACAGCATCTACTTACCATCAGGTAGACTGTGTGCTCGTTTGTCAACCCTCCCCGTATAAAAAGTATATATAAGTATATAAGAGTGACGAGATGACATTTCTGCGTCACACAACTTTTTAACGTCATCTGCTAACTATGAATATATTATCATTATTATAATGCTTTCATTACAATAATGATAATATATTCACTTTCAGATCACTTCTATCTGAATTCAGCATTTTAATTAAAGCAGTTTATTTTTAACATAACAAAACATGATTTGAATTAAAATCAATGAACTCTCAATGTCTGAATGCAACGTATCGAAACTTTCAGTTAAAGGAATAAAGGACGTTCCGTGACTTTGACAGCTTTTTGACAATAAGAATATATTACTATTGTCTACAAAAAACTTTTAGTATAATATACTTATCATTTTGTTCGTTCAAGACCAATGGGTAGTAAGTTTTAGTCCTTCGTTAGACGTCTAACAAATAGCTCGTTGAAAACGGTTTTTACGTATACTTCGTATCTGATTCTACGGTTGTAACGAAAAACGTAAGGTTCCTGGATTTTAATAACCGGACATAAGATGCAAAGCTTTACAGCCTGTAATTATACTCTTTGTACCCTTTAGACCGAAACACAGCAGTGCAGGCACTAAGACTCAGTCTGCAGACATGAAACCCTCAACCATAAGGTTAAGTAGCTAAAACATTATAATGGTAAAACAAACAAAGCATTAGTTGCCTCGCTGACTAGGTGATTCATAATATTACAATATTAACCATTAAGGATCGCTCGCCACGATATATATCTTTATAAGGTAGAACCTGAAAATGCACTATGCGCCAGGCTATTACTGAAGAATTAATACGTATTTATTTTATACCTTCTTTTTTAATTCAAAAATAATCCTAGAGCTTATTCTGAGAGTCAGTGCTATCACTACGTAGTACTATCATTTATTTCTATCACTGCTATTACATTATAGTAATAAATATATGGATTGGAGCGGGTGGCTCAGGACCGTGCTTTGTGGCATTCCTTGGAAGAGACCTATGTTCAGCAGTGGACTTGTGAGGAACTGTAATGACGATGTTGATGATGAATATGTGATGATGAATGATAAGTAAACTGCCCCACGATACAGAAGAAAATCCTAGTGTGCAGGTAACGGTTTTTTTTAAAGAAAGGAAAATAATTAGTTTTTACTTTGTACATATGACCCATATAATTATAATATACAAATAAGGAGCCATTGTAGCTCAGATGGTTAGTGCTCGATGTGAATTTCACAGTACACGAACAACCCGGGTCCGATTCTCGCCGGCACTTTTAAGTGCTAATTTATCACGTGCTCGACGGTGAAGGAAAACATCGTGAGGAAACCTGCAGTATCTGAGAAATAAGAAAAATTTTCATAGACTTTTTTTATAAGGTATGATGACGAAAGAGCACACAGTCCACCTGACTGTAAGTGGATGTTTTGGCCCATAGAAATCTTGATTTGTCTTCAATTTAGAATCAAAATGCAGATACGTTGTCGCCCTTGAGGACTGAGATAGAATGCCTCGTTTCCAGTAAAATGGGTTTCCGGTTCTCTACACTCACCATACGAAACACAGCAACATCAAGCTACTATTTCACGCTAGTATTCTGTGAGAGCGTGGTCCTTCGCCTATCGAGCCTAGCTACAACTATACTACTGTTACGAGCTTGAGGTTCGTGACAATAAAAATTGCCGATAAAATTACCTAAATTAACACTTTAATTTACTTTACACAAATTAAAACTTAAAACACTAATAATTAAACACACTAATTCACTTTATTCCGCTCCGAAGCTTCGCTTGTCTCGCCAAATCTAATACTGCCCCGATCGCATCTTGCAGCGCCTATATATACAAATTAGCAATGAAGCATCCGGAATATTCAAGCAAATGCGCGCAAGGCGACCAGTGTTCGAGCGTAGATTTTCTAGAAACTTAGTTCTTCGTATGGCGTTGTCGGTTGAAAGATTGAGAAGAAGAAGAAAATGTGATGTCATTTTCTGCAAAGCTCCCCTCGCTCTCGTTCCTGACACTAGATGGCGCTAGTGTATGACGTTGAGCGCGTAACACTACTAATATAACTGCAGCATGACTCTACCATGTATAAAATGTGTTATGAACGCACTGGGGCAGCGCGGCGAACACTTCCTCGCCCAAAAAACCTTTTGGAAATGAGAGAACTGTGCCCAGCAGTGGATTGTATATATGCTGTAACTTTTAACTTTAACTTTTGGTCGAATTAAACTATCACAGTTGTCTCATATTTCTTAGAATCCTATATTTGTTTCACTATTTTACCATTAGCGTTGCAGCCCATAAAAGTGTTTTCTCCCATGTATTTCTTTGTAGGGGATATTGCCATAATTTCCATGCTTGGCAGGCAAGTTGGTAACCGCTGTCACCCGTTTCCCTGGTTTGTTTTCTTAACGACACCTACGGAATGATATGTTTAATAGAAATTCATACACCGTCACTACACGGTGTATATATTCATACGTAAAAGTGGCCTTACACATAATGCAAACGCAAATGTTTGTAAACTTTATGAGTAATGTTAAAAAAAGTGTTAGTTTCCATATATGTTATGAAAATGTTAGTAGAATTCATTTAACAAAGTTATTTTTACAAGCTTTTCTTTTACTTGCCCTCTTTGTATGTCTTTCTGGTTTATAATTAGTAAGAAAATTTTTATAAACTACTGCTATCAACCGATTTTGCTGAAATTTGGCATACTTATGTAATTTCAAAGACAGTGCAATAATACAATAATAGTAATAGATTTGATCTGATTATGAAACCGGATGCCAGCCCTAGCAACGCCTGTAAAAACAAAGGTACGTGAGGGTAATATGGTCACCTTAAACTATACAGCCCTATAAAACCAAAACAAGAAGGAGGACGGAGACAAAAACAAAAAGTCGTATACTATAACTAATATATTAAGAAAACAAACAAAAGAGCTTAGGCAATAATTAAGAAAACTTCGAAAAATCCACTTAAATAAAACTACCTACGCTACACTATTTTAAAATCCACTACAATATTTACTATAATGTCAACAGTTAAAATGGCGTTGATAAAGCAGCGCCTTTTTGACCCTTTATCTGATTGACCAACGAAGAGCTATCGTATCACAAAGCCATCTATGCAAAGAAGGCGGTAGTTTTAGAATTATTTTTTTTTTATTTAAAAGGTACACCAACAGTACATGTATACATATTATAAGTTACATTTTTATAGTATAATTTCTTATACATATACCTATTATAGGTGTACACAACATTGAAAGATTATATTAAGTAACAACATTATATATATATATATCTGAAAATTTTAAAATCATAAAATAGTAAAATTCGCTAAAAAAATACTAAAAACTTAACTAAGAACAATTACCTCTTCACAATTATAAGAAAGTGGCCATATTAACCGGATGACTATTATCGTTAGTATTATCCTCACGTACTAAAGTTTTTAAATAAATTTTATAATAAATTACCGTTAGTTAACCTTACAGTCTATTGAAAGTCCACAGCTGAACATAGGCCACCCCCTTGATACTGACAATGCCTCACAGCGAGGATACTTGCCATAGTTGCCACGCATGCCAGGCGGGTTGGCAAACGCAGTTTTTTATGTTTAGTTTTTGATATAAAGACGCTGTTGCACATCTCCTAGTTTGATTCCCTCTGTTATATTAAATTAAATAAAAACTAAATTGAATTTGTTATGCGGTAAACTGTAAAAAGTCTACAGTTGATTTCGAAGTTGTTTCGCTCAATACGAAATATTAAATTTGTCGAATTAAAATTTTGAGGTTTCGAAAGCATCATCACTTTGTAAGCGGCAACTTCCGAAAGTCTAATCTATCTATATAAATACACAGAAATAATTCCACCCACGACCGTTATAGACTTAAACCATCCAACCGTTTATGATGATTTTTTTGCGTTTCTTTTGATGGTTTCTTTGAATGGGTCCCTAGATGGTTTACATTCACATTTGTACCCGGCAGGTGGCGCTGTTGTTGAGATCCAGAAATCACCGGTACGTAGCCGGTGATTTCTGGACGATATGCTTCCAATGTCTCCTGACTATACATAAACGTGGAAGTCTATTACCGGCAAAACTTCTGACTGGATCGCACTCACAAATTATACAGTATTTTAGTAAATAAAACTTAGGTGGCAGTTACAACTGAATTTCGTCGGCTTCGTGGCGCTGTAGTTTAACATTGTGTTGCAGCGCTGAAAGCCGCGGGTTCGATCCCATAAGGAACAATTATTTGTATGACTTATGACAAATAAATGTTCCGAGTCTGGATGTTTGTCTAGGTGCAATTTATGTATGAGAGCCATGTAATGACGGTGTAAGAATATTCAGTAACCTTCATATTCCCGCGGGAGTCGTAAGAGGCGGCAGAGGGAAACTGAAAAAAAGAACGGAAACTAAAGACAATTCAGTTGCCAACCCGCATGTTATGTAATGCTTTTTTATAGAAGAGGGGGCAAAAGAGCTTGCGGCTCACCTGATGGTAAGTGATTACCGCCACCCATGAACAACCGCAACACCAGGGGAATTGCGGGTGCGCTGCCGGTCTTTTAGAAAGGAGTGAGCTCTTTTCTTGAAGATCCCTTAGTCGTATCGGTTCGGAAAAATCGCCGGTGGTAAACAACTCCACAGAGAGGTTGTACGAGGAAGAAAACTCCTAGTAAAACGCACAGTGAGTGACCGCCAAGCGTCCAGATGGTGAGGAAGGTATCGTGAATTTTGACGCGATGTACGTTACTGAAATTTGGCAGCTTAAACTAATCCGAACAATTTCTAAGAACGCTCCCCGTGGTAGATGCGATCGAAAATGCAAAGGTATGCAACATCATTACGCAGCGCTAGTGAATCGAGCTGATTTGAAAGAACTCGGTCGTCGATTCGAACAGCTCTGCGCTGGATTCGGTCAAGTGGACGGAGCCCCGACTCAGAGATGAGAACAGTATTCCATGTGATGCCGAACTTCTTGGAAGGAAGGAATCGGTGTTCTTTCGCGAAGATTTGTGGTCTATCAAATCGAATGTAATGGTGGGGACGATCTTGAACATGTTCGCAGACTGCAG
Organism: Parnassius apollo; assembly: GCA_907164705.1. Classification (NCBI taxonomy): domain Eukaryota; kingdom Metazoa; phylum Arthropoda; class Insecta; order Lepidoptera; family Papilionidae; genus Parnassius; species Parnassius apollo. Next base: position 5,618,584 of record CAJQZP010000547.1, on the reverse strand, counting down.
ACTTCCCGGAGCGTCGGTGCTTCACAACCTCACCACAAATCCTCGCGAAAGAACACCGAATCCTACCAAGGATGATACGTGAGGCTATTGAAATTAAAAAACATCCTAATTTCAATAGAGAAGGAGGCTGGGTACTACCACCTGCTTGGGATCCTATAATCAATAAAATTAAAACTAAACCCAAGCATACCACTGCAAGACCTCAGAACATAGTCAGTTCATTTTGCATAGATCGGACCATAAACAATAATTAAAAAAAGCTGAAGGTACTCCGGCTTTAACAATGACATCGAGATGTCAGTCACCTCAGTCCCTCGTGAACATGGGTGCTGGAAAGCACCCGAAACGTCGGGAATTAAAAATAATGGTAAAATAAACGCAATAAAATCCGTAAAAGTGGTTTTAATCAACGATGATTATTTTTTCGTGGGAGAACCACACTGCAGGTGTAATATGGCTTCAGCCACACAATACAAGGGCATATTAGCAGCATAATGCTACTGTGTTTAAAATGTTAGTGATGAAAAACAGTGACCGTGGTATGGCCGTGCTATAGCTATATTATGGTTATAGCACGAATGGGTTCGCTTGACCGAGATAGGACCACGCTCTCATAAAAAACCAGCGTAAAATAGCAGCTTATTACTGCCGAGTTTTGTATGGTCAGTGTAGATATCCGGAGATCCTTATTACTGTAAAAAAGGCATTACATCTAAGTCGTTGTCACGTCAGTGTTGACAACGCATATGCACTTGGATTCTTAATCGAGTATAGATTTAGATATCTATGAGCCACAGTATCTTCTTACCACCATGTGGGATGTTTGTTCACTTGTCACCATTATACTTTTTAAAAAAAACATTTTAACGATAACTTGTAACAAAGGTTAGAATTATTTAACTTACTACATGTTAATCTTAAATTTATCAATTGTGTTAATTGTAAATAAACATAGATTTATAGAACAGAGTTAAACCTACATTTATAAAACCTTGTATTTGCATGCCATTGGCGAAATATGCTTACACTATGCCTAAAAATTTATTGGTAGCTACCATATTTGTATATATATATATATATATATATATATATATATTTTTTTTAATAAAAGATATTAATAACACCGTTACCTTTACAGCCTATTAAAGTCCACTGCAGGACATAGGCGCCATAGATATTCTCGTACGGCGATATTTGCCACAGTTGCCACGCTTGGCAAGCGGGTTGGCAACCGCAGTTTTTTTTTTTTTTTTTTGTTATTCGTTATCAGGAAGCCGCTGCTGCCCACCTCCTGATTTATTTCCCTCTGTGACCTCTTACGACACCCACAGAATGATATGGGACAGTGGATATTCTTACAATGTGGACATTCTTTTTTAAACCAGCAATAATAATATATACATACGAAGCTTCACACCTGTAATCCCCAAAAGGGTAGACTGGGTTCGAAGAGCAGAGGCTGCAAACCAAAAAAGTTTAGATGGAATTATATGGGCTTACCAGCCCGCCATTTTTTTGTTTACCATAAAGTACAAAAAAAATCCTGGGTTAGAGCCACCATGATTATTTATTTAAATAGGGACAACAATTAACGTAATCTATTCTGACATCCGTAGCGCAGAAAATATTTTTTTTATCCTGCTAGTTCATGATATAAATTTGTACTTGAACCATATTCACCTTCACGCCCAGACTTTTTAGATAATTTTGCTTCCCCGACTATTCCACCTTCACACCTTCACACTTCGTTCTAAATCTCACTAAGAATTAAGTCATTGAATTTATGACAAGACTGTTGTATTAATCGTTCATTTTCGACAAACTATATAGCTTAATATTAAGCGTAGATAGCGTGTAAACGCTTACTTACAATTAAGTCGCTTAAAATTTACTTAAAATTGAGTTAATTTCGTGACTATTTAATACATGTGAATCAGCCCTTAGTCGTCACACTACAGTAAATGTTTTAATTACCCAAAAACCTTTAAAAATTTCTTGTGACATAGTTTAAGTCTGAGGCTATCCATAAATCACGTTTCGTAAAATAACTATTATGACTAAAAACGCGTCTGTTAACGCCTAAACACTTCCACACACACTACACTTCCATAAAAAATAATCTTTGTATCAAGCCAGTAAAATATCCAAGCCATTTATAAAAATAATTAACTACATTTTTCATTCCATGACACAGCCGTAAATATTAACGATAAGGCTGGAATTACTTCTACACAAAATGCATTTTCAGGATGTCCCTTATGAAGATATATCGATGGGACTCGATACAACGTAAGCCGTTATTGATTTGGATGGCGTATGTGTTGACAGATTCCTTTAAAAAAATATAACTGTATAATTTTCCATGCAACCATTTTGCGTGTTATGACTGGATTAAAATAAAGTTTATTTACGTGGTAGAGCTACGCTGCAGTTATTTTGGCAATACAGTTGTAACACGAATGGGTCGGCTTGACCGAGGAAGGACCACGCTCTTACAGAATACTAGTGTGAAACAGCCTCAAGTAAGCGTTTACACGCTATCAACACTTAATATTAAGCTATATAATATGTCCAAAATGCACGATTAATAGCACAGTCTTGTCATAAATTCAATGATTTAATTCGTAGTGAGATTTTGAACGAAGTAAAGGGTGGAATAGTCGAGGAAGCAAAATTACCTGAAGTATATTTCCATAATCCTCTAAAAAGTTTCTCCGTAATCAATAGAAAGATCTTGGCACTAGATAGTGAAAAAATCGTTCATGAGCCAGGATATTGCGTTTTTGCCTTCTACTTTTATTAGACTATTGTTCGATAACGTTTCTACTTTAGATACATAACTTTTTGTATTGTTTTTATAATATTTTCCTTATTTGATTGCTTAACTGCAATGTTAGGCCATATATTTTCTAAATATATAAACAATACATACAATCCCCAAGGGAATAGTCAAATACCAAACAGCAGAAAACTACTCGTACGTTTTACTTTTAGTCAAAAATATGAGTTTCAATGGAAAATTGTGAAAAAAGTGTTAGTTAATCAGCTGAATAACACAGTCGGATATTCTTGTTGTTGTTAGTCTCACATAAATATGGGACCGAGAAATAATAATAATCTTAATTTGTTTTGATTACATACACGTGATAGAGCCAAGCTACAGCTATATTATAGTTGTAGCACGGTCAGCTCGACCGGGGCAGGACCACGCTCTCACAGAACACCAGCTAACTGCTGTTGTATTTCCTATTATACGAGTATCTTAGTACTCAGGGGTGATAACGGATCCCCCCCCGAACGGGTTCCCGCCTTGTCGTGGCGGGGGGGCTTAGAAGCCGTGGCTTGGTCACCCACGGCGAAACAAAGAGGAACCCATAGGGCTGGTCCAAGGTGGAGGGCCGGCCCGAGGTGGCCACTCCGAGTGGGCTTGGGGAGCCCACTTCGGATGTGTGTTTGTGGACTGCGGTGAGAGGTGTGTCCTCCCCACCTACCGCTGCAGCCGAGGTGGAGTCGCGGAGGAAGAGGAGTGTTGGTATGGCGATGCGCCACTCGCCCTATCCTCCGCGACTCAAACGGGGCCGCACCGTTGATGCGGTGGTGGTGGGGCTGCGGGGGGAGAGGATTGTCGGTATTGCGAGGCGCCGCTCTCCCTACCCTCCGCAGCCGAATCTTGGTTGGCGGCGGAGCCATAGACCAGATCCGCCGCTGGGGTCGGGAAGGCTAGTACTTCTTAGTGCTTGTTTTTCCTGGCCCCATGGCCTTCTTGCATTGGACGCGGGGGGCGTCCGTTGCGCAGATGTAATTAGAGGCCGAGAAGGAAGGCGCGCCATGTGTTCTGGTGCGCCTTACCTGTGAAGGAGAACGGGGTGGAATATTCCGCTCCCGAGGAGGTGCTGCCATGGGGCGGCAGGCGCTGGTGGGGCTGCGGATGTGTGCGAAAGCGTTCCCGTGGCCCTGCCAATAGCGACAAAGGTGGAACACCATGGGGTTTTAGTCGGTGCGAGTCCGACATAACCCGTCCTTGCCCCCGCGAGGCGGGTATGCGTAGGCATTTGCCCATGTACAAAAAAAAAAAGGGGGTGATAACGGATCTGCGTTATGATTCTTAATTGAGGTTAAATGTAGAGGATGTCTATGGAGCCACAGCATCCACTTACCATTAGGTGGACTGTGTGTTCGTTTGTCACCGTTATTCTATAAAAAAATTAAGAGACCATTTATTTTATCAATTTTACGTTTTTATTTAAATGTCTTAGTTTTTCAGATATAACGTAACCTCACTCACTATTAGCATTGTTCTCTATATCTTTGTGATGTTTCATTACAATTGGTTTAGCTATTTTGAAGATCATCTCCGACAAACAGATAAACATTTCAAAAATGGATATTTATGTCTCAACAGCATACAAATAACCCCATGAGCATTTTGAGTCAGCTGTTGCGATACAGCACACGGTCACTTCAATGTTATTTATATGTGTATACATAACCAACAAAACACACATTCCACATTATACTATCACCCGTAATTCTAAAAATCATAATAGTACAAACATACGTGAAAGAAAACCTCATTACACGGTGAAAAAACCTGCACGTCTTAAGATTAATATGTGAAATCCGCCAACCATGTCAGAAATGTGAACCGCTTTTTACTGGTAACGAGGCTATTCATCTTAGTCCTCGTGAATGACAGACAGCGCATCTGCATTTCGAGGTTGGGTATCTATGAGCCGCTGCATCCACCTGTCATTAGATGGAATACGTACTTGTTTGTTACTTTTACTTAAACCTAAAATGAAATATTGATACGTATTCACATATTTACAAGCGAAGAGTGAAATAATTAAAGTTTAAATGTAACATCTATTCACTGATCAAAACAAGATGGCTTCCAAGTTATCGTTAAGGCGATGATTATTTTTTCGTGGGAGAACCACACTGCAGGTGTAATATGGCTTCAGCCACACAATACAAGGGCATATTAGCAGCATAATGCTACTGTGTTTAAAATGTAAGTGATGAAAAACAGTGACCGTGGTATAGCCGTGCTACAGCTATATTAAGGTTGTAGCACGAATGGGTTCGCTCGACCGGGATAGGACCACGCTCTCATAGAAAACCAGCGTAAAATAGCAGCTTATTACTGCTGAGTTTTGTATGGTCAGTGTAGATATCCGGAGATCCTTATTACTGTAAAAAAGGCATTACATCTAAGTCGTTGTCACGTCAGTGTTGACAACGCATATGCACTTGGATTCTTAATCGAGTATAGATTTAGATATCTATGAGCCACAGTATCTTCTTACCATTAGGTGGAATGTGCATTCGCTTGTCACCATTATACTTTGAAAAAAACATTTTAATGATAACTTGTAATAAAGGTTAGAATTATTTTTACTTCCTACATCTTTTACTTATCAATTGTGTTAATTGTAAATAAACATAGATTTATAGAACAAAGTTGAACCTACATTTTTAAAACCTTGTATTTGCATGTCATTGGCTAAATATGCTTACACTATGCCTAAAAATTAATTGGTAACTACCATATTTCTTGCAAATCAAATTATTATTTGGCACAATACAAGATTATCATCTAGTCGGCCTGCATAAATATATAAAATAAAGTGATAAATATACTTTAAATTTAGTAAAATAAACAAATAAAAGATATATAAATAAATAAAAATCCAACTAGATGGAATCAATCAGCAGGGAACACCAAACGGCCAAGGGTTTGCGGGATAGGAAAAGAACCAACACAAGGAGCCTGGAGCGTTCCGTCACGGAATGCCAGTCCCAGTGACCCGGGAAGCTAACCGGGATTAGCCCGTTTGCAGAAACGACTGCAAGAATAATTTCAGATGTCGATTACTTTGTGAGTCAGGTCCAGATATTTTGTTCGCTTATCTGCTTCGGTTTTTGACGAGATTTCTGGCATACGGAATGGTAATGTCGACCAAAAATATCCTTGACTATGCCCGGTCCACAAGCACAATATTAGTCTCTAAATTGTTATTATTATAAGGTACACAGTGTTTGCCCTCAGCGTGAAATTTGTAATCGCGTATAGATGTGGTGCGATATACAAATGAACTTTATGCTTGTTGGGCACCCTTGAGTGTGTTATAAAATTTAAATAAATTTACAAAAAGCATGCGAACTTACGAGCAGTCGAGACGCTAGCCGCTATACAAAGACAGGAACCGTTATTATCTAGTTGTTTTCTGTGAACATTTTTAGCTTCTTTTATGTTCTATTTCATGAAGCACTTTAATTTTACATATTTTATACTGTTAATCTTTAGCGACAGCGTAAAACCATACACGGATCCGTGGCGCAGTCGCTTTAAAATGGGTTGCAGCGCTGAGGGCCGTGAGTTCGAATCCCGCACGAAACAAGTATTTGTTTAGTCTATAAATTATTGTTCTGGGACAGAAGAAAATCCTAGTGCGGGGTAACGTTTTTAAAAAAAAACAAAAATCAAAATCATGAGTCAATGACTATAACTATCGTTGACCAGAATTTATCGTGTGGCTGATTGTCTATAGCGTATTACAATTTGCTAAGTAATTGAGTGATTAAGCAAATTGACTGCGCTGTAATCGATACGGGAATACTCCGAGTAATGACATGAATATCGTTTTGTTTGACTGCGTTGTTATTGTGTATATATAAGGTATGTGGTGGCATTTATGAGGGGTTCGTATAATAATTAATGTGATGGATTTCTTGTTTATATTTAAAAATATTACGTGGTAGAGTCAAGCTGCAGATATATTAATGAATGGGTCGTCTCGACCGTGGTAGAACCACCCACTCACAGAATGCCAGCGTAAAATTGCAGCTTAATGCTGCTGTAATCTATATGATGAGTGTAGAGAACTGAAGACCCTTTTTAATGGAAACGAAGCATTCCATCTTAGTCTTCAGGGATGACAATGCATCTACGTTATCATTCTTAATCGAGGATAAATGTGGATGTCTATGGTCTACAGCATCCACTTATAATTAGATGGACTGTGTGTTCGTTTTCCACCCTTATTCTCTTTATAAAAGTAAGGTGACACACGAGCACACAGTCTTCACTCATCATCATCATCATCTACAGCCCTTCACAAGTCCACTGCTGAACATAGGCCTCCCCTAAGGAATGCCCCAAAGCACGGTCATGAGCCACCTGCATCCATCGACTTCCTGCATGTCTTACCAGGTCGTCACTCCATCTAGTGGGGGGGCGGGTTTGCACTTCACTTCGCCTACTAGTACGAGGCTGCAACTCGAGAACCTTTTTTCCTCTTCGATTGTCGGTTCTTCGAGCTACATGGCCGGCCCATTGCCACTCCAGCTTACTAATCCGTTGGGCTATGTCATCCACTCTGGTTCTACTGTGGAGATATATATATATATATATTATATACTTTGTGAACGTCAATAATACAATAAATTTTGTAGGCATCTTTGACCTTGTCACTTCGCAGGTTCAGGGTCACAGGCTAGAGTGGATATAATTTTAATATTGAGAAATGGGTACAATCTGCCACTTTGTTTTGCTTAGTTGAATTACGAGAAAGCCTTTGATTCCTTCGAAATCTGGGCAGTGTTACAGCCCCTTCAGCGGTGCTAAATCGAATGTCGGTATATTGAAGTGTTGAAGTGTTTGTGCAACAAGGCTACGATGGCTTTTCGAGAACGGAACCTGAGTACGAAACCTAAACAACTTCAGAGTGATAAGACTGTGTGATCTTATATCTACGAGCTTCTTTACGGTTGCATTGGAAGACATTTTCAAGCTATTGGACTGATAAGGTTACAGTATCATCATTGACGAGTACATTAATTGCCTTCCATTTGCTTACGATACAGTCATTATGACAGTATTGCTGAAGGAACTGAGCACCATGCTCAAAAACATCAACAGATCTGATAACGGATAGGTCTGAAAATGAACATAGACAAAACGAAGGTCATTTGTAATTAAAGTATCCATGTCACACCTATGCCGGTATTTGTTGGGAGCATTATGCCCTTAGTTGTTAACAAATATATTTACTTGGTACAGACGCCCGACTAGGTAAGTCCAACTTCCGAACAACGACCGAAACGTATATCGACGGATCCAGCTCGCTGGGTTGCGTTTATATATATATTTTTTTTTTTTTTATATATATATACTTCAATATACCGACATTCTACTTGGCATCGCTGAAGGGGCTGTAACACTGCCCAAATTTCGAAGGAACCAAAGCCTTTCTCTCGTAATTCACATACGCAAGAAAAAGTGGCAGATTGTACCCCTTTCTAAATATTCTGTACAATTTGCTGCAGGGTGTGTATGTGGTCTATGTTACTAAATTCTTTTCGAAAACCAGCTTGTTCGGGAGGTTGGAATTCGTAAAGTCTGCGTATTAGACGATTAGTAATGACCCTTGAAAATAGCAGGTAGACGCGGCTCTGCAGTTCTTCAATAGAGTGTTGTTGGCTTTCTTGAAGAACTACAGCACCGCACTTCACGCCGCTGAAGTAGCGCCACCATGGAGAACGTAATTACGTAAAAAGCTCTTCTTCTTGACATTAAACCTTAAACTTAAACCTAAGTCTACTTAAACTACTTTGGTGATAAGATGCAAATGTTTATTATACTGGATGACTATTTTTACTGTCTGGAAAATAATAGGCTGTAACATGTGAACGGAGTAAAAGCCTTATTTAGTAAAATATCAGTGCCAAAGGCTACTTAATTAAAATCTATCGTAATTCAAATCATATCCACCTGAGCCTGTGACTCTGCGAAGTCACAAGGTAAAAGATGCCTACTAAATTTATGGTTTTATTGCCGTTCATAAAGTAGGGTGGATATGATTTGAATTTCAATAGATTTTAATTAATTTATTTATTTAATTCAAAGTTTTTGTTTTCATATTTTTGTAAAATACAGTGCCATAGGCTTCTTTCTACTCCGTTCACATGTTTCACCCTATTTTTTTCCAAACGATAAAAAAGTTCGTCCAGTATATAAACGTTTCCTAAGGTCATCACATTTATTAAAAAAAAAAAAACAAAAAACAAAGTTACAGCTTACATTATGTCCCGCTAGTCAAAGCTCTACTCAGATTTCTGAAAGAGCTATGAGGCAATCAGTTCGCTGCGCTAACCCAGTGCATGATAGTGGACTAAGACATTCTTTCATGCACAATTTTTTTTTTCTCATACATTCAGAGTTTTCCACGAGTTTTACCTTCACCGCGAGGCACGTGGTTAATCAGTACTAAAAATACAATTAACAATGTCACACACAGCAGTATAATGTATATAGTACGTATGTTTACTTTTCCTCTTACCTTTTAACCGAAACACAACAGTGAGTACATCGCTGCTTTGAGATATCAATAAGCTAGATGGTGGTACAAACACCATAGTAACAAACTCAAGCGTAAGGTAACAAGCTCAACCGGGGTAGGATCACGCTCTTACTGAATACTAGCATAAAGTAGCAGCTTAATGCTGCAGTGTTTCGTATAGTGAGTGTAGAGAAACGGATACCTATTTTACTGAAAACGAGGCATTCCATCTTAATCGTCAGGCGTCATACAAGGGTGACTATGAAAGTTTTTAGAAAATCAAAAACTGAACAAACTAGCAAGTATTAATTTTAATAATATCTTTTCTAAATAGTGTCCATTTACATCTATGCATCGCTGCATCCGATGAAACCACTGAGAAATGCACTTTGCCCACTCCTCCTTAGGGGTCTCTTCGACGGCATTTTGAAACGCAGCTTCTACTTACTTGGCGTCCATAAAACGTTTTCCTCGAAGTTATTCTTTTATTTTCGGAAATAAATAAAAGGGGTCGGGGCTATAGGGCGGGTGACCCAGTAATTCCACGTCTGACGTCGCCAGGTAGTCGATTTTTTGCATGGCGGTGTGCGAGGAGGCGTGGTCGTGGTGAAGGGGGTCCTACTAGTTAGTTAAGTGATTCGAGAATGGTTTTGATTCACAATTGAATTCGAAAGGTGGCGCTGTTGTCGAGATCCATAAACCACCCGTGCTAAGCTGGGACGGATCGCTAGTGTAATTATAATTTCCTCCAGACCTAGATTCGGTCATGGCGGCCAGCCTCTATGGAGACCAGCCATCTGCGCAGGAGAAGTTTATAGTACACATGTGTGTGTGTGTGTGTGCAAGCACTGATGCATGCTCCCCAAAGTCAGTAAATGAAACACTTAACCGAAAAACGCAATACCTGGTTTTAGCACAACAATATTTGAATCCGAGACAAAAAATGCCAAAGTTCGAGATGTTGCTACTCGTATTCCTAATTCAAGCGTGGCGATAATGGCAAAACCTTATCATAGCGGAGACCCATGATTAGCGGTAGACTGATGGTGAAAATTTGACTGCATCTAGATCCGAGTCTGTCACTCGTCTGTCTAGACTGCGCTTACACAATGGAAAATACACGTTACACGACAGTTTTGAGGAATCTGTTAACTATTACTGGACTTTTCAAAAGTTTCATTTACACTGCTGTTATAAACAGGTCTGTTCTGTAATTGGAAGGATTTTGTCTTTTGCTATTAAATTCCATAGTCATCATTTTAGTTCATATATTTTTCACGGTACTTCTTTATTGAATGAAACTCCAGTTTGAACATGATAATATTTCTAAACAAATTTTTATAAGGCAGATCATGTTTATACAAAGCTTTTAATCGTAAATCAATCATTTAGTAATTTAACCTCAATTTTTTTATTTTGTTTAAATTATTGCTACACATGATGCAGATTAATAACTTTTGACAAGGATTATATCGATAGGGTAAGTAACTGGACCTGAAAAATAAAGAAATCAATGGTACAAAAAGGATTTTCGTTATAAATGATGTTCTAATTCGTTTAAAATAATGTTGTATTAATTATGTTTGAAAATTCACCTAATTTAATTTTTAAATAAAATAAAATTAATTTAAAGGAATATATTATCGAACTAATAATAACTCTGTTTTAATTTATTGTATGAAAAACCACAACAGCCTCTATATTGTATCCTACTCTTGTCATAAATATTATATAAACCAAACTGCAGATAAGCAATTTCGCCACGAGCGATTGTCTAGCTGTCACGGGCAGACGCGACGACGGCAATTTTATTTATTTATTCATTCTTTATTGTGTCCCGAATTCACTTTAGAATAAGTGATTGAAAAAATTGAACGTCAAACGAATTCTTTAATATAAAATTTGAGTACCCGATATACTTATGCCGATTGCGGCGAAGCAAGGTGTTTAGCGAGCACGATAGTATGCCTTGTCGAGCACTTTCTATTTAGCGGTACGGCAAGCTCACATTCATCACAGTCAACATTCTACATTCGTTAACTTTAATAGAAGACCATAAATATGAAAGAAATCAACGATAAAGATATGTCATTCCCATTCTTTGTTATAGTTATGTTAGCGTAGATAACATTTTTTTTTCAGCTATTTTACCAAATTTTATGACAAATAAGCACCAGGTATCAAAAGCTTGTAGCGTGTGCTTTCTTAAATTTAAACAAATCAAACCACACACACGACCACATCGAGTAAATTAGATGGTATTATATTAATAAACTGATTTTTGATCTAAAGAATTTTAATTTATTTACATTTAATTTCAATAAAAATAAGGTGTTTTATGTTTTAATAAAATGTTCAAAGGATATATGATTTGCTTGGAAGTACCAGGGGAGAGAGAAACAGAAACTTTTTTATTCAATGTAGATTATAAACAATACTTATTGAAATTCGCTTTTTTATTTCCCACTGGTTCGCATAAACCTCTTTTTTATGTACCTCTGTCTTAGGAAGAACCAGCAAGAAACCCAGCGGGACTATATTTTTTTTCAAATAATAGCTTACAATCAACAACACAAATTAGAAATAGCTTATTAGCGATCACCATTTTATTACTTAATAATTTGGGGAATTTAATAGAATATATATTTCTATAGAATTTTTCTTTTCATAATATAAAACAATATTTTTTATTATACGTGTTGTTTGGTATGTCATGTTTCCACCGTCTTTTTTCCCGCGGTGTCCTAAGTGGAAACTATGCAAAAGGCCTAAAGATCTCACGATGTCCTGGATGGATGGATCATCATCATCATCATTACAGCCCTTCACAAGTCCACTGCTGAACATAGGCCTCCCCCAAGTAATGCCACAAAGCACGGTCCTGAGCCACCTGCATTCATTGACTTCTTGTCTTACCTGGGCGTCACTCTATCTAGTGGGGGTCGCCCTGCACTTCGTCTACCGGTACGGGGCTGCCACTCGAGAACCTTTTTTCCCCATCGGTTATCGGCCTTCAAGCTATATGGCCGGCCCATTGCCACTTCAGCTTATTAATCCGTTGGACTATGCTATCCGGTCACTCTGGTTCCGAGCATAGCCCTCTCCATAGTTCGCTGAGTGACTTTGAGCGTCCTCATACGGCCAGCAGTGAAGAACCACGTCTCAGATCCGTAAGTCATCACTGGCAACACGCACTGGTTGTACAATCTAGTTTTCAAAGTTGGTTCAATTCTGCCCAGTGGTCGAATGAAGAGACCGATAATTAGAAGTAGGAAAAGGCGTACCACACTTTTAAATGCTGATTTACCAGGTGTTTTCCATATAACTTTCAGGAATTTTAATTCCTTTTAATTCCTAAAAATGTAATGTCTTTGTTGATATAAATCCTACACTATTCAAGTTACTCTTACCTGGAATTCTCTGTTTCAAGCTTGTAATTAGATTAAGGACGAAAATCCTTGTTGTGAACTTGGCTTTACATTGGGAAATTAGAAATTTAACATTAAAGTGGTTTGCAAAATGCTTATTGTAAAATGGAAACTGTGATACTTTTTACAATCTATATTAGAACATAAATGTTTCACTTTATTTTGGAGCACGTACTAAATCATTAGTTAAAGTTACAATAAATTATTTCACTGATGCCGACGGCGATTTTCGTGGGTTCCTTGCGTGTTACCATGACTGTAACTTTATGCAAAATGAATTGTGCTGCGCGGCTTCGATTGAAAGGGAGATAGAGGTATTTCACTTAGTACGGTCCTCTTCGCAGTTTCAGGCAAAAGGTTTTTAGGAGTATTTTCTTAAATTTATGATGATGGTAAATACTTCGTTTTATTTTTGGTTTTACCGAATATTTCTTTTTTATATTTATGTTACATGCTTAAACTGGGATAAACGCTTTTCTTTCTTTTTATTCTTTAAATAGAGGTACCAATTTTTTCCAGCTCAGTTTTTCCTACTTAATTTTTTATAATTATACTGATTACAAATTAAAAACAAATTATTATCACAACTACACATAGCCTATATTACTTATGAATAGGAAAGATCAGAGAAAGAATCCCTGAGATCAGATCAATAGTTCTAGAGATTTCCTCCTAAAAACAAATTTACAAGATTTTTTTTTAATTTTCGTCTTTTTTTAAAAACGTTACCCCCGTTACTTCGGCAATATCGGATCGGATCGAATATACAATTTTTTGGGTCGTTATGCACTATGCGCATGATCCTCTCCTATTATTATTTTTTACAGTTATTGTATAAAAACTTATTACAATAACTTCTAAATGAGCAGTCAAAAAGGGATGAAAGTTAAAGGCAATGTTTCGAATAAAAGAATCATTTTATTTTCGATATAATTTTATGAGAACAGGCTAGTTAAAAGCGAAATCATAAAAACCACATAACCGTTGTCACCAGACCCTGTTCCGTGTTTATGAATATTTTAACTGTCTCTCGTTTAACAGTCAACATTTTTTTATATTTACGTACTTTTTATTTGTTATTTAATTTTAAATGTTTGACATAACATTTTTTATGTATGTTCTCCATGGAGCAACAGTGCCCACCGGCGGAACGGAGGGGAGTAGTCATAAATATATATTTAGAAATTATCCTAGTACCAAAAATCTTCTTAATTATAATAATAATACTTATATGTGGAAAATTGCTATGGAATTTGTAAAAATACTTAGGACTGTAATGAAGCTGTTAAACTATAATTTTATAGACTACCGTGTAGTGACGGTGTACGAATATCCACTACCACATATCGTCCCGAGGGTGTCGTAAGAGGCGACAGAGTGAAAATGAAAGATGAGATGGACACCATCATCTTCCTGATAACAACTCAAGATAATTAAAAACTGCGGTTGCCAAAGCTCTTGCCAAACGTGGCAACCATGGCAAAATCCCCTCTTGTGGCAATTTATGAAGGAGGCCTATTTTCAGCAGTGGACTTTTTATTTGGACTTGAAAAAAATTAAATACCATGTTTCTGACAGTTATTTGTAAAAACTTAAATAAAAAACTTTTGAATATTCAAAACGTCCCGTCGTTCTAAATTCAAAGTAGTACCAACAAATTTCCGTTGTAAAAAGATAATTTAATTATAACTTTGTCTTTCACGATACACTTTTTATCTTAATCCCTTATAAAAAAATTAAACAAGTAGCAAACGCGAACTTCTTTTCTACTTTAATGGCGAATATATCCCAATAGAGTTATAATTTCGTTTTTAATATGTGTATGATGAGTGCTAAGAACTGAAGAGCCTTTTTAATAGTAACGAGGTGTTCCTTCTTAATTCTCAAAGATGGCAACGCATCTGCATTTTGATCCTTACTCGAGGATAGATGTAAGTCACAGTATTCACTTACCTTCAGGTGGATTGTGTGCTTATTGTCACCAGTATTCTAAACAAACAATTACAATCAATTTATCAATCATTTAAAATTTAATACTATTCTAGAAATTTTTTATAGAAAAAAGGATTTCAAATGAGCACACAGTCCACCTGAAGACATGTTAATACTTTAGCCTCTAAACAACTACATCTACCCGATTAAGGATCAAAATGCAAATGCGTTGTCAACCCTAAAAATTAAAAAAAAAACTATTTCTGATGCTATAATTTTTTTTATAAAACAGAAGAAACAAACGAACTTACCATCTACCTGATACCTCTGCAGCCCATCGACACCTGCGTCAAGAAACAATAGATAGTCATAAATAAAGTTACAGACTGTATGGAGGCCTGTGCCACTGATGGGCACTGGCCTCCCCTCATTTCTGAGAGGGTTTAAGGGCAAGGAAGTGTCCGCCGCGCTGCCCCAATACGTATTGGCGCACATCACATGTCTTCGAAATATTTTTTTTATATCTCTGACTTGCAGGTTTCCTTACGATGTTTTCCTTCACCGCCTGGCATGTGCTTGTTTTTACAGGATAGGGTAACAAACGAGCACACAGTCCACCCGATGGTAAGTGGTTGCTGTGACCCATTAGACATTTACATCTATCCTCGATTACGAATCAAAATGCAGATGCGTTGTCACCCGTGAGAATTGGATGGAATGCCTCGTTTCCAGTGAAAAGGTTCTCCGATTCTTTACACTTGTTATACGAAACACAGCAGCATTAAGCTATTATGTTACGCCGGTTACTTCTGTGAGTGCGTGGTCCTTCCTTGGTCGAGCCGACCTATTCGTGCTACAACTATACTACTAATATAATTTCAGCATGGCTATACCACGAATAAATATAAAATAGTCATAATATCTTTGAAATTAAATTTAGGTTTATAATATGTAAAAAACTTTTTAATCACGATTCATGGACTATACATCTTTAATTTTAATTCAAGTAGCCACTCGATAAGACTCTATAATTTACATTTCGCTAGAATTTTGTTTTAATATTTTCGAATGGATTTCCCATTTACGATCAGTCGTCAGTGCCTTGTCTGTCTATAAATTATATATAATCGGAAATAATATATATATATATATATATAATCGGAATCTCGGAAACGGCTCCAACGATTTTCAAAAAATTTAGTGTCCAGGGAGTTTCGGTGGCAGTAAATCGATCTAGCTGGGATTTATTTCTAGAAAATATCTTTTTGTCCGTGTTTACAGGCAATGAAAAACTGCTACAATATAAGAAGGTAAATTTTGATATTTTCATAATGCCTTGGTTCGCGTCCTGCCTTCGGTCTGATTTTTTTCCTTTTTTTTTTTGACTTCCCTTCTTTTGTGAGAAAATCTATTATTTCAAGCCTTTTTTTGTGTATTCTAAAAATACGAAAATTTTAATTAAACTAATTGCACTCATGATTTTTTATTAAAATAACCAGTTTAGTTTTTTCTATTATGTCAATAAGATCAAAATATTATTCATCAGTATGTAATTTTTATCGAAATGTAATTTCAAAAAAAAAACCGAGCAAGGCTCTGTCATCCGGGTACTTTTATAAATAATAATTCAACCTAATATCAAAGCAATTGTGGGGATTACGTTTATGCGCCTGTTAGTATTAAACGCCGACGCTACATTCGTCGGACGTGCGGTCTATACTTTAGATAGGTATAGTGCTCGTGTGGTGTGTATGTCGCACTATAATATTATCCAATTATTATATTCACCACGTATAACTCATTTATAAGGTCTACACTGAGAACTTGCATAGTTTTCAGTTGAGGAGATATCTTGGACTTTTCTATGTAAGTTAAAAATATTCATTATTAAATCATAACGATTTCAGTAGATTATTATATAAAAATATCCAAAATGTATCGCCAACAATTAACTGGAAATATTTATTCATCTAGAACAATTTAAAATGGTAAACAATATTAATTTTTCAAAAATAATTTTAATATTAATTGGTCTGCATTTATATTATATTTTCATGTCGATTTTTACAATTTTAATATTGTTAAGGAAAAGTTTTCATGCATTAAATACATGAATATTCTATTTTAAAAGTATTAGGAAACTATTTAGTTTTCGTCATAAGCAAAATTAATGATAAACTCACATAATTTTTTATATTCGTTACTATAATATCTAATAATACTAAATTAATAAATGAAACGCGTATTTTTATTTTTATGAAACAATTTATTCAAAATACAATTACATAATATGCAGAAGTAATGAATCAATAAATACAATCTTATTTATAATCATCAACATCAAAATAGCTCTAAAATGAGGCTCATAGAAATTGAATTAAATAACCTTTTGATCAACAACTGATTTTACCGAACTGTTACTGCACGTGACATTTGTTGTAAGTATAACAGTAAAATATTATAGAGCCACAGCCTTTGGGAAATATATACCTTCCTCATTTATTACCTCATAGGGAAATTTTTGCATAGTTATACCTTCCTCATTTATTACCTCATAGGGAAATTTTTGCATAGTTATACTTTCCTCATTTATTACCTCATAGGGAAATTTTTGCATAGTTATACCTTCCTCATTTATTACCTCATAGGGAAATTTTTGCATAGTTATACTTTCCTCATTTATTACCTCATAGGGAAATTTTTGCATAGTTATACCTTCCTCATTTATTACCTCATAGGGAAATTTTTGCATAGTTATACCTTCCTCATTTATTACCTCATAGGGAAATTTTTGCATAGTTATACCTTCCTCATTTATTACCTCATAGGGAAATTTTTGCATAGTTATCACACTTGGCAAGCAAGTTGGCATCCGCATTTTTTTAGTTGTTATTTAAAAGACGCTGCTGCTCATCTCCAGGTTTGTTTTCCTTTGTTGCCTTCTGGGATACCCGCAGGAAGATTTTTGGTACAAGACATTTTTAAGCCTCCATAACACAGTGAATCATGAGACACTAAACGAGATACTAAATCATTATGGTGTAAAATAATATTGCGGTTAAACTTATTATTTCATATATAAGAAAAAACTTAAAATAAATTATCACCTCCTCTTCTAATTTTCGAAAGATTCTTCTAAGGTTCGAAATACTAGTAGTGTAAATAGTGCACAACAAACTTTTTAAACCAAAATACTGGTCCAACAGCTTAAAGTTTAAAATAAAACTAAATCTTTTTATGCTGCCAGAGGTATAGCTTTGAATAGAAACGATTTTACATGCACTTCGTATATAATAAATAAAATCGTAACAAAGAACGGAACTTTTGTTGAATATAGGAATCGGGCATTAGCAAAACTGTAATGCTGCGACTTTCTATTCTTTCTTATCAAAAAAACTATTAAGAAAAAAAGGCACCCTTTTTAAGCGTTTACCGATGAACCCCTACTATAAGAAAGCGGTTAAGTGCATGGCTTGCTCAATTAGTGTTCTGTGATAAAAGCTCTCCCTACGCGATATCGACAATGTAACCGTATTCACTAAACTTCGACAACAACTTGATTTATTACTATTGTCCAACATACTTTTTTTTAAATTAAATTGACAAGCGAACTAACAGTCCACCTGATGGTAAGCGGCTGCTGCAGCCCGTAGACCGTTACCGTTGCAGCCTATCAGAACTCCACTGCTGAACATAGGCTTCATAGGAAGGATATTTGCCATAGTTGCCATGCTTGGCGGGCGAGTTGGTAACTGCAGTTATTTATTTTTTAGTTATTAGAAGGAAGACGTTACCGCCCAATACCTGACTTGTTTACTTCTGTCACCTCTGACGACACCCACGTGATGATATGGGCTATTTTATACCACCGTTTATTCGTGGTGGAGCCACGCTGCAGCTATATTATAGTTGTAGCACGAATGGATCGGCTCGACCGGGGAAGGACCACGCTCTCACAGAATACAAGCGTAAAATAGCAGCTTAATACTGCTGTGTTACGTATGGTGAGTGTAGAAATCCGGTCTGTTTGTCCTAAATAATAGCTGTCCCTGAGTGTGACAAGTAACAAAACCGCCAAGTAATACATGATAAAAGCATTAAACGATATTATACCTAATAACATCTTCCGTCCTATAAATATTTAGGCTTTGTTAAATTTAGTTTACACTTCTTTTGTACAAACTTTATTATACTTCATATTTATCCATAACATTAAACCATATAACTTTTGTCACTGTCATTCATTTTATAATAATAATAATAATAAAGACGTAGGGAATTGACGACCCCATCGCCCGCTGACGTAACAGTTAAGTGACAAAACTGCTACGTCAACGCAGTCAGTCAGCGCCTTGCGAGAGGTGTGAGCGCCGTGCCTCGGCAGAATTTAGGGTGCAGAGGCCCGTTTGTGCTTATGGTTACACACGAAACAGTGCCGGGCCTGGGCATCTCCCGTTAATGGACGCCCAAATAATGGATGATGGATAAGAAGATAGTGCGCAAAGGGCCGCTGCCTGGGGGTCGCCGGGGCGCGTCTGGAGCTGGCGCTGGACGCGGCAGCATGCGGGTCGCCAGCCGAGCGCTAGGAGCTGCACGGTCACCTAGCAGCCCTCCGCATCCATCATCCCCACCAGAAGGCTTGGTGTCGGCTGGGTCTTCTCGGACTCAGCAAGCGGCACCCGCCGCTGGTGGAGCACGTCGCATGCGTTGGTCACAAGCAATGAATGCAAACGCATTGCGGGCGTACTTTAGGGCAAAAGGGGAAGAAACTGGATGTTTGGCGTATCGGGCTAGGATGCATCGTCTTTTTGCTGAGCTGGAGCCATCTTTAACCGTCACAGAGCAAAACCTGGCAGACCGAGTTCGGTATATCTTGCGCTCAAATATATTTGATGTCGCCGAACTCGAACGGCTACGACGTGAGGCTGTTCCCTCGTCGGATGAGAATGCTACGGCTGAGGATGCGGCGCCACAAATGGTAGAGCAACCCGCAAACGTGGATGCCGCCGTGAATAACCCAGTTGTGGTTGATTCAAACGATGATGGAACAGTCGCCCAGGAACTGGAATTAGAGCATATGAGGAGTACATTGGAAGAGGCGATTGTGGAAACGCGCAGTACACCTCTCGAAAATCGACCGCGACTTCCCCGCATAGCCCTAAGCAAGCGGAATCGGGCTGTCGTGAGGGCTCTGAACCCAATGCTGGTGACCTATTTGGAAGCCAGCCGGGACCTTTGCGAGACGGACTCAATTCTTTTTGGCGCCGCGCTGGCAACCTGCCGTATCATAGGCGCCAAGGTTTACACGGCTGGACGCGCTACTGGCCATAGTAGCGCTATCCCAGCATGGAGAAGAAGAATTGAGGAACGTATCGCAAAAGCTAGAGCTCTCATCGGCAGACTGATATGCTTCAGATCAGGCAACAACAGGCCAAGAATTGTGCGCACCGTCAGGATGGCGTTTGCTGGGACAAATGTCAGTTTGTCCCAGCCGGATATAACGTAAAAACTGACGGAGCGCATAGATGATCTGAAGCAGAGAATCGCTGCTTGGAGAAAGCGGATTCGGCGATATACCGAGAGGTCGACACGGTTCAACCAGAATCGTCTCTTTCAGAGTGATCAGAAGAGGCTCTATGAATCATTGGAGCGACCAATGGTAAGTGAAACGGGTCCAGCACCGAATCAGGCCGACACTGTAGCATTCTGGCGCGGCCTGTGGTCAGAGCCCGTAAACCACAGCGAGGGCCCTTGGACGGAAGTTGTGGCGAGTCAGTGTGCGGGTATTACGCCCATGGACCCCGTCATCATAACGCCGGATGACGTAGCTGAGGCGGTCCGTAAGGCCCCGAACTGGAAAAGTCCGGGGCTTGACGGGCTGCATCACTACTGGCTGAAGGGGTTCATGGTGTGTCACTCTGTGCTCGCCCGACAGTTTCAAGAGGCTCTCAACCAGAAGTCGCTCCCAAGCCTCTTCACTACTGGGATCACTCATTTGGTTCCTAAAGACCAGGGTACCACAGACCCGAGCAAATACCGCCCCATCACGTGTCTACCGACCATATACAAGACACTAACATCCATTTTGAGCGCGAGAATCACTTGTCACCTGGACTCAAATCAGGTGATGTCGCGCGCTCAAAATGGATGTCGGGGCGGTGGTCGTGGAACCAAGGAACCACTCCTCATTGACGCGGTCATTGGCAAAGTGGTGAAACGCAACCGTCGGAACTTCTCCGCCGCCTGGATAGACTACAGAAAGGCATTCGACTCGGTGCCCCATACATGGCTAAAGAGAGTCCTCGAGCTGTACAAGATAGACTGTACAGTTAGAGACTTCCTCGAGCAGTGTATGGGGCAGTGGAGTACGATCCTTTGTCATCTGGGCGAGCGGATGATGGCTGCGGAGAACCACATAAGGATAAGAAGGGGTATCTTCTAGGGCGATTGTCTGAGTCCAATCTGGTTCTGCCTCTCTCTGAACCCTCTCAGTACCTTACTGGAGGGCTCCGGGAGGGGGATTTCAGCTACGGAAAGGAGGGACAAAAGTGACCCACCTTTTCTATATGGATGACCTCAAGTTATTCGCCTCCAGTCGCTCCCATCTTATGGAATTGCTAAACATCACTTGTGAATTTAGCAATTCCATTGGAATGGAGCTTGGGACGGATAAGTTGTATATGTTGAAAGGGGAAGGGTTGCTAACTCTGAGGGCGTAGACTTATCTATGCCCGTCAACTTAAGGACCCTTTCCGAGGCTGAAACTAACCGATACCTGGGTACGTCACAAAACATCGGTATCGATGAGACTGGTATGAAACAGTCAGTTTGCGACGTATTTTATGCACGCTTGACCAAAGTGCTTAACAGCCTTTTGTCCGGTGTGAATAAGGCATACGCATATAACGGCTGGGTCATGCCTGTCCTCATGTATACCTTTGGCATACTCAGGTGGACTCAGACTGAACTTAACGCCCTGGATAGAAAAGTCCGCACTACCATGACGTCCCATAGGATGCATCATCCGAGATCGTCGGTAATGAGGCTGTACTTGCCGCGGAAGCATGGTGGTCGTGGCTTCTTGAGCGCGCTCACCGTGCATAATCGCGAAGTGTGCAGCCTCCGTGATTACTTCCTGACGAGATCGGATGATCCATTCTATAAGGACGTCATTTCTTGTGATAAAGGACTTTCCCCTCTATCCTTAGCCAACGAGCAATGGCAAGACCCGGCAGTGCAGAGCATTTCCGACCGGGAGACCGTATGGAAGGAGAAGGAGCTCCAAGGGAGGTTCTACAAGACTCTACATGAGCCTTTCGTAGACACAGTAGCCTTCCTCCACTGGCTACGCTTTGGTGATCTCTTCGGGGAAACCGAGGGGTTTTGTCTGTGCAATACAGGATCAGGTTATTAAGACCAACAACTATCGGAGATACATCCAAAGGATGGCACCGTCGACATCTGTCGAGCTTGTCGCCATCCTGGTGAGTCACTTAGGCATGTTATCTCCGGTTGTTCGGCGCTTTCTAACTCTGAGTACTTGCACAGGCACAACCTAGTAGCCAGAATTCTACACCAGGAGCTCGCTCTGAAATACGGTCTCGTGGATCGGAAATTGCCGTATTACAAGTACTTGCCGGAAGCCGTGCTCGAAAATGATCGCGCCAGGCTCTATTGGGACCGGGCCATCATCACAGACAGGACTATTCTTGCGAATAAGCCTGATATTGTGCTGATGGACCGGGCACAGTCAAGGATATTTTTGGTCGACATTACCATTCCGTATGACGAGAACCTCGTGAAAGCCGAAACAGACAAGCAAACAAAATATCTGGACCTGGCTCACGAGGTGACCGACATGTGGGGTGGGCTGCCGACCGAAATTATTCCTGTAGTCGTCTCTGCAAACTGGCTAATCCCAGTCAGCCTCTCGGGTCATCTGAGGCGGCTGGGACTACGTGGCGGACCGCTCCGGGCTCAAATGCAGAAGGCAGTGCTCCTCGATACCGTCCGCATCGTCCGCCGGTTTCTTTCCCTTTCCCCCTAACCCTCGGCCGTTTGGTCTCCCCTGCCGAGGGCCTCCATCTGGTTGGGCTTTTATTTATTTATGTACTTTTATATTTATTTTATGTTATTGATATTTATGTATATTTATCTTTTCATTTTCATTTATAATTATATATTTATAGAACCCAACCAGATGAGAAAACTATATAGATACTCCAAATAATAATAATAATAATTTGGCAAAATTAATTGTTAATTCTTTTGAAAATAATTTAAAACTTCGGACGAAAACAGAAACTAATCTAACTGTGTGACTTCCATGAAATATTTGATGCTGGCAGAATCCACTAATAGTTGCCAAATAAAAAAATTAAGAGAATATTTGTAATGAATATCACGTATAGAACTTCTTTTCTGCTGAAGAGTGCCTCTAGGTAGATACCCTCTTATGTATTTCTGCCGACTAATATACTATTATCTTTTATATTATATTATATAAAAACCAAAGCTTTCTTTTTCTGTTTCAAAGTTTTAGAGAATCAGGTTACAGACACCACATACATCCAACTCTTACAAATCATATACAAGAACAGCATCCATTAAGATCAAGCTGAGACGGATCGCTAGTTATAAATAAATTCAATGCTTGCATTGCTGTGTTAGCTCAGATGGTTAACACTCGCTGTCAAGTCATATTACGCAAGCAACCCGGATGCGATCCCCGGCGGAACCAATTAAATTGGTATTTGCAATTTTAAGCGCTGATTTACCACGTGCTCGGTGGTGAAGGAAATAACCGTGAGGAAATCTGCATGTCTGAGTAATAAAAACAATATTTGGAAGACATGTGAAGTTCGCCAACATGCATTGGAGCAGCGCGGCGGACAATTCATTGCCCTAAAACTCTCTCAAAATGAGAGTAGGCCTGTGATCAGCAGTGGGACGTATATAGGCTGTAACTTTAACTTTTATTGCTGTGTTCGGGTTTGAAGGGTATAGGGAGCCAGTATATAACAGGATGTGAAGTATCCCATCTTAGTATCCGGTGTGACACTGCACCTGTAGCTTTTTTATATGAAGTTGGTTGCAGGTGTCCACGGACGGCAGTGGCCACTTATCATCAGGTGGACTGTAAGTTCATTTGTCACTACAGCTTTTCAAAAGAATCGAACAGTGACTTTATTACAAGATCCATTGTCTGCTTCGTGCTGATCTTGTCTATAAGATTTCTTTTCATATAATATTCATATAGCTCATAAAATTCTTGAAGCCCTGTATGTTAGGACTTTCAGTAGGCGTCACTTGCAAACAAAAAGGCATAAATAAATCATGCCGCCTGATTTATTTGCTTTAGATACAGGTTATCTTTCTTGTGCTTTTGTGTGAAGTAAAATGTTTAAGGGACATTGTAAAAGTTTATTTACATTACATTGAAATATATACTATTATTCAAAAACTAAAATTTAAATTACAGTCCTACCCACCGTGGTATCGCGGCACACTGTGAATAAAATATGTCGACGAGAAAAAACACTTCAAACAACTTCGAGTAATAAAATTGGAAAACCATAAACTGTTTCATGAAGGACAGATACTTTAAGCGAAATTCAATCAAAAGTTCGTCATTCAGTAAGTCACTGAAACTTGACTATGGCGCATAGTTCACCTTTTTTTAAACTTTTTTTTTAAACCAAAATTTTGACTAGTTTAACAGCTAATAAATACTTAGATTTAAATGGAATACGCGTCAATCGATACAGAAAAATTCATGAATTCATTATAGCCTGAAGTCAAACTCAAACTCAAACATTTTATTGCGTTCGTGTGGTTACATAAATAGTTCTTAAGTTGGATATATTAGAGCTAAATATGAGCCATGATAGGGCGTAGCAATATTATATTATATTATGTTATATATCAATTTATTCTTATCAATTTAGAAAGACTAATTTTATTTTATTTACTTAAACTACTTACTTAAAACACTACATTACTTTTAGGTTTAATAAACATTTGCAATATTTACAACGATATTAAAGAGGTATACATATTCAAAAAAACAATTATTATTTTTCACTGAAAAACTCTGACAACGAATAGAAACTTTTTTCAATTAAATATTTTTTAAGCTTTCTTTGAAATTTATACAACGATTCTTCTTTTTATAGAAATTTGGGAATTTTATTACAAATTTTTACACACATACCATGGGGTCCTGATTTAACTGTTTGTAATTTTGTGATAGGTGGAGCTAATTTTATACTAGGACGTAAAAAATGAGGCCGGGAGTATATTAAAAAAAGGTGTATATTCTTTTTAACAAATGTGCAAACTTCTAGTATATATATAGATGTAATTGTTAATATTTTTAATGAAATAAAGTAGGGTTTACAGCTGTCAGTGCTATCTATGTGTGTAATTATTCGGATAATTTTTTTTGTAAAATAAAAAATTTATTTACGTGTGTGCTGTTTCCCCACAGAAAAATGCCGTACTTGAGACATGCATGGGCATAAGCATAGTATGCACACGTGGCTGTTCTTGAATCTGTAACTTTTTTAAGTTCGTTTAGTGCATACGAGAAACGGGAAAGTTTAGATGATACTTTTTTATGTGTTCTTTCCAATTTATACCTGAATCGATGTTTATACCTAATAATGTATGTGAATCAACACATTCTAGTTTAATATCGTTGTAAGAATAATTTATAGATAGGGGGAATTTTTCATACGGCTTAACTTTGTATTATCTTAGTTTTTGTGTAATTTATGACGAGATTGTGATTTTTAAACCATTTAGAGATATCTGTAAGTACACTATCTAGACAGTTGTTAAGATTGTTGTTAGTATTATTGTCGAAAGGTATGACTACAGAAAGATCGTCGGCAAACAAGGTACAGGGGGCTTTGACTATTTTCGGCAAATCATTAATATAAATTATAAATAATAAACAACCGAGAACACTACCCTGTGGTATTATTTAGTGACCGGTGCAAATTGAGACCTGACTTTAATCACATTTCCACTGGCTAGGTTATGGTGTTCTATCTCTACACACTGCTTTCGATTGGTCAGGTATGATTCGAACCAGTTGTATGTTGGGCCTCTTACTCCTATTCCGTGTAACTTCCGTAAAAGTATGTCAAATCGAACTCGATCATAGGCTTTGGTCATGTCCAGTAAAATACCGATCGCGTATTTCTTTTTATCACAGCTGAACGCAGGCCCCTCCCACAGATTGCAACATAGGGGGGTATATTTGCCATACTTACCACGTTCCCGTTGCCAGCCGAGCTACTTAGTACCATGCCGGTAATAAGTATCATCGGATTTGAAATTTATTCTATTTTAAATTTATTCAAATACCACAAAATAAATATTTATTGAGTAAGTAAGGCAAATGATGGAGAATTTCCGGTCGGAACTTCTAAAAGTTTGCGTCATCTGTACAAGATGTGGACGAGCATTGTCTTAGAGAAGTAGTGATTAAAGAACCGGACGCTTTGACTGTATCTAGTGCATTATGGCTCGCCGCATTTCGGAGGAGGAATCAATGTTTCCGGTAAGCGGCTACGAGAGCGGCAACGGGAAGTCCCGTAAGCAGTTCTTTTTGCCGATGTTATTCGTTTGTTGTAGCAGCACTGTGTAGACGGTAAACAACCATTGAAACCCCTTTCCAGACTTTGCTCTTCCTTTAAGAAATCCTTTTCTAACAACAGTCCACTAGGTAAGTACCACGGTCTTACCTGTTTCTGCTGACAAACAGTAGCACTGCACTGCGCCGCTGTGTGTCAGTCTAAAGGGCACAGGTGGCCAGTATAATTAAAGGAAAGGCATTGTAAAGCATCCCATCTAAGTCTTCAGGGCACAACGCATCTGTACCCTTATTAACTTACAGTCTCTGCACGTGTCTATAGACTACAGTAGTCACGTACTCAGGACTGTAAGTTCGTTTGTCTTTTCATTTTTTTTAAATAAGATGTTTATACCGCCAACGGCAGATCGTGATATCTTTTGTCGGTCATCAAGCTATATGGTCGGTCTCTTGCCACTATAGCTTACTGATACACTAGGCTATCTAACTTACACTTGTTCTTCTGCGGAAATCTACGGACTTTATACTGTAGAGAAATGTAATATTATTTCTATTTGCAAAGTATCCCAAAACTTATTCAATAAAATCTAGAAATATTTAAATACGCACGAAGATAAGATAAAACTTTTGTAATATATAATTCAATGAAGCCTTACGGATTCCCGCGCCTCTGACGTAGTTAAGGAAAATTTAATAAAAGTTTTTATTTTATCCCTACCATTGATCTTGCAAATGTTAAATAGACC
Source organism: Parnassius apollo (assembly GCA_907164705.1). NCBI lineage: Eukaryota > Metazoa > Arthropoda > Insecta > Lepidoptera > Papilionidae > Parnassius > Parnassius apollo. The sequence continues at coordinate 5,591,532 of CAJQZP010000547.1, read as the reverse complement.
GAGAAAATATCTTCGTTGATTAACGCAATTTATTACCAACTTTAGATTATCCCGTCTCTTGAACATCACCTTTATTTTAACACAAGTAGCTTGATTTTTAAAATCTAAATACAGAATCTTTTATTTTTGAACTGTATGTATGTATGGATGGATAATGTATGTTTATATGTGTTTAAGTCATTGTTAATTGTGTTAAATTACGCACAATTTAAAATTGTAACTGTTGTGTAACTTAGGAGGTAAAGCAATCATGATAATGACGGAATATTATTTGTAAGCCTTGGTGATAGAATTTGTTGGTGGTGCAATATTTGTTAACAAATCTAAGCAGTCTGTGTTACATTAGATATATTTAATTATTTAACTTATCTTTTACCCAAAGACTCAAAGATTATTTAATCATCAATCCAACACCATCACAGCCTGTAAAAGTCCATTGCTGAACATAGGCCTTATAGATTGCCTCATAGGGGGAATTTTGCATTAATTGCCACGCTTGGCTAGCGGGTTGACAACCGCAGGTTTTTATTATTTTGGGTTGTTATCAGAAAGACTCTGCTGTCCATCACTTGATTCAGTTTCCCTCTGTCGCCTCTAACGCACCCACGGGATGGTATGGGGTAGTGAATATTCTTACATCGCCACTACACGATTTTAGTTTGAAGATTATTTAATAGACTTATATTAATACTTATAGGCTTCGTTTTAGATTATTTATAGGCTTTGACTGGTAAGGGTCTAATAATTTTTATTTATTTATTTATTTATTTATTACACGATTATAACATCATTACAGTTATTAAACCAATGCGATGCTATAACTAACCTAAATATAAGAAAACTACTGACCAATAAATAATGATATCTAGTATGAAATTTATCAAATTGATGGTAAAATAAAATACTAATTAAAAACATTACAATTTTCGACGCATTTGTATGCTGCAATTATGAATTTCGTCTCACTACATGCAAATATGTCAATATCCTGTGAAATGATATTAACATAGTGTATAGCCCGTGACAATGGTGCATTTTGAAGCAACTTCGTCCTAGCAGCGGGCACGAGGAGTAATGGGGGACGACGACGAGAACACACGTAATTATTAGGCACTCGCATCTTTAACGCAGCGAGCACATCTGGGTGATATATCCATCTACGTAATACCTTCCACACATATTTTAATAAGCGTGATGTCTCTTCTCACACTTAAGCGGCTGTAACCAACCATCCCCAGTTTAAACAGACTCGGATACATCAGTGGAAAACAAGGATAGATTCCGTACTGCCTAAAGTATAAAAATCGCGTGAATTTATTTTGAATTTTTTCAACCATGACACTATACTTGTTTTCATGTGGATTCCAAATACTTGCGTTCATTTCAAGTTGACTTCTCACGAGAGCATTGTATAAAATTTTAATAGTTAACAAATTCTGAAAATCCCTACACTGCCTTAATATAAATCCGAGACTCCTGAAAGCTTTTTTACAAATATTTAAAATGTGCTTACGAAAATTAAGTTCCGGGATCATCTCAACGCCTAAGTCTCTAATATATGTAACGCGCGGGATTACGAGGCCGTTCATTTCATAAGCATACTTCTGAGGGACTTTTGCACGACCATAACTCATGATACAACATTTATTAACATTGAAATTCAATTTGTTTTCCATTCCCCAATGTGCCAATCTGTCAATGTCCCTTTGCAGACTTTGGCAGTCAGAAGCATTGTTTACCTTCAAAAAAATTTTTAGATCATCGGCAAATAGCAAACACTGAGCCTCTTTAACGACCGTAGGAAGATCATTAACCATTAACATAAATAATAAAGGGCCAAGATTACTCCCTTGACTCACACCAGAATAAGTACAATACGGCTGCGATTCAAAACTTGTGAAATCTACGTATTGTTGACGTCCGCTCGGATAATTCGCAAAGAAATCTAGTAAACTAGGTGTAAAACCTAACTCCGCAAGCTTTACCAACAAGATATCGTTATCAACGGTATCGAAGGCTTTTCGGAAATCGAAATATGCAGTGTCCACCTGGCTCCCAGCATCCACTACTGGCACCACATAATTTATAAAGGACAATAAATTACTCCCAGTACTTCGACCTGGCCGAAAACCATGCTGAGCTTCAGTAAGCTGGGAGTTCACTTGATTATAAACATATTTATAAATAATCGACTCAAATACCTTAGCGATTGCACACAATACGGCCACCGGTCTTGTTAATACCAAGTCCAGAATGCGATTGTTTACATTAAGCACTTCATTTACTTGACGAAATCCACAATATGCTGCTACGTACTCAAAATAGTTTTGTATTTCTAAAGTCGAAGAAGGCATGTTAAAATCGCCGATCACTAACACTTTATCATATTTAGTACACTCATTTTCTATAAGATTAAATAAATATATATATTCTTTAACATCGCATTTTGGCGGTATGTAAACAACAGAACAAAAAAATAAACATTTTTCACTACGGTACACCGTCGCACAAACAATCTCAAATAAGGTCGCGTCCACATTAGCTACCGAAACGCGTTTCAAATTCAATCTGGAAGATGCAGCTAAGAGGACGCCTCCTTGTTTGCGTCCATCCACTCGATCACATCGCAGTATTGTGTAGTTGGTGGAAAAAGTTCGCCATTATGTATTGAACTATTGAGACCTGTCTCTGTAATAGCAAACAGGTCGCACGAAGAACCCAAAAGACTGGTATAAAAATCTGCTGTTTTTGTTCTCAGTCCCCGTACATTCTGATAATATAGGAGAACAGGTTTATTAGCGCTGTTCCCGACTTGCCGTTGCTTTTTGGGTGTTTCGAAACCACACCCATTCATTGTACTGAGTATTTATTGGCCAGCAATCAGTACAATTAACTTTCTCAAATTGCGATTCGGGAACACCTATCATAAAAGACGCGTAATCTCTTTTAGTTTTTGGGATTATTTTTTCAACTTTTATATCCCTCGAACCACAGATACTCTTAACATGTTCAGCTATAGCGTCTTCAGTTGTATCAGGATGAAGTGACCAAACGTGTAAAAATTTCTTTTTTCTCAACCGCTTGAAACGACGAAATTAGTGTGTTTCCTCCTTTTTTGAAATAGCTTAGGCTGAGTTTTCCTCACTTTTTTTGATTAACCACCGTTTTCCACTCGCCTGATTCTGCATTTGAAAGTTGATTGATATCTGTCTTTGTTTTAAGACAGTCAGTAGACGTACTTAAACGCTCCCGCTTTTGCAATGTAGTCGCACCCTTAGCCTTAGAACGTTCAGTTGCGCGACGTTCACGCTCAGATAACGCTGGAATTTCCGTACCTGTTGCTATCTCCTTCCCACTTTGAGTCATTGGCATGGTAGTGATAACTGCCTCGCACCTATTATCAGCATTGCCCAACCGTTGTTCAATTTTAGCAGACAATTTTTCAATTACCCGCTTCTGGTCATTAATTACAATAATATTACTTTCGATCAGCTGTTTTTGATCATCTATTTTCTTATTTTGCGTCTCAATTAACGCGGATTGTGCGGTAATTTTTGATGTTAACTCTTCTATTTTCTTAGACAATTCATTAAATGCCACTTCCACGTTGAATTTGGACATTTTTACCACTTTATGCAATAAATATCAAGAAACATGCGCGCGCGGCTATGACTATGCTATGATCTTATGTGGCGTAATTTAAATTTCAGATAATCAAATACCATTTGTTTATCAATTTTTAATTCTTACAAATAGTTCTTCTAGTTTTGCGGATAAAATGTAGCTTAAATCCCTCCTCGGCCATGCTATCTATATGTTCGTAAAGTTTCATTGCATTAGGTTGAGCCATTCCGAAAATTAGCCCGGATAGATAGAATTTTTTTAAGTTAATATAAATAAGCTATCTAAACCAAAATCCAAATGCAGAACCAAAACTACATATGCGTAGTTTGAAGACCCACCTCAATAGAAATTAACTGTTACAAGCAATATTTTCAGTCCGAGTGCGTAGAGTTAGTCTTTGATACAAGTGGTAATTTTGTGTCTCTTTGGCATAGCTCATCATCTTGTGCTCGTTCATGTTCTCATCAATAGCGCCGCTTGGACTTGCATGTGGGTTCACACATATTATGAACACAGTAAATGCGATAGTTTGTTTATTTAAACACCAAAAACGCAAATCAAGCCTAAATTATTGTAAGAAAATGCATTAAATCTAAAATAATTTGCAACCAACAACATAGTTTTATATGCATATGTGTGCGTCCGGCGGTGAACTTTTATGGGCTGAGGACTTTAATGGAGCAAAATTAAGAAGGAATACAATATTTTATTCGGAACGCAAACAGCTATAATAATTAGAATAAATAATAATAATAACTATAGTAAGCCAATTGAAGATCCTCACTAATAGAAAGATGTGTGCGTGAGTGTCAAAAAGTTGAGCATGGTTTCGGAATCACTTTAAATGTACTCAGCGCTGTCTACCTTTCTTTGTTGATGAAATTTGTATGTTGACTAATTTGTGGCAGTAATCCGACAGGACCGGATAAAGATCAAGTGCAAGACGGTTTGACGTGCTTTAAGGGACTTTGGAGTGAAACACCGTCACTTCTTGACTCCGACATACTTTTGAGAATTTTGACAAAAAAAATCCCAACCAATACCTTTAAACCAACCCGAGATTTAGATTATTAGATTTAGCAGGCGCGCTTACGAATCATAGATCAAAGAGGAAATTCACGTTGAGGGATAGTAACAAATATACACACAAATAAATATAACAACAATCAAAACCTAAATTACGCTATTAAAGTTTCGTAACTCCCTGCTGTATCTTCAGAAGCCTCGTATATACTAGTCGGAGCGTTGGCCGCTTCCCTAGCTGCAAATCTTAGACCCGGCCAGGTCAGGTGTGTGTGTATATAAATATATTTGGATCTCGACAACAGCGCCTACCGGATCAATTTTGAATCTAAACCATTTATGAATCAAATTAAAGTCACATACACGTCGACAGAAAAGTTTTATCTATAAAGATTAACAACAATAAAAAGTAAAGTTAAAGTTAGTCTATATCTTACCGCTATACAAAGGCCCCCGCTTATTTCTGACAGCGTTATGGAGTATTTGATACCTCGCGCTGCTCCAGTATACGCTAACAGACTTCGCATGTCTTCAAAATATTGTAACTCCTCAGACATGCAGGTTTGTTTACGTTGTTTTCCTTCATCGCCGAGCACGATGATGTATTTACAGCAATAGTAGCTAAAATTATCATAAAGTCTATGTACCACTCAAACAGCATTTTTATGTACGTGGTAGAGCACACTGCAGCGTATCATAACTACTGCACAGTTGGGTAGGCTCGATCGGGATAAGATAGTAATAAATTTCTAGTTAAAGAAAAAAAATAACATAATACATATACAAAAAACATACTTTATTAATAGCTCAGAAATATATACTATACTTAAAAGAAGTTGCATAAGTATAGAGATCAAGTCTCCTGTATTGTTAAGTAGTGATTACTAAGCAGCTGTTTAAATGATCCCTTACTGGTAGCGGTAAATCGTGTTTCAACTCTTATTGTTTAATAAATCATTCCAAAGCTTAAATATTTAACAAAGAGCTGCACAGGAAGCCCGTGTGACAGACGGGGCACAAGAGTGTCCGTAGAACGAAGACAACGATTGAGACAAGCACGTCATCAACGTCGATGACGGACGACAAATTCACGAAACTTTTCTGCCACCAGGGCGGCGCCACTTAGTAATGATGTGAAATATTTGGCGGATTTTATATTGGAGGAAGTTAATTTGTTAGAAAAGTGTAGAGATTAATGTTTCCTTCTGAAATGTTTGTTATATTAATTAGATCAGAAATTGAGGCTTTAAGTCCGCGTATTGTAACCGTCGGGTTATAACAATCAAGATTAAATAAATAAATAAACCAAACCATGGACATTCCTAAAAGTAGAAGAATAAAATAAAAGAGAAGTTAAAAATTTGTTAAAAATTAAATAATACAGCACTGATGATTTGATTTGCGTGTATACACACACTAGATACCGAAAAACTATATGATTAAAACGCAACTTTTCAATGATGATAAAATTCGCTCCAACTAGCGACATCTGGTGGGCGTAAAGTTATAATCCCTAATATATGATCAGCGCCCATTTGTGATGACGTTATCAGTTGATTTATATATTTCTTTGCAGTTCATTATGTTGGTATAATATTCTTCTAACAAATAAATTGGATTATAATATGCTCTTAGAACTTACTATAAAATTTATACTGCAGTTAAGCTCAAATTACTAAATTTTTTGTAGTATGAAAAAAGTGCACACATTCCATCTGATGGCAAGTGGATGCTGTAGCTCTGGACATATACATTTATACTCGATTAACAATGAAAATGCGGAAGCGTTATGACTCCCCTGATAACTGTGATGGAATTCCTCATTTCCATTAAAAAGGATCCGGCTATTTGACGCTGGTATTCTGTGAGAACATAGTCCATTCCCATTACATAACGTTAGAAAAAGAAAAATTAACAAATACGATGCCAATATCCAATTATCAAGAAACAAAAGAATGCGATCCGATATTACTTTGAACTTTGTTTGCCGCGTATTGTCTTCAGCCTCTTTTGGTTCCTCGTTCATTGAGAGCAAAATGGTTTTCGTTTTAATTGAAATGTATAGACAAATATGATATATTTAACGCGTTCATTTCATTTTAAGATATATTTTTTTTATCGCACCACCAGACGCTCGACTGGTCACCATTCCTTGTCGACATACCACATTACCACACATTTCAACCTTAAGGTTTATTTCATCGTTCATAATACATACAGCAAAGAAGTGAAATTAATAGCCAGCATCTTTGTTTCCATCTGATAACAATATTTCGCGTCTTCAAGTTAAGTTTAATAGGCTTTTGTTAAGCTGCCAGTGCATTTGACATCAGCACTTAATGCGCTGTTAGGTGGGATAATAGTCAAGCATTAGATCATAATGGATAAAAAGCAGTCCACTGCTGGACATAAACCTTTGTTCAGAGAAGAAAGATTTGGCGATCGTAATTCCAGACGTCTCGCATCTTCGCTGTTCCCTTTTTATTGATTGGGAGTGACAAACGAGCACACAGTCCACGTGATGGTAAATGGATGCTGTGGTCCATAGATATCTACATTTATCTTCGATTAAGCATTAAAATGCAGTTGGGCTATCAGCTCTAAGGTTCTGCGATGCCTTCAGTTCTTTACACTCACCATACGAGCACAGCAGCACTGAGCTGCTATTTTACGCTAGTATTTTGTGAGAGCGTGGTCCTTTCCCGGTCAAGTGGATCCGTTCGTGCTACAACCATAATGTAGTTGCAGCTTGCACGCTTTACGGCTCCATGGCGCAGTGGCTTAGCAATGAGTTAGAGCGCTAAGGGCCGCGGGTTCGATTTCCGCACGGAACAAGTATTTGTATGGCCTACAAGTAATTGTTTCGGGTCTGGATGTTTGTCCTTGTGAAATTTATGTTTGTAAACAGCCCTCACGATACAGGAGAAAATCCTAGTGTGGAGGTAACGTTTTTCTAAAAAAAATATTACAATAAACATAAAAATAAAGTAATATTCTATTTTATTCTTAGAAAAGAAAAATATTTATTTAACCAAAACAATAGTAAATAATAAGTGCACTCACAGACACTATCTTTGTGAACAGGCTATATACGACCTACTGCAGAACTGTCCACACAAGGACTGAAGCGTTTAATCAAGATTAATATTTCGCCATCTGTTGGGTACAAAAAAATTTTCCGAGCGTTTTCCTTAGTCTTTTACAAAATCCATAGGACGAAGAAGAAAAAGGAGGGGAGGGGGGGGGGTGACAGATTTGTTTAGGTCGCCATCACGCCATACTGGGAAGCAAATAAATGTCTATCCGTAAAAGTACCTTAAATTGCACTTAATAGTGTAATTTGAAACATTTTTAACCATTAACAAATAACTGAAGCCAACTGCGGCGATCTAGCTAGCTAGATAGATAACACTGCACGCCATAAATATAAACAAAAAGGAGAAAAAGAAAAATGTGGTACAATGGGCGGTCTTATCGCTAAAATAAATGAGAATTTAGGATTGTTGTCTCTACCATATCAAATGCATAATATTATCACGTTTAAAGATCGCAATTTGCGGCATCGGTGATATTTATTTATTTTTAATATCAACTTTTTTATTTTGTAACATTAGGTACCAGTCTATTAAGATCTTTTAGACAGAATTTTTGTCAAGGCGATCAGTCTTGACGGAGAATATGCATCTGTATAGGACAGGTTCATGGTGTACGAGTGTGTGCACAAATAGAGGTGTATCTTCTATTCCCTCACTCTCATAGGTAGACGGGGACTGTAGTCCGAGTCGACTGGAGAGAGAACAGGCGCAGAGCCAACGGATTTACGTGCTTTGCGAGGCAGGGTGTGAAACACTGCTGCTACTGAAACCATCTTCTCAGAAAGAGCCAATGCCTTATCTTGGCCAGATCTGTGAATTGTACCCGGGACCACATGACTAGCGATCGCGCTTACAACCACTGTAACAACGAGACAGTCATCCAGTCAACCGTTCTATCAGATATTGCTGAGGTCAATTGGCTATTAACAGTATTTCAATAATGATGATCGGACCATAAGAAGAGGAGTTTATCAGTAAGTACATCACTTCAGATTTTCCTATGTTGTTTAAGGCCAGCCTATTGATTTCCACCTCAAAATAAATCTGAAAAATACAACAAGCTATTTGAAATCGCAGAACCTGTTGGCTATAATAATAAAATATTTCTGATATAATTTTGCCTAAACTTTTTATTAAATATTGCTGATATCGAAACCAATAATTATGAACTAAACTGTAAAAACAATGAGGGTAGTTTGGGAGTTTTGGTAACTCTGTAAATACAAACTTTCTGGCAACTTGCCCGCCTTTGTTACTAGTGGACGTTTGAACACTATTACATTTTATTACTTACTTATTTCCCATATGAAACGAAGTAAAATAATATTTTTATCTTTCTACATAATCAATAAAAAAAATTACACAGTATAGAAGTGAAGTTTCATTCATTGGAGAAGAAATGGCAGAAGAACCTCTACAAGTATGTCTATCAAAATTCCATTGCTAAACATATCCTTCCCCTGAATGTCTAATAGGGCATTCCTCTTATATCTTTGCAGATGTCCATGTAATGCAGTAGTCGCTTACCATCAAACGGACTGTGAGTTCATTTGTCAAATCTATTGTAGGTATTAGGAATGTAAATAGGGAGTGCTGACAGCTACTGACCCTGGTTCTGGTTCTAAAAGTTAAAGTTAAAAGTTCTCCTCGTTTACTACTACGCGTTACTCTACTACGTGTAGCGTTACATTTTATACGTTGTAGAGCCACGCTGCAGCTTTATTATGCTTGTAACGCGAATAAGTGGGCGCGACCGAGGTAGGGTCACGCTCTCACAGTGTAAAATAGCAACTAAATGCTACTGTGTTTCGTACGGTGAGTGTAGAGAAAGGAAGACCCATTTTACTGGAAACGAGGCATTTCATCTTAGTCCTCAGGTTCGTCCCAGGTTAGGTCGTCACGCAACTGATTTTGATTCTTAATTGAGGATAATTGTGATGTCTCTAGGCCACAGCACTCCACTTTCCATCCACTTACCACCAGGTGGACTTTGTGTTTGTATGTCACAATTATTCTATAAAAGACTATTGTGATAAGACAAGCGACCAATTTTATTTCACTTACGTTTTTGGTTTCTGAAATCTATTGGTAGAATTTAATATTCTCTTTTGCAAAAGCGAGGACATTTGGAATTGCAAAATTTATACAACTTGTTTATTCGGAAAGCTCGTCAAAAGTTCGCTGAGTTACGTTATTTCAAATTGAATCAGTATCTGCTTTTTAAAGCTTATCTTTAAAATTTCCATTGCAAAATTAAATTTTAAGTATTTATATATACAGTTTTTGTATGTCATACTGGTGAGCGTAGGCTTCCTCTCATTTCTGAGAGAGATTCGAAACAGTTAGTCCGCCGCGTTGCTTCGCTGCGTTCGGTGGACTTCACGACATGTTTTCTGAATATTTAACTATTTAATAATATAATAATTTCTGAGAGTGTTATCAAGTTGTTTATCTGCCGCACTTCTCCCGTGCATGTTGGTAAACTTCGAAACTAAGATTTACATATCTATACAAATATATATAATTAGATAAGTACATACATATTTTAATTATTTTGATTATATATTTGAAAAACCTATAATAGGTCTTATATTTAAGCTGAATACTTATATACTGAATACCTTAAATGTTTTAAAAGTCTGATAGTTTTTTAAAATAAATAAAAAAGGTCAGATAGTGAAAAGAATCCACTACCAAATTCATTCCGTAGTTATTGTAAGATGCAACAGTAGCATTTTCCTTATAACAACTGGAAGCCACTATGGCAAATACCCTATAAGGTAATTTATGGGGGAGGCCAATATTTAAGAATGGATATTTAGTAGACCGTTATTATTGAATAGCTAAAGGAATTGCTGTTTCATCGACTATTAGCGACCCTTTTATCTAGAGTTATTTAGACATAATCATCAAAGACCATTTATTTCATTGCATCAATTTTGCGATAAAAATAATTTTCCTAGTTTTTCGAATAAAATGTACCGTGGATGGCTCTGGCAGCAATCTGGCATTGCTTACTATGGACTCGTAAAGTTTCATCACAATCGGTTCACCTATACCGAGCGAGAGTTACTTATGTCTTAAAAGCATGAACAACCCCTGAGTGTAACAGAAGCGAGTTGTTTCAACACTACATACAGACACTTCAATTTTATTCATATGCTTTATTGTTTAGACTTTATTGTTTGTAATGGGTCGACCGGGAAAGAACCGCGTTCTTACAGAATACCAAAGGACAATAGTAGCATAATACTTTTGAAAGCAAAATAATAAGTTGTTTCGTATTGTGAATGTAAAAGGGTATATTTTTAACGGACTTTAAAATAACAGAAGGTTCGCAATTCGACAGTTTTTTTGTATGTATGTTACTTTGACGATATCTTCGTTAATTGTGAAGTAATTTTAATAATTCTTTTTTCATTAAGAAGATAACTTACCGTGTAGCGGTGCTATAAGAATATCCACTATCCCATATCGTTCCGTGGGTGCAGTAAAAAGCGACGGAGGGATACAAATCAGGAGATGAGCCACGGCGTCTTCCTATAAACGAATACAAAAAGTTGCCAACACGCTTGCCAAACATGAGATCTATGACAAATGAGAGGCAATCTTTGGGGAACACATATGCTAAGCAATTAACTTTAACAGGCTGTAATAGCATGTAGATACAACTTCATATATTATAAATTTATGAAAATATTGGTAATGATAGTTTTGTCGTAACTATTTAGACAACATTTGAGCTTCTAATATTCCTGAGTTTATTAAAAATGTTTACGAATTAAATAAGAAGTAAAAGGCGACTTCAAAAATTATATTAATTTAATTAAAAAAAATATATTTGTACATACTGAAGTTGGAGCTTTGATTCTTCTACGTCTTAGCTTAGTTCTTTGAAGTTGGGTTTTACTTTTTTACCGTATTCCAAAAGGAGGAGTTATTCAATTCGAGTGTATGTTTTTTATGTGTGTTACTACGTAACTTTAATCTGGGTGAAAAAATTACGATGATTCTTTTTTTATTTGAAAGCTGGTACTTCTTGTGTGGTCCTATATAAATTTATTCAAGATCTGACCAGTAGTTTTTGAGTTATCTTTAATAACGCGTATTTAATTGACTTCGAATACATTGATTCAGTCCTATTGAAGTCGGATGTATAAAAGTTTTAATTTTACAACTTGTTAAAAGAAAGCATTCGAATCAAACGGTTTAATTCATGATTCATAATGCGTACTATAGAGGAGTGGTATAATTTGCAGGTATTTGTCTTTCCATTGATTTACCCACATTGTAAAGTGTCAAGTCAAGAACAAATTGGATCTTGTTAAGCTCAGACTGTTAAGTCGGTGCACTTGTTGTCTCCACTAATTATCGAGTAGTATAGTAGTCATGAAATAGCTTATCATAGTTGCAACGAAGCATGCAATCTTTGTCTAGTTATAAAAACACATCTGCATTTTGATTTTCACGATATGTCTATGGCCCACTGTACCATTTTTTTATAGATTTACCGTGACAAACGCGCACACAGTCCACCTGATGGTAAGTGGATCCTGTGACCCATAGACATCTACTTTTATCCTTGATTAAGAGTCAAAAGCAGATTGCCTTGAGTACTAAGATGGAATGTCTCGTTTCCAGTATAAAGGGTCTCCGGTTTTCTACACTCGCCATATGAAACACATTGAGCTAATATTATTGCCATTATCGCTGTCATTTAGCATTAGGTGGACTGCGTGATCGTTTGTTTATGTTCTTTTGTAAAAAAAACTATTACATAGTCAAATATTTGCTGATCCGTGAATATTCAGATACTGAGTCTCTTAAAAAATCTCTGGAGCAAGCAATGGTGAAATTTCTCATGGAAACAGTGCGTAAATCCATAGATTCGTGGCCAGACAGATTAAGGACTTATATAAAAGTCAAAGGTGGCCATTTTGAATAGAATATTATTTTTATTTTTTGCTGAGACTTTAAGAAATATGTACATATAAGTTTTAGTAATATTAAATTACTTCATTAAAAAAATGCATTTTAATTTGTAACAGAACTTATGGCCGGACTAGGTATCTTTCTGGTTTTGTTTACTGCAGTGGATCATATATATATATACATTTTATACTTTGAGGCTTTATAAAACTTGCGTTTAGCTCCTGTAGTCCCCTTAATTTACATAACATAGAAAGGACGGGAGATTACAAATTTCTGCTAGATACATTGTCACATAAGGATATTAAACTTGTAGCAAGCACTAGGGCAGTACTCGCGCGTAAATATTTTTTTCCGCTCCGATATCAACTCTCCATTCTCTGAGAATCAGAGAAAGCGAAGACATTGTTGACGAAGACACAGGTTATAAGCTTTATTAATTAAGTGGCTACTCGCCCCGGAAACGTCTGGATGGGATTGACTAATATCTCCTTATTTAGACTTTAGATAACAAATGGCCATTTATTTTATCAATTTTTCGCTTAAAAAAATCGAGTATTTATTATGAAATAGATTAGCTGAAGAACAGACCCATCCCGACATTACTTTGTATCTGTTCGTAAGCTTTCTTCACAATCAGTTGAGCCGTTCCAAAGATTGGCCTAGAATAATAATTTTTATTTTTAAGAATTTAAAAATTATTATTTATGTCCCAATAGCATGCATATAACATGCATAGAAATATTGCAGGCGGACGCTTTAATTTTATGTATAAATAGGTACAAATATAATTTAAAGTTATATGTACCTATATTTATAGATTATATATTCTTAGTATCTTTTCAACATGTAAAAGGGAACATTTTTCGTATTACCTCTTCAAATTCTCTGAACGTCTAATATTAATATAGAAATACGTGAAAAAGTGTATATAAGAATTTTAATCTGGATTTCTTTAATAATAAGGATCTTGCATGACGTTCAACGTGACCTGGTGAAAACAAATAACTCGAAATTATCGGCACGTCTGCTTGTGACGACCTGATTCACTGACAAATTGCTGATTACGTATGATATGATGAGAATGGTAGTCTCCAGCAATATCTGTTCCCTTATTATTATAACATAAGTTACATTATTAAACAAAATTTGTCAAAATAGGAAAAAGTTCAATTGCCAACATGTTAGAAGTATTACACAAAAATAAAAAATAAATAAATATATATATATATATATATATATATATATATATATATATATATATATATATATATATATATATATAGTTGGAACAAATTTATTAATATTTATAAATTTAGATGAGAATAACAATTTTACTATATAAACCATACATTATGTCCATATAATTAAAGAAAACACAAATTAAATAAGTCATTTCACTCGGGTAGTAATTAAATTTCGCATTATATTAACATAATCCCTTATTAAAATACAAAAATGAAAGGTTATCCTATTTTTATTTAAAAAAAGAAATATATTGTGTAATACAAGCGAGCGATCGGATAATGATGTTCACATTGTCTGCCCCTTATTGTACTCAGAGTTTCACATAAAAATTTTCTCTTTTGTTTTCGTTGATATGAAATTTTTAACTATGTACATGTAATGCGGACAGTGAAATATTTTTATGCTGACTATTCATATGTATTTTTTTTCGTACACAATACCTAACGAATCCCGGAGTCCCAATAGAATTGGCACAAAAGTATTTCATTATATTAAATACAAATAATAATATACCTTTTTATAAAACTGAACTGACAAAAAAAGACTTGCCCTACCTCTGTAATTTTTCCTGCAATCCTTTCCATTAATTGGTTGATGGAAGAAATTGCTGTCGGCAATCAGACCACGTATACATACCTTTTGTGTAAATAATTTCTGTATGTTAAAGTGTGCAATAAAAAAACTTTACTCTTGTATTTACTTCTCTCATAATTCGAATTTAGAACCTCAATTCTGTATTCAATAAAATTGCATATTATATCTATTTCAAATAGAAACCACACAATATTAAAAACGATAATATAGAAAAACTAAATCTAAAAATTTTAATTGTCATAAAGACCTGCCGCCCCGTGGTATCGTGCCAAGAACGTTGGCTACATTTCCTCGCTGAATAGCTATACTAAGCCTTTGAGTGAGAAAAGAACTAGCCCTCTTATCACCAGCAGCGACGATCGGTCGTGGATACAGTTCCTTTAAGAACTTCACCACACGTGAACCTCACGGACCGATAGTCTCTACAGCAAACGCCACAAATATGTAGTCATTTCTCAAAGACTTATATTTACTTAATTCAATTACCTCTGATGCCACCCCGGCTCTTAAAGAGGTCACCTTGAGATGAGATGAGAGGGCTTGTGTCAACGCATCATGCAAGTAGCACCCCACACTAGGGTTTTACCTCTCTCCCAAGGCACCAAAGTCATACCGTTGTGTCTCTTGCCGTCGTCTCTAAATATTCCGCAAGGCTTTAAAACCGAAGGAATATTTATGGAGACAAAAGCCTTTCGGATGACTTCGTTCAAAGAGCCGTGACGGGAAAACCTTTCTGCACTTTTCTTACATGAAAGTCCGTGGAGCCCAAACTCATCGACGCTGCTACCACAGGGGCACTGGTGAGGTTTACAAATTACCGCTCCTAGACAGATTCAAGCAATGTGCCGAGATTACTTGATGATACAGCTTGTAACCAGTGACTAGATTCCTTAGTCGAAACGACTAGAAGGCTAGCCTGATCTTGGTCACTGTAAAAATTGTGAAATAAATTTTTCTGGATACTCCGTACCAATGGAATATCCCACTGTTTTTGTTGGTTAATTTAGTCATGTTTGCCTTACCTCCGCAGCAACAGTCAAACAGTCAGTCAGTCACTCCACCTGCCAGCAGGTACTGCAGCCCATGGATATCTGCATCCAACTTCAAACAAAGATCCTTCTGATAGATGCGTTACGACAGGCTGTGAGGCATTCCATCTTAGTGGAATGTCTTACAGCCTGTCATTATACTGGATTCCCGCACCCTTCAGACGGAACATAGCAGTGTGAGTAGCGCTGTTTGGCAGCAGACATTGCTGGGATAGTTGCGCCTACCAAGACACTTCCATCTAGACACTACTTGTAATCTTCGCGTGATGATATGGCGAAAGAAAACCCATCGCCCTATTTTGTCTTGTGCGTGGTATCGATTTTAAATGGCGTCAACCATCTTATATACGGTAATACCTAGACTGGTGATGGAGACCAGCGTTAAGTGATCTTGGTCTTGACCTTGGTCTTCGTGTATGGCAGCGCATCTGAAATTTGATACTTAGGGATGTCTATATTTTATTTGATTATCTATACTAGGATGGTATATGGTCTACAATATCCACTTACCATCAGGTACACTGGGTGACAAACCCTTATTATATAAAAGAAAAAAGAAAAAAATATGCGTACAGTTCATATGCGGTAGTGGTTAAAACCTTCAAATGAAATTAATAATAAAATAAACTTCTAACCTATCGTGTGTACTTCCTAACTTCCTAGGATCTTTGCTTTTTATTTTAATTCAGAATTAATTGACCAATTGTAACCATTTCGTGACCGGTTGAAATAATTTTAGATCCGATTTCTATGATTTATTTGAGCAGCCATTACACTCATATTGTTCGAATAATCCATTGTTCTTAAATATTAAAAAAATGTAATGTTATAACATTCAGCAGAAAAACAGACCTATAGAATTTGATTAACCGGGTAACCGAGTTGCGGGACCTGGGCATGTATTTGTATCAAAAATTAACTATATAAATGACTCTATAACATATTCAAGACATATATAGTTAGTTAAGATATCCAGTAAGTTTACGAATAACTCTAGAATATTGTCTAAAAACTTCGATTGTACACATCGCAGGAGTAGCCTAAAACCAACGCCAAAATATGTTGTTAGTCGACAAATTCTCGGTAGCAGTTTGGAGTCCGGAAGTTGGCGTGTCCACCCCATGCCTTCGAAAGCACGTAAAGCCGTTGGTCCTGCGCCTATTCTCTCTGCGGTCGTGCCGGATTGTCGGAGAGTAAGAGAATAGACAGTGCACCTGTATTTGTCCACACACACACACACACACACACACACACACACACACATATACACACACACACACACACACACACACACACACACACACACACACACACACACACACACCACACACACACACATGTACTATAATCTTGTCCTGGGCAGTTGGCTAGTCTCAGTTTGGATGGCCGCCATGACCGTAACATGCTCTGGAATAGATTGTAATTAAAAAGCAATCCTATCCGTTCCTTATTATCTACCAAAGTAAAGGCATCTTTGATGCAATAAACTGACATCCGAGATGAATGTAGATTATATGGAAAAAATGTAAGTTTTAGAAAGGGAAAAGGAAAATAATCTTAAGTGTGAACCCTAAAACAAATGTTATAATGCCTTCTGTACTTCATTTTGTCACATCTATATAAATCTGTATACCTACAACGATCCATCTTATCAAAAGTCCACTGCTGTACATAGGCCCACTGATGGACTCTTAGGTGAATATTTGTCAAAGTCGCCACGCTTAGCAACCGGGTTGGCTAACACAGTTTTCTATATTCTTTTAGTTGTTATCAGGAAGAAGCTGCTGCTCAATTCCTGGTTTATTTCCCTCTGTCGAAGACACCCGCGGGAAGACGTGGGGTTGTGGATATTCTTACACCGCCACTGCGGTATATACAAGTCTGTGTAATGGTCAATTAGCTTATTCAGCCTTTATAAGAAATCTTCAAGAGCTCATAACAGTAATAAATTCTACTCGTACAGTCTCGATTTTTAATTTTAATAACGTATTGTAAAAACAGTCTACTTTCAGTAATTATTTAGCCTTCAGAAGGTTAAAAAGACTCCGCTAAATTATCAAAAACATCATCAGTACCCAAAGAATGCTACAAAGCCTGGTCTCTCCTACATCTGAAAGAAAGAAAGAACATCAAAAACAGAAAGGCAATCGCTGGACATATTTTAGTGTCTATTTTATAACTTATAATCACTTCGTTCTTAAGCAAAGTTGACAGTACATGAGTCATATATATTAAATATTATTAACCTAGCTAACTAACTCTATGCTACTTTCTTGTACTCTAAGTCTTTGTGATTTTAAGTCTATATTAATATTAGTTTATGTCATTCACTCCAGATATGGTGGATAGATGAACACGCGTCTCCGAGCGTGGTAACTCAAGAGAGCCGTGGTAGCCCAGAAGAGTCGTGATACTCAGATGGGTAGCGCTCGCTGCAAACTTCACACTATTCTAGCAACCTGGGTTCGATCCCCGCCGACACCAATGAAATTGTTAAATGCAATTTTAAGTACTGATTTACCACGTGCTCAGCGGTGAAGGAAAACATAGTGATTAAACCTGTATCTGAGAAATAAGAAAAAGAAAAAATATTTCGAAGGCATATCAAGGTTCGCCAACACGCATTGGGGCAGCGTGGCGGACACTTCCTTGCCCTTAAATCCACTCAGAAATGAGAGGAGGCCTGTGCCCAGCAGTGGGACCATATAGGCTGTAACAGTATTCCTATGTTCGTTTGGGACTTATAAGCCGCATGTTTAGGTTGGACCTATTCATTATTCATCACAGCCTATCATAGTACACTAAAAAATAAAGGCCGGGTAATAGCCATTCCCATAGATTTAATCATACCCCCTGTGATTGTGATTGCCGTATTTATCTTTTTCGGCAAGGGTGTTATCAACCGAAGTTATTTTTCTTTTGAGTTGTTATCATGAAGATGCTGCTGCTCATACGTTATGTTTCATTTACCTGTGTCGCCTTTTACGACATCCTCGGGACGATATAAATTAGCGTAGGATAGCCAACCGCAAATTTAAAAAACTAGGATTTGAAGTTGGAAAAACCAGGACAATACAGTATAAAAACAGTACGCAGTAAGAGCCTTCTTAACTGCGAACTGAACCGAACCGAAAACGTGGCAAAAGTATGTACTATGTGTGCAGGTATCGATTTGTTTTTACTTTTTATATGTGACTACTCTTTTTATATTCAATCGATAACATACATAACAAAATAAAAACACTTCGTCACGCCATCGTTTCGCTGTCTATTTGATTCCTTGAATTTTTAAAATACATGACCTTATCAGGGCGCTTTAAAAATCCAGGATTCTGCTTAAAAACTATCCAGGACATCCCAGGACACTACAAAAATTAGTATATGTCCTGAAAAAACAGGACGGTTGGCAACACTAGTTAGCGGATATTCTTACACTGGCATTGCACTGCCTTTGGACCTATAACAAAACAGGATGTGTAAACTGTGTTACTTACCTGGCATGTTGTAAACGGCGACTTTCCATCTACCCTCACATTTTTCTTCTAAACGTAGTTTGAGTGGCACGCTCTATGGACTGCCTATCCCTTCGGTATTATACACATAAAGTACATGTATATGTATGTATTATTTAATTCAGCCGCCTCTGATACCGACCAATCCTAAATTACTTGTATTCAACAATAAGGTACTCTTCTTCTCCAGCCCGCAAATGTCCACCTGGACATGGGCTGGGACTCTCTCGTTGCAGGGCAATACGAAGTAATTGTTAAACATCTTTTATCGTCATTACGACCACAAGTCTACTGATAAACATAGGCCCCTCACAAGAAATACCACAAAGCACGGTTTTGAGCCACCTGCATCGATCGACTTCCAGCATGTCTTATCATGTATATATACATATAACCAAACATACATATATATATATATATACATATAAATACATACAGGATAGATATATACAGGATGTTAGTATAAACACCGTTGTCCTTGAAACAAGTGGTTTGGTCCTATTATTTTAATCTTGTTTCTATCTATGTACACATTTCGCCCCGTGGCGTGGGTGTCGCAAGAGACTATGGGAAACGCCAAAAAATTATGGCTTCCAATAGATGGCGTTATAACTATCTTTACGATACACGCAATGTACCCAGTTCTCACGTAGTAAATCAGTATGTACTTCAAATTGCAATGAAAAATTTCAGTGCTGTTAGCTGGATCGAACGTAGGTTAGTCGCGTACTGTAAAATTTAGGATCTAATTTAATTTATTTTAAGAAGAGAACTACTTTAAGAAGAGACCTGTGGAGTTTTTAAACGAATTAATTAACGCAGGTTTTATTATTTTTATATTATTGTACATACTTTGGTTACGTTAGACGTACGTATTCTGCTTTTAGTTACTTTAAAAATTAAATGCATTTTTACTGTTATAAATAGCTTGTTGGTCTAGAAGTTTCGACGCTCACTCTTAATGAGGTGCACGTAATTTCTGTCATTATTCGTTGTGGTACACGCGCGAATAACCAGCATGAGCAGTCAGAGACGGGGGTCCGCACTCCCCCGCTCGGACAGCGGTTAGATAGCTCAAAAACGCCTAAAAAGGCGACATGATGATTGGTAACAATACCAAATCATAAACCATTCATCATCATCCTCACGTCATTGCCTTTCCTTTTTTTCCTTAAAAAACCTGAGTCAGATGGAGCTGTAAGAGTCACATAGACTAACAGCGTTAACATCCAGAAACTAGAATGACCAGCATCCCCCTTAGTTGCAGTGTGACATAGCTTCAAGGGTGCAGAGTCTACGAGGCTATTTCTGTCATCATCACACTTGTCAAAACTCACATATTTTTCTGTGTGACTACATATTTTAAATAAAACAACTTATTTTTGTCTTCAAACACGTTTTTAAGGGGTTTGCCATTGTCTGGGTTTAACAGGGGTACGTAGGACTACGAATATAGGTTTGAGAGAGCGTAGTCTAAATGATATAGAGAGTCAGTATAATTACAAGCTGAGAGGCGCTCCATCATAGTTCTGAGTAAGTGACAGCGGATCTGTTGCCTTCTTTGTTTGAAGTAAGTTGCAAGTGTCCATGGACTACGCTACCTACTTATCTTTCCTAATTGAGTCCATTATTCTACTTTATGTTGCGTATTAAATACTAAAATAAAAATACTATTTTTTAAATAATATATTTACTACATTATATCCTCTAAACTTCGGAGAATTAAAGCTATAGTATCTTTATGTGGAGTTTAATTCTTTAATTTCATATATGTAGGAGTCAGACACGCCATTTTTTTAATACTAGTATTGCTATTAACATTACTAATTTTCCCTTTAACCAGTCCTGATAAACTGAAAATGCTTGTGTCAGGAGTTGCTCACGATAGTGTTCGAATAGTGGATTCTAACCCACGACCTTTAAAGTTCACGGTCCGCGCCCTGCCATTAGGCTACTGTCACTTCCAAATTTAGAGATTTTACTATAATAGAAATATTGATAAGATGAATAAAATGTTCTTCAATGATTATGTTAAGTCTAAATAACGCCACATCAATAGATTCCACCCAGGCGAAATCAGAGTGGATCGCTTGATATAAATGTTATTTTAAAATTAACGTACCTAATAATGTTATGTACTTGCGTAAACAATTATTTTTAAATATTATCCCATTAATAGAAATAATTCAATTAAGGCCATACCCCTAGCTAACGACCTTGAGCGTTCCGTCCGCCGACTATCGCTACAATATATCGCGTAAGAAATCTGCAAGACGCCACCTACTGGTACGAACGTAGTTAGTTTAGTTAAGTTTTATAAAAAAAAGACGTGTGGCACTCGGGGACTGCCGCGGTAAAGCTATTGCATAGCATTTTGTATCAACTTATGCAATTATAATTATTTATTTATTTTATTTATGCAGTATTTCTTTTTCTTTGATATTAATTCAAGTTACTTAGGTTAATCCAATCAAATTCAACCAGATTTAACCGAACCCGCGTTATAACGAACTCACTATTTGTGAAAAATACTGTCATCGGCGCAGGCGCCGCGTGCCTAGCGGCGGGCCGGGTGCAGCCCAGTCAGTTCAGTCGTCGGCTGTATTCGCGTTTTGTTTAACGAAAAATAAACAAAAACAACAATAGCTTTTTCACGTAATATGGGGACCTGCTATCAAAACATTACGTATATAATTTAACAGATAACAGTGTCATTGTCATCTCAGCTAGACAGCTAACTGAACACTAAACTGATATATTATATATTACAACAGCCAAATTAAATAACAGGCACACCAGGCAACTAATGAAGGAAATAATATATTTTTGTTTACCGTTATAATTTAGTGTTAGTAAAATAAGCTCTTATTAATTTAGCTTAGAGTTTAAATTAGTGTAAGCTATACGCAATACTTGTGGCATAATGAATGTAGGTAGTATTTTATTGACTCCCCTTGTCTCGGCCGACGCGACGGTTGGACCGTAAACGTAAACAGATGACGCTTTCTAACGATAATGAATATAATATTATAATAGTCAATGGTTCATTATTCTAATGTGTTGTAAGATTAAAAATATATAATGAAATATATTATCTGTTGTATGTTATAACGCCCAACTTTAGGGGTGACTGACCGCGCGTACAAATGCAGCTAGCCTCCCCCTCCCGCACCTCACTAATCGTCGCTTCACACCGCTTGAGATAAGACGATCTACTATCAAGCGCTAACAAACCCCCGTCCCGGACATAAGGACCTATGTCCGCGAGTAAATTGGCAATTAGAAGACGCTTTGTATTGTTGGTTTTTATAAAAACTATCAACTGGGCAAATGATATCTGGCCCTTTGCTTTGTGAAAAAGCATTACAGTTAAATAAAAAATTAGGTGACGGCGGCTCGTTTGTCGCAAGTAACGGATGGTTATATAGATTTATATCTCTTCATGGAATTTAATCAATGTTTATTAAAAAATAATAATTTCTTAATAAACATTGATTTTCGTTGAAATTGTTGTTTTTAATAAACACATAACATTATGTATGTACATATGTACTACAAATGCACAAAACCCGCTTTTCTTCATACATTCGATCATCCGGATTTTCGATTATCCGAATCCCTAACGGCAACAATTAGTCCGGTTAATCGAGTATATATTATATACATATTGAGAATCTAAATTGAGAATTTAAACTATACGCGTGTGTGTGTTTGTGTGTATATAAAGAGGGCTACTTTTAATATCGCTCATTTTAATATCAAAAATTTAGGTTATCTTTATAGCAGTATTATATTTTCAATTCAAAATTAGTACTGCACTTGTGATAATAATAAAATGTAGGTATGTATATAGAGTACTCACTCATTTTCTTTCACTATTTTTTTCGTGACTTTCTTCATTAATAATAAATGCACTTTGTTCATTCATATTCAAAATTTCAAAACACTTTATACACAAACACCGTGTCGAAGACTGAGGAAAAGAAACGACGTTAGACCATCGTTAGACAATGCACGGCCTTCAAGCCACACCTCCGTGCCCGTCGGAGTGGGGAGCGTGAGGTTTTTTTCGTTACGGAATTTCTGGATTTTCCCGCACTCAAGGCCCGCGATAGAAGCTATGCAATAGCTTAAAAGCCAAGTATTTAAGCTGGAACCGCAGCAGCTCGTACAAGTCCCCGTGCGGCGGAGTGCCGTTTTAACGAGGAACGAATAAGTGCGCTTTGTTTCTGTAGTCTCTTTGTATTACGCCTTAAATTATTCCCGCAGAGCACATTACAATGAAGATTGTCCGTTGTTTTGTGATGAACATTTTTATTTTATTTTTCAAACGCTAGAATAGCTGCTGAAGTTAAAATAAAGTCTTTTTTAATCTTATCTTATCGTACTCCTACTAATGTAATAAATGTGAAAGTTTGGATTGTTGGATGTTTATATATTTATGGCTCAATCACGTAAAATCTACTAAATGGATTTAATAAAACTTGGCAATAATATAGATTATAAGCCGGAGTAGGACGTTGGCTATATTTTTTGTAAAGCAAGACTATCAAAAATTGCAGTTAAAAGAAAATCAATTAAACTTCTTGTCTTGTGCTGCGTAAAATTTACTAAGTAGAAGATAGTAAAAGTAATTATAAAACTTATTAACGATTAGGATTCTTACCAATATATTTAAAAAGTCATCAGAATAATTTCTTCCTTATCTACATATATAAAAAGAAATGTTTTGATTATTTTAGACGCATTTTATGATATTACTCCTCATCAAATGTATCTCTGTATCGTGACGATTACTATACTCTTAGATAATTGAAATTGGACATTTCGTGTATGCAACATCATGAAATAAAATAATTTACGCAAGAATATCGCGGCTACCCCAGTTTTATGAAACTCGTACCTAGATGGCGCTATGTACATTATTAATCGCACATAACAGTTTTTAATATTCCTAAATAATTAAACCTTAGGGCACACAGAAGCAGTCTGGAAATGAAGGTTCCGGGAACGGGAGTTTTAACAATTACACTTTAATACGTTCTGTCACACAGAGACCGGCTGGGAGTGTTGAACCAGTACCAGTACCGGGGCCAACGCTATGACAAACAGGTGGATGCCACACAGAGCGAGACCATTTCTTACTGGTAACGAGGCAGTTCATCTTAGTTCTCATAGGCAACGACTCATTCGCACTTTGATTCTTAAACGTGGATAAAGTATCGGTGGACTACAGCAATCACTCACCGTCAGGTGGACAGTGTGCTCGTTTGTCCCTTACTTCTATAGAAGCGTAAGTACCTTCGTTTTTGCGCTTTTACTTAAGACTTTTCATGACCTTAGCAAAAGAAAATATTATTTTAATTTCTATTGTTACAGGTGAACATCCTATACGAGAGCGAATATATACGAATTATATGGTTTGTCAGATACATTTTCAGATATAAGCTTATGATATAACACCATTTTCTCATAAAACTTTAAGTATAATATGAGCACAATGAACAATACAAAACCAATTAGAAAAGGCTTAGTAGCGATCACTTTTGCGATTGTGCAGGTCAATTTTTGTATATTTATTTATTATAAGCCGTTGGTCTTGTGCCTGATCCTGTCATGTGAGGTCATGTCAGGTTGCCGTCCCATCTCGTTATAGGAGTGAGGGAGTAGCAAGTGTCCCTGTGCTTGAGCAACAACTCTTGCACTGTAATCGTGAACTGCGTAGCCACCTTGTCTCCGTTGTGATTAGTTGACGCAATATATAGATATTATAGAATAAGGGCGACAAACGAGCACACAGCCCACCTGATGGTAAGCGGGAGCTGTGGCCCATAGACATCTACATTTATGCTCAGTTAAGAAATAAGCTACATATGTGGTGTCATCCCTGAGAACTGAGATGGAATACCTAGTTTCCAGAAAAAAGGGTTTCTAAAGATGCTGCTATTTTACACTGGTATTCTGTGAGAGCGTGGTCTTTCCTTGATCGAACCCAACCATTCGTGCTATAACAATAATATAGCTGCAGCATGGATCTACCACGTTTAAAAAAATTCGGTCTGGGGGATATTATTTTAAGTTGTCTTCCAACTTTTTTCCATTTTTTGTACCAACCATTTTAAAGACTGTAGGTAATAAGACTGTTAAAATAACAAAGATTATTTAGTAAAATAACACGCTTAAGCTAAAGGTTTATTTAATAAAGTTATGCTCACACCCTCACTTTTTCTGTATCGTGGAGGCAGTTTACATACATTTTACAGGGACAGACAGCCAGACCCAGAAGAATTATTTGTATGCCATACAATCTGTGCGGGATTCGAACCCGCGGCCCTCAGAACCGCAACTCATTGCTAAGCCACTGAGCTACGGTTCTGTTATATAAATGTTATTTAGTTTTATTTAATGTTCTATTGTTCATTTATTTTACTTACAATACACGTAATGTACATAAATTATACAAGAGAGCTTGTTCGTGGGTGGTATGAATAATAAAGTTTCAAACTGCTTTCATAACCTTTTGAATACATTTTAAAAGTAAATATAGGTAAAAAGTAAGGTTAATACATACATTGCCGTGGGGTAGCGGCGGTTTAAGAAAATCCATTGGCCCGTTTCGTTCCGAGGGTGTTGGTCAAGTCGACTATGTAAAACGTTAGGGAAACTTTAATCTTACGATAAATAGAAGCAGTACACCATCTCGTATAAGCTAGATGTAAAATATCCAGACTGGAGACGGGCTGTCCAGTCTTAGGTGGTCGCTAACCAACCAAGGGTGACGATTGAGTCAAATCCTCACTACGTCGGATAAGGCACTTATGTCCAACTCACTATTACGGGTTGATCATGAAGAGTGAAAAGATTTCCCATTTAGGTAAAGCGTCTTTCTTCTTTCACCAATTTTGACCTCATCTACACGTAGTTCATTCTCATCTCTCATTTACTGATGATGTGAGAAGTATTTCTTAAGTTGTCACTAGAACGGGAAAGGCCAATATTCATTTGCCTCATGTAGATGATCCATTAGATTTGATGTGCTTATTATGTCATACATAATATATCTGTGTGACTTAATACGCTACTGTTGTCATCATCAGCTTTTGTAATATTACAACTGAAGGCGCCAAGATACATCACCACGCTGGGTAGGCAACCTGATAGGGGCAGAGGCCGAGTGCTCCGCCCTGAGAATACTGTTCCCGCTTGCGTTGTTGGGTGGATTTTCCCCGCCGTCACAAGTCGCACAGGGTCCTATCCATCAAATATTAAGCAGGGTTAAACCGTAGGGTAGGTAGTCAAATTGATACATTTGGAGTAAAAATTTGCGTTATTTCAAGTCATTTCATAATACGTACAGCAGAGGAATGGAATAATCTGTCTTTTCATCCGATTACAATGTAGGGCTCCTCGAGGCAACAGTGAACAGGCTTTTGTTAAGCTATAAGTACACTTTACCATATTCGGCTGCATTAATACTTACCATCAGGTGGAGCTTAGAATAACAAAATGGGTTGATTTTCTTTGCACAACACAACAAAATGTAGTTTCGACAATTTTAAAGATCACCTCTGCGGTGAATATAGAATCACAGGGGCACTTCAGAAAATGGGTGGAAAACCTCAAAGTTCTTCAGAAGTTATTTAATTCCGTCTTTTACAGGAGGGCCTGTATTCTGCTGTGGACTTGTGATATAATGATGATAGTTGTAGCTTCATGTATTATACCTTCTCTGCAAATTGTTCCGGTTGTTGCAAAATAACCCTGTATATAATTACAAAGTTCTTTAGTGTAAAATATTGCGAATATGCAACTCAAACAGTATAAAAAACGGTTTTATACTTTTTGAGTTGCGAAAACTGTTTTATTGTTCATTGTGATTTCACACATACTCAGGTTTAATTATCCCCAACAACTGCCAGCAGCGGAGCTTTTGTAATATTACACGGTGTCGTATTCCCGCTGGCAACGCGAGCACATTTTGTAACAATTTGAACGCCCGTACAAACAGAATTATGTTAACTTAAATTGACATGTATACTGCGTTGAATCACGGCGTGATACTTAGTCAAAATTAAAACCACACTAATACTCCGCGACACAGAATCTTAACATTTCAAATAATACTCGCTCATTAATTCGACGTACAGAAACACCTATCCGATGTGTCTGTGAAGCAGACGTGTTACAATTAACTTGCAAATTCCTACAGTACTTAATATTAAATGAAGATTGCAAATGGTAACGACCGTAATTATTTAGTTTCATCCACTCCTTATGTAGCTTACACAAGGAAATATACCTACCTATACAAACGAATGATGTTGCGTTTCTCCAGGTATATTCTTTTATGTTAACTATAGACATTAATGGGTCTGTGTGTTTTCTTACCTCAATACAACTGTCTAGCGCAGATTTATTTTTTTAATTTTATCACAATCTGTATGTAGCCATAATAGATACCTATTTTCAGCAGTGGACACATGGTGGCCTGTATTGATAATAATGAAATCCTTAAGATATCCTCATAGAATGAGGGCGACAAACCAGCACACAGTACGCCTGATGGTAAGTGGATATTAGGGCCCTTAGGCATCTAACCTACCGTAAAAAGATCGCTTTTGTCGTATATATATCCTTTGTCCTCAGCCAGTATCGGAACCCTCGCCGTCGACATAACGAATAACGTGCAGTTTCGTGGTTACTTGGATGAGAAGGCCAAACTCGCCCCTAAAATGCTTTGCGTATTCTGCAGAGCGGGACGGTATTTCATACGCAGGTACGGCCGCACATGAAATACTGCTCCCATCTCTCGACCGGGGCTCCCCAGTGCCAGCTCCTTAAATTTGATTGCATCCCACGCAGAACGCAAGATAAAGTAGGAAAGATTGAATCGTCGGCGACCGAGCACTTTCTGAATGGCTTGAGTCACTGGCGCTGCGAAGAGTTGTTGCATATCTTTGCGTATTCTGTCGTATTTACCACGTGGAGTGCTCAGAGGAATTTCTTCGGATCTAATTCCAGCCGATTATTTTAACCATCGCACATCGCGACAGAACTCAAGTTACCATCCTTACCACCTGGATGATTGGCAGTCCACTACTGTACGATTTATAAGAAGTTTTCTTCCTTATACAACTTCCTTGTGGAATCAACTACCAGCAGCTGTTTTTCCGGACCGATACGACTAAGGGCCCTTCAAGAAAAAAAGCCTAATTTACGCAACGCATATGCGATTCCCCTGGTCTTGCAGTTATTCATAGGCGGCGGTAATCAATTATCATGAGGTAAGCCGTTGGCTCGTTTGCCCCCTCTCAAATATAAAAAGATGTGATGCCTCGCGTCTAGTAAAAAGGTGTCTCCAGTTCTCTACACTCACCACTCGAAACACAGCCTTGTGGCATTCCATGGCGGAGATCTATGTTCAGCAGTTGACTTTTGATAGGGTTTAATGATATTTTATTATTTTTTTAAACATTACCCCCCCCCCCCCCATACTTGGATTTTCTTCCGTATAGTGAAGAAACATAAATAACATAAACAAAAATAAATTTATATTCAATATAAATTATTACATAATACTCCTTGAAATTCTCATAATATTATTTACTGGTTCGGAAAATATCTTTGTGCTGGGAAGAACCAGCAAGAAACTTAGCGGGACTTTTTTTTAAACATATTTCACATTACAATAATTTTGTTTGTACAATTTTAAATGAATGTTATTAGAACCAGCATGGTGATGATCACCTCCTTCCCAGGGTTTATATTAATATATTTATTCTTTGGTATTATAATAACCATTTTTGTACGATTTTATTTAGTAAAACATTTAAACTTATTTATTAGTTTATCCTTAAAATATTAATAAAACAAACCAAACAGTGTATGTGTATACTCGTATATACCAAAAGTGTATTCATGTTAAAACTTTTGTAAAAGAAGTGAAAAGATAAGAACATGTTCAATTTTGCACAGCGTATCTACTCGAATTCTTTTTACAGAACATTTTAAAATTAGTTTTTGCTCGAATGTTTAAGCATCGGGTTACAAAGCGAGTGAAATTCATAGTGTTAACGAAAATAGAGTTTCATCAAAGTGTTAAAAAATTTAACCAATGCCTTCCAACCTAAATGATTTTTACATAATTGTCGTCAACAGCATTATCAACATCGTCGGCTCCATTTCGCAGTGGCTTAGCAATGAGTTGCAGCGCTTAGAGCCGCCAGTTCGAACCCTGCAAGGAGCAAGTAATTGTATGGTCGGCAAATAAATGTCTCGGGTCTGGATGTTTGTCCTTGTGCAATTTATGTTTTTAAACTGCCCCCACGATACAGAAGAAAATCAAATCTAGTGTAGGGGTAACGTTTTTTTTTAAGAAAAAGAAAAGAATTTCTCACCGTGTCATTCTGATTCAGCCGTAACATACTCCTTAATGACCGCTATTCTACAGAATGTATTCTACTCTCGCTTCTTCTGCCATACCCACCTTTTTCAACTTTAGTATATGAGGGTAATATGGTCATCCGGTTAATATGGTCACTTTCTTACAACTCAAAATATATATTGTCCGGTCAATCTAGAGATTCGGTGATACATAAAGTAACAACGAGCTGATAATCAGTAAAATTGTTCAATATATAATTATAAATAAAATTTCGAAGTTCCCCAGCATTCTTGTGTATGGAATTTTTTTTTACTTAAGATCAAAGGACAAACAATGAGTTTAGCGATTTTCAGCAAAGCGGTAAGTTTTACATAAAAACACTTCAAACAAAAGTTGTAGATCATAAAATTATCTACAAAAAATGTATCAATACTTTTTTTTCCTACGAGACACCGTTTCTAAAATATTACGATTCATTAAGTTGTAAACGTCATAATATGCATGAGTACGCCACATATTAAACATCTCTGGAGTTTTAATATTTATGTTAAAATATTTTTCTATCTGTGTAAATAAATAAAAATTTGATAAAAACCCAAAACCAACTTTAGTGAAAAAAGATGAATCTTTTAACGTTTTATTTCGGTTTTAGTGCCGACTTTAGAAGTTTTTATATGAAAAATATTTTATTTTTACAATTCTTTGATGTCGGCTTTTACTTTTTATTAAAAATTTAATTTTTGACTCTTTTAAGCTGGCGAAGGATTATCAGAAGCTCAAAATAGCAACTATAAGGTCGTCTACATAGCTAGTAACATTAAACATTTTACGTGGTAGAGCTGCAGCTATATTGTGGTTGCAGTACGAACGGGTCGGTTCGACCGGGGTAGGAATACGCTTTCACAGAATACCAGCGTAAAATAGCAGCTTAACGGTGCTGCGTTTCGTATGGTGAGTGTAGGGAACCGGAGACCCTTTTTACTGAGGTATTCCATCTCACTCCTCAGGGCTGGCAATGCATCTGCATTTTGATTTTTAATTCAAGATGAATGTAGATGTCTATGGGACACAGAATCCACTTAACATCAGGTAGACTGTGAGCTCTTTTGTCACCCTTATTATATAAAAGAAAAACACATTTCATTTCTTAATTTTCCACCTTTAATGGAGTGGAGATTTTACTACAAATTTGTCTACCCCTGAATTATAACCAATTTAATCGGTAAAGAAATCAGTTCACATTTGACGAAGATATTGCATAACGTACATACAAAAAAAAACAACAGACGAATTGAGAACCTTTATTTGAATTTAGTTAAAACTGTATCTAATATAGTTCATTTTTGCCTTTCATATTCAATAAATCAATAGAAATGAAATAAAAATTTAAATTGTTCGTTTATGGCGAAGCATTCAGTTCATTGAAACTGTACCCACTCGTACACCGGCACTGTTTAAAATTGAACGAAATATATTTTCGTATAATAAATGATAATACAAAAATTACCAATAAATGGGAACCCGTTGGGGATGAAAAATAGGGGATAGAATGTTTAGTATAAATGTCAATATAAATTTAAAAAAACTTCACCCAGTCAGGCGACATTCGACTTTGTGATATTCCGTGGTCCACGCAAAAGGGTTATAAAAATAATTTAAAAAGTAAATAGAAAATTACTTCAAAATCTAAAAAGATTAAATTAATTTGCACGTAGTAACTTGCAGCTTGATTCTTCGATGTACTATGTCTTTGCCTTAGACTTAATATAAACTGACAGTCCTAGCACCGATTTCAGAAGCTACTCGTATTATGTGGAAATAATTTTATTGTTCTCAGTTTTATTTTATTGTTCTCAGTTTTTGTGGTCGAAAGATTTTTAGATTAAGAAGTTGGGTGTACGGATTATTAAGTTTTATTTTATGTTGCAAAAATAAGGGGATTTTATTTTATTTCTCTTAAATATCAGGGACAATAAATTAGTTTTATAAACACGTATTTTAAAAAGAATATTGATTTTGAACCCGCCTTGCCTTGCTTGTACTATTGATATATCATATATAGATATTTTGCTATCTGTAATGTACCGGCACAGCAGGGATAGACTGTCAAGTCTTACGTGACAAAGGAAGCATATCCGGCGGATCGTCTCACGAATCCTGACGAGAAAGGAAAAGCTAACATCTCGAAAGTGGTATTTAAAAGTTAAAAAAAACTTTATAGGGCTTTTATTTTAAAATTAAATTAATAAAAACAAATTAGTTATTTTTATGTTTAATATTTTACACTTTTTAATTTATATGTTTAAGATTTAACAGTTATTTATTAATTTATGGAAATTTTCTAAAAATGAGGGAATTAAAATATTTATTTCGCCACATAATTTAAAATAAAGAGCTCTATTATATTCTTAGTGAAAAAAAGCTTAAATAAATATTATATTTAATTGGTTTGTAGGAAACGGCTTTAAGGAAGTAATTTTTATTTAGATAAATGTTTTACTTTCTATGTTGATTTAGATAGACGTGTCAGTGGTGAGAAAATATTACTTTTCTAGTATCGCCAAGATCAGCCTGGTCGCCCGGGTCTTAGGGTGCTGGACAAGAAAAAACAGATATTAAAAACTCAATTATTTGTTGAGTACTTCGTGGTATGACTCCATTTTCCATGGTAGTGTACTGTGTTATAGCTTTGAGTGGTAACAGAAGGTAACTATTATTATAAGAAAAAAAAACGTGTAAAAGAGTGGTGAAGTGGTGGTTGATTTTTGAGTTGGTTTAGAGCAATGCTATAGATTAATATAGCTGTAGTACAAATGGTTCCGCACGACCGAGGACAGACCACTCTATTACAGAAACTTAAAATACCATCTTAATTAGCTGCTAAGACCCTTTTTACTGGGTATGGGGTATTCCATTTTAGTCTTCAGTGATTCCAACTGTCTGCATTTTGAGTACTTATCAACAGTAAATGTAGAAGTTTATGGACTACAGTGTTCTGTGTTTGGTAGTTGCGTATCTTTAAATGGATTCTATTGCAGTATTATTCTTTTTGTATTTGAAATAATACCAGTGACGCTTCTGATATTATTAATGCCCCTGTTAATCTCTCCAAGCAAGCTAAGTGTTTGTGTTAGAAGTGGCACAAACTTTAGTCGAAAGATGGATTATGTATGAAACCTAAGTAGGGTTGCCAAATTGTCGGCATTCGTCCGGATTCTCCCAACTTTTTAAATGATCTCCAGACTCCCGACAAAAGTCAAAATCTCCAGACAAACAACTTATTTTCACGTCACATCTGCCTTGAATTTAATAAAAGCTGAACTTTTAAAGTAAATTGTTTGAATTTTAAATCTTTTCTGAATACTACTAAAGGATCCAAATTATTGGACACAGTAAAGTCTAGTGTCAAACACAAGTGGCAACCTAAAAATTTAGTGTAATTAAATCAGTAATATGCCAACAATGATGCCTTTTTGTAACTTATTTATTTAAAAATAGACTCTTTATTTTTAATATTTATCTGAACTTTTGAAGTAAATTGTTTAAATTTTAGATCTTTTCAAAGTACTACTAAAGGACCCAAATTGTCAGTAAAGTCTAGTATCAAATACATGTACCAACCAATAAATTTAGTGTAATTTAATTAGTTATGTGTCCACAATGTTGTGTTTTTGCAGCTTATTAATTTAAAAAATAAACTCGTTTTACATTTTTATTTTTAATATTTATTTCTTCTGACAATAACCCCAAAATCCCGACATTTTAAAATTTTGTCCATTTTGATATTTTGGTCTTCCGATTTGGCATTCCTATACTCTAGGACTTTCCGAGCTTACAGTCTGATCCCTTAACCATTAAGCTACTGTCACAGTTTCTAAAAAAAATAACTTACTTATCACCATTCAAAAATTAAACTTTGTGAATAAATTAAAGGATAATATTTTTTTACTCACGCTTACTATTAAAGAGTACATGGTTTATATTCCACTGAGAATGAGCTGATTGCTACCATACCGTTTCTAAATATTTTTGTACTCAATTGTACAAAATATTATTTAGTATATTAATGTTAAAAAGGTCCCGCTGTGTTTCTTGCTGGTTCTTTCTAAGACAGAGGTTTTTCCAAACTAGTGATAAAGCCTAAATGACTTTCAATAAGTATGTTGTAGTTTATATTGTATTAAAATTTCTATTCTATTCATAAATTTTGCATTAACTTTATTAAAGCGGCCACTGCAAGCAGTAACAAAAGACGAACAACGTTGTCTAGAGGACTGTTTTCGTTGCTTTGTGTGAATTTCGCTTCCTCTAGAAGTTGTATTTTGTATAGAATTTTAGCATTTGTCCTGAGTGAAATATTATATGGATTTTCATAACATTTAATTAAAATTAAGTTTTCATTTCATAACAAGAAGAAGGCAAAGTAAAACTAAAGCACATATAATCATCAAAGGTCTTTAACAAAAAACACTCATAGGCCTTTCAACAAACACGACAACAAACTTTAACTTCACTTGATGGTAAGTGGCTACTGTAGTGCATGGAACCTGCAACCAGCTTCAAACCAAGAAGACCTCTCCCGGTTCTCTTTTCCAGCAGCAGGAACTGCTGCTTGGTAAAAGGATGGAATCTAAACAGACAGACTCCTGGGCAGAAAAGGAGTCCTACCAGTAACTAAGTCCCTAGTAAAATAACTTTTGATAAAAAAAATTATGATTACCTCAAATATATGTAACGGCACTCATATAGAACACAAAGACCGGGGCGGGTCGCTAGTACATAATAGGATAACAAAATATTGCCTCTGTTTTAATAAAAGGCAAAGCCGGGGCGGGTCGCTAGTACATAATAGGATAACAAAATATTGCCTTTGTTTTAATAAAAGGCAAAGCCAGGGCGGGTCGCTAGTACATAATAGGATAACAAAATATTGCCTCTGTTTTAATAAAAGGCAAAGCCGGGGCAGGTCGCTAGTACATAATAGGACGAAAAAAATATTGCCTCTGTTTTAATAAAAGGCAAAGCCGGGGCGGGTCGCTAGTACATAACAGGATAACAAAATATTGCTTGTTTTAATAGGAAGCCGGGGCGGGTGTGTACTATAGGATAAAAAAATATTGCCTCTGTTTTAATAAAAGGCAAAGCCGGGGCGGATCGCTAGTACATAATAGGATAAAAAAATATTTACTCTGTTTTAATAAAAGGCAAAGCCGGGGTGGGTCGCTAGTACATAATAGGATAACAAAATATTGCCTCTGTTTTAAGTGTGACATTTTAAATTGTTCTTAACACTTGCGAGTCCCTCGTGTCACTGACGAGCTCAAGCGACCTAAAATCACGCTCAGATGAACTTTTATGCGTGAGCATAATGTAAAGAGGATACATGAAAATTTGAAACGCGTCTTGTGACGTAGTTATTATACGCGTTTTATTATGAGCTTAATCTGTATCAACCTATCACAAGTCCACTGCTGCTCGTAGGCCTACCCCATAGATAAATATGCG
Organism: Parnassius apollo; assembly: GCA_907164705.1. Taxonomy (NCBI): domain Eukaryota; kingdom Metazoa; phylum Arthropoda; class Insecta; order Lepidoptera; family Papilionidae; genus Parnassius; species Parnassius apollo. The sequence goes on along the minus strand of CAJQZP010000547.1, from coordinate 5,556,569 downwards.
CATATTAGCCGTTGACTACCTCATTTATCTATTGGTCATAAACGTTACTGCTTAGAATAGGACAAAATAGAATGCTTTTTATTCAATTTTAATTGTTACATAATACTTATTGAATGGCATTATTTAATTTATTGCACTGGTTCGGAAATTCCCTCCATCCTGGGAAGAAGCAGCAAGAAACTCTACCGCCGCCCATGAACAACTGCAACATCAGGAGAATTGCAGATGCGTTGCCGGTCTTTTAGAAAGGAGTCCCTAAGTCGTATCGGTCCGGAAAGATCGCCGGTGGTAAACTATTCCACAGAGAGGGCGTACGCGGAAGAAAACTCCTAGTGAATTGTATAGTGGTGGACCGCCAAGCATCCAGATGGTGTAAACGGTATCGGCAGTTTTACCGCGTAGTGCGTTCATGAAATTTGGCGGCTGGGGTCAATCCGAACAATATCTCAAAGCACTCCCCGTAGTAGATGCGAAATGAAATGCAAAGAGATTCAAAATTTCTTCGCAGCGCCAGAATATTAATTTTAATATTCTGGAGTTGCTAAATATTATTTTTTATAGAATAAGGGTGACAAAAGTTTACCATATTGATGCTGTGGCCCATAGACAACTATATCCATAGTCGATTAAGAATCAAAATGCAGATGTGTTGTCAACCCGTCCGCATTCTCATTCAAGGTTCTCCGGTTCTCTACACTCACCTTACGATAGCAGCACGAGTTAAGCTGCTATTTAACGTTAGATTTTATGAGAGCGTGGTCGTTCCTTGGTCGGGCAGGTCCATTTATTCTAGAATCATAATATGGCTCGTAAAGAAAACAACCCCATTCAATTTATACATTAAAGTATTGTCCAGATCGAAGCCTGTAACTAAAAATATTTTTAAAGACGTGTAAAGTCCGCCGACACACTGCTGCAGCAGGCGGATGAAGCACCATAACATTTTCAAAAATGGGGGGGTGGGGCTAGTATAATATAGGCTGTTTTACAACTTAAATTAAGAAATTTATTTATATAGTAATTTGTTAATAAATTCACATACTTACTATTAGTAATTTATATTTCTATATAAGGTTTTTTGTTTGCAAGGACGCTCAGCGAGCTATGGAGAGGGCTAAGCTCGAAGTTTACTCTGTGTGATGAACTTAAAAATAAGGGCATCTGCAGTAGAACCAGAGTAACCGACATAATCCAACTGATTATTAAGCTGAAGTGGCAATGGGCTGGCCATATAGCTCAAAGAACCGACAATCGATTGGGAAGAAGGTTCTCGAGTGGCAGCGTCGTATCTAATATAAAGCAACGGGTGAAAACGTATTTGCATTTTGATTTTTATTCAGGGATAAGTGCAGATGTCTATGGACCACAGTATCCACTTGCCATCTGTTGGACTTTGTGGTCGTTTGTAACACTTATTTTATAAAAAAATGGTTATTAGACGGCTTTTTTGCCTTAGAGTATTTCTGAATAAGTACCACCCTCTTAACTATTTGTTCAGGTTAGTAGCAGTGCACACACGATTGTGTTCCGGTCTGAAGGTATAGAGAGCTGGTGCAATTACAAAGTCTGCAGCCATCCCACCTCGGTCATCAAAGGAGGAAGCGCACCTGTAGCCGTCTTTGTTTGAAGATGATTGCAGGGTATCCATTATCCATATCCAATGAAGACAGTTGCCACTTACCATCAGGCAGGCTTTAAGTTTGTCCGTAACGTCGATTTTTTTAAATATAATTGCAATAAAACCATTTTGTTAGTTTTTTTTTTAATTTCCATACATATTGTGGTTGCAAGCTTTTTATACATATTTAATAATAATAAACATTTATTTCTCCCACTTTTTACATAGTTATAATAGTTTCATAAATAGTTAAAGAGTTTTTGAGTAGCTGTGGGAGACAGGAACCCAAACTAGGTTACCCTGTGCTATGGATCTCCTGGCTTCCCCTCTTAGCTTTATTACATACTTTTCGATGATACTGTTCTTAGACATGAAGTCAGCGTTGCATGTGGAGATCGAATATGAGATTTCCAAAGTGTAATTTACAATGAAAGTCACATAGAATAAATATAACATGCAATATGTTTTAAATGATAATAATAAAAGTATATGATCAAAATTTTATTTAAATACATATAAATATATACAAATATAAGTGTGTGTGTGTGTGTGTGTGTGTGTGTGTGTGTGTGTGTGTGTGTGTGTGTGTGTGTGCAAAGTAGATTTTGCTTGTATCGTTTCACATACCTCATAATTTCTTCTCCTAGTTTGTAGTAAATTGGGTGTATACACAGTGCAAGTGTGTGTTTTTTTTTAATTGAAGACAATATATATATATATATATATATATATTATTTTCTTACTGTAAGCACGTTAGCTTCACTGAATAAACTGGTTGTTGACAAAAATTTTGGTTTATAAAGTGCAACTTTTAAAATCATTCGTTGAGCTCTTTCCAATTCAAGCATGTGTGTTTTATTGGAACCTCCCCAAACAGTAATATCGTAGGTTAATATAGATTGGCACAAGGATATTTAAACAGTTTTTAGCAATATCCAGTTTGTATATATATATTAGACATCTGTGGAAACGTCATTGGTTTAAGGATTTCTTTTATATGTTTGTATTTTTATTGTACTGTATATTTCCCTTAAAAAGCAAATAAATAAAAACAAAATGATCATAATTATGCTTTAGTATTACATCGTAGTTGTTGTGGGGGAGAAATGTCACTTTTTTAGAATAAGGGTGACAAACGAGCAAGCAGTCACTGATGATAAGTGGATGCTGCGGCCCAAATCAAAATGCAGAATCGTTGTCACCCCTGAAGAATACCTTTTTTCTAGTAAAAGGATTCCGTTCTCTGCGCCATACGAAATACAACAACATTGAACTGCTATATTACCTACGATGATATTATGTGAGACCGTCAGTCATCAATAGAGCCAACCCTTTTGTGCTACAACTGTAATATAGATGCAGCGTGGCTCTGCCACTTAAAACTTAAAACAAAACATTTGCATTATCAGACCCCCAAACAAAACTCATTCATTTTCTTTATGATGTATATGCTTTATATATAATATATAAATATGGTACGGTAGCGATTGTTTATAATAAGTATCATCAGGCCATTTCCCGATACTTTCTCGGCGGCTTCTAACATATCGAGTGGAAGTGATAAGGCGTATTGATTTTCGATTTCATAAGCTGTATTACGTGGCATACAATCACATGAGTAGATTTACCTACTCAATTGATACAATTTCCAATTCAAACATCTCAGTTAAAATATGAGATAAAAGTACAATGTTCCTCTCCTTTTTACTTGGAACAAAACAAACAGTTCATACAGTTAGCAGAGAATTTTCCAGGTCAACTTAACAATGCAATTGCAAATTCTCATGCCGAGCATGGCTACCATGGCTAATATTCCCCCCATGTAGCAATGTATGTTTAGTAGTAAGAATTTGATATATTTTCAAGAATAGTTATATAAAAAAAAATTTTTTTGCTATGGCTTGCAAAATGGGTTGACAAAAGTTCCTTTTTATTTGAAAATACATCAAATTTCTTTATAATAATATAAACGTAGGCGAGGCAATATTATATCTAGATTTAAAACGTATAGTAAGAAACATACTATATACGCTCGAACGCACTTTCGATATATCAGGTACTGGAGATTATCTCTCCAATCACTACATTTACTTTTATAGTTTTCTTTATTCATCCTGTTTTAGCTTCTATTTTTTTAATATTTGTAATTTTAGTAAATTATTATGTTGTAAATTTTATAATTATTAAAAACATAATAAATATAGAATTCCTTTGTGTGACGTAACAGGCGACAGACGGAAACAAACCAGGAGATCAACAGCAGCGCCTTGCCAATAAAATATTGCGGCTGCCAACCCGCCCGCCAGTCGTGGCACTCATCCACTGTGATGACAGTCTGTGATGGAGGCATATGCTAAGCAATGGATGTTTGATAGACTGTAATGATGATGATGAATGATTAATTCTATTTGAATTAAGTAGGCGTGATCGTAAAGACTAAGCGCTCACCGTACCACCGCCATGGTAGAGCCACAAGCCACGGTAGAGTCACGCTGCAGCTAAGTAGCACAAATGAATCAGCTCGAAAGGGGAAGGGCCACTCTCACAAGATACGGGCATGAAATATCAACTTAATGATGCTGTTTTTCGTATGGTGAGTGTCGAGGACTGAATACCCTTTAAAGAAATAACTAATCTTCTTCGGCGGCTTGTAGAGTGATCTATTTGACGCTCTCTTCATGACAAATAGTAGTACAGCAAGCACACGCTCGACTGTGGCCAGCTTCACTCGTCCACTGTGACGGTTGAGTGAAGGCTTGGGACCCGAAGCTTTTTGTAGTGCAGAATCTGTTTGACGTGCTGAAGCTCGGCGTTCAGGTGTTTTCTGTCACAGATCCTTCGTACTCTCTGTAATCTGACATCTGGAATAAAGAATGAAAATGCAGATGCGTTGTCACCCTTGAGGACTAAGATGAAGTGCCTCGATTCCAGTAAGACGGGTATCCGGTACTCAACAATCACCATACGAAACACAGCAGTATTAAGCTGCTATTTTGAGAGAGAGGGAGAGCGTGGTCCTGCCACGGTCGAGCCGACCCATTGGTGCTACAACTATAATATCAGCTGCAGCGTGCAGCACCACTAAGAAATTTAATAAATTTGTTACAAAAAATTATAATACATGCTGAAGCTTGGGTCTACCACGGAAAACTGTTATTTTTATATTGTAGCGACACTGTACCTTATGGTTATGGAATAAGATTGTGTATGAAAACTTACAATCAGCAATTGCGTTTACAATCACTAGACGAACGAGACTGTCAACATTATGTATTCTTTACATTATATACGCAATATTGGATACATTATAACCTCACATACAATAAATAGGTAACACATTTTATAATTCTCAGTCGACCGTCCTTATCCCAATCTCGCTCAGTACGGTACATAATATTACAAAATAAATACCGGTGGAGAAACATACTTATACACTGGTAAATACTTTCAACAAATAGTATTGCATTGTCATATAGAAATAGCTGCTCCTGCGGGAACACATGCAGATATTGCCATGAAGATTTATGCAGCACTTAAACGTATGTTAAAGGAAACATATATTTTACGCTCGAGCGCTTTCCATATATCCTTTCCAGTACCGGATATTATCACAAGGCGCTGGCACAGTGTCACTTCGGAAATGAAAATAGAAATCGATTTTTTTATTAAATATTAATTATAAATAACCGTTATTGAAGGTCGGTTTTGTTGCACTCAGTATTGCGGTCTATCAAAACTCCACAGTTGGACACAGGCCTCCGTCATAGATTACCTCATAGGTATTTGCCGAATGAGCGTCTACGTTGTATTTTAGTTGTTATTAGAAAGACGCAGTAGCGTAACGACAGTAGTCCATCTCCAGGTTTTTTTCCCTCTGTCCATTCTTAAGACACCAACGGGACGATATGGAGTATGCATGTTCTTACACGGTCACTACATGTTACTGGGTAACTTAACACTGGTTCAGAAAATCTCTCAGTCACATGAAGAACCAGAGTGGAACCCACTAAGCAATTCAATTAAAACAGTTTACAATTATGTATTACATTATTTGATAAAGAAAGATTTCTGTGGAACACTGATACCTCTAATGTATATCAAGTCATAGACACTTACGATAGGGTTAGAGCTGTTATAGATAGGGTGAACGGGGTTGTGTTAGGAAGCAAAGACGTTAGGACAGTTAGATGACACGGCACTAAATTGATATTTCACAAGACATATAACACAGTCACCGTACTAATGCACCTTAAGATAGTTAGTTGATTTTACAATGAGTCTCTGCGAGATAACTCGAGATAACTTTAATACGTGTTAGAGACATGTTGCAGTTATATTAAGAGTATAGTTTTAGCACGAATGGGTCGGCTCGATCGGGGAAGGACCACGCTCTCACAGAATACCAACGTAAAATAGTAGCTTGATGCTGGTATGTTTCGTGTGATTTGTGTAGAAAACCGGAGACCCTTTTTACTGGAAACGAGGCATTCCATCTTAGAGGATAGATGTAGATGTCTATGGGCTACCGCAAATATTTACCATCGGATGGACTGTGTGCTCGTTTGTCACCCTATCTTATAAAAGAGAAACTGATACATTCATACAATTTTCTGGAAGTAGATACTACCAATGCGTAAAGTCTGCACGTGGTTAAAGTTTCTGAAGTTCGTATATTTCCGGAACTGGTCATCGTCGCTGGTAGAGCTTCTGCTGAGTGCATTTCTCGCCCAAAAGCTAAATTTAGCCATTCAGCGAGGAAACACAGCCAGCGTTCTGAGCGATATATCGCGGGATGTAGGACTGTATGATAACTTTTTTAACTGTTGTAAGTACAATAATCGTTGTAAGTTTCATTACTTTCATCATAATATGACTTGTTACCGTTACAGCCCATCATATTCCACCACTTCACCATAAATTTTAACTATAAAGGTCTACGTGATGAATGCGTTATCATCTCCAAGTTTATCCAATCAAAGCAGGTGCAGAGTCTATTTTATAGTGTGTATCAATATACAATGGGGCAATGATATGAATAAAACCGCAAATAAACATTATGCCGTAAAAAAACAAATAAATAAATAGAGTACATGTAAGTGACATACATTATAATAACTTTAATTCAATCTAATCTACCTACCTAATTTAATGAAATAACATGAAATATCCAAAAAATCAAAACGAAATCAACTTTAATTATGAATAAATGTAAAGAGTAAAATACAATAACGCAATTCTGATTCCAAAACAATTTGTCCTTCATAAGGACATATCGGAAGACATACCAACCTGATATAAAAAAGTGATATATTATTATTGGTATTGTAATATATTATTATTGATATTAATACAATTCTGAAATGAAAAGTAGGTAGTGAAAGAAGGGAGAAAGATGTATCAGGATCATGCCACATGGAAGTCCGTAGTTTCTGTCTTTCTAGGTAAAAGTCGTTAGGGTTCATGTGAATGTTCCCTGTGGGAATCTGCAACCGGCAATGTCACAGCCAACTTCTTAGAGCAGTGTCTTAGAAGTTCTCTCTAGCACAGTTACTACCAAAATTTATACAGCGTTTTTATAACTACATATTTTATTGCATAATTTTCCTCCATAGGATTATAATTTTGCGTTCAAAAAAGAGGGGAGACCTGTGCCCAGCAGTGGGACGTATATATGCTGTTACTTTACTTTTTACTTTTTATTTAAAAAAGAAATTGCATCTTTTAACTACATAATATGAATTTATAGCATGTACGTGAATAATACTCGTAAAATAGAAAGAGAATCAGGAATACTTTTTTCTCACTTATTTTTTAAAACCCCAAAGGTATACCGAGAAGTACTAACGAACCTAATCTTATTACTGTGGCTACGAGCGAACGGTTCAGGTCTGACTTACTTTTATGAAGGAAATTTAATCAAGGATTTATTATCACATTATATAATCTTTATTATAACTCGCTATCCTCCGCCTTTGCGTCATCAACTCTCAGTCATTCTCATAATTAGAAAAAATTGTTTTAGTAGCCTCGCTAGAGAAGCTAATGGCTATAACAGTACTAGATTTTTGCACGTGGTAGAGTCACGCTGCAGCTATATTACTATTGTACCACATATGGGTCGACTCGAGCGGAGTAGGACCACGCTCTCACAGAATACTAGCGTAAAATAGCAGCTTTTAGAGTAAAATAGTGCAGAAAACCGGAGGCCATTTTATTATTATTTAAGATGTTGTGATCAGGATTAAGAAAAGAATGCTTCGATGGTATGGTCATGTAGAAAAAATAAACGAGGAAAGAATGACAAAGCAAATTTGTGTTGCAAAAGTGAACATCATTGTCGGTAAGGGACTCCCTAGACGAAACTTTATCAATCAATTGGCGATATATTGAAGATGGGCTCGTATATAGGTATATATGGATGTAAAGGAGGCGAGAGAGGTGTGTCAGGATCGTGCTAAATGGAAGTGCGTAGTCTCTGCCTACCACTCTGGGAGACAGGCGTGATTGTTTATTTTCATGTTATTATTCTTTTGCAAATAGTCAATTTTAAAATATTTTATTCCACATAAATCTTTACCAAACATTTTTTTTAAGTCAAAAATGCTAGGCTATCGCTTCAACACAATGACGCGGCCGTATTGTACTTGTAGTGTAGTCCATATTCTTTAATGAGTATGCAACTGTCGTCTAATAAAGTTTAAAAAAAAATCTGTCAATCAATTTAGTAGAGATTTTGACGATTTTGATGAAATAAACTACAATTTTAACAGAAATATCGATTTGTATTATTACAACTGACTATGAATATCCTACGGTTACTGACTCCCTTTTTCTGTAGAGAGTTTCCGTTCCATCGATAGGATGAATTCTAGTCGATAGCATTATTCAATTTTGAAACAGTAAAAATAAGAAAATTAATTATTATACTGCTTTTTACCGAGACACATCAGCAATAGTATAAGATTAAAAATAAATTCAAGTGATAGTAAAATAAAGTTAGAACCTATATACATCCCATTCCTGGGCACGGGCTTCTTCTCTCTAAGAGGGTATTATAGCAAGGAAATGTCCGCTGCGCTATTTTCGAATATTATCACGTTTTCTTCTCTGTTCTTGGCAATTTATTTTAAACTAATTTTCCGATAAGTAAGGAATATAAACTTTAAAAACAGTGTCGGACTAGAAACTTGTAAAAACTGTTGCCATTGTGAATTATAATTATTAATTTCTCAGTCATATAGTTTTCCTCACGATTTTTTCTTTTATCGCCCAGCACATAATAAATCAGCACCTAAAAATAACAATAAAAAATTTATTGGTTCCGGCGGGGATCGAACCCAGGCTACTTGCATACTGTGAAATTTACAGCGCGTCCTTAGCCCCTGAGCTACCACGGCTCTTCGAATTTTAAGTAACAACAAAAATTAAGGTCGCACTCTAGAAAGCTGCTCACAGTTCACAAACACATTTTCTTATAAAACACGTAAGGCATTTTCCCCAAGACGGAGCATCTTTCTTGGAAATACGAGTAGACGTGTATTGTTTTTCTATCCACGAAAATAGCATCAACGCTTTGAGCTTTTCTGAAATATAAGGCAGTGCAAAGTGCACTGCCTTATATTTCAGACAATAAGAGTTTTTATTAATGTTTGTTAGAGCTCATAATAAAAGAGTACTAAAATACAATATACATTTCATGCACTTTTCTAGATGCGTGAAAAATATATGATAAAGATATGACATCAATGGGACTGGACTATTGAATAAAATGTTTTTAAAATGTTTTTTTTTTTAATAATCAAAAATTAGCACTGAGCTTATATGTACTTTATCAGCAGTCGCAGTTACGAGCACTCGACAACAAGACAGCCTCGTAATGGTTAGTGAAGCGCTGGGCGGACTCTCACTAGATGGAGTAAAGACCTGCTAAACATGCATGAAGTCGATGGATGCAGGTGGCTCATAACCTTGTTTTGTGGCATTTCTTTGATGACTTATCTTCAGCATTAGACTTTTGAAGGGCTGTAATGAGTAATTGATGTTATCGGATACATTAATGGTACTATTACGCCTTCTCTGCAGTCTAGCTCGCAACAGAATTCCACAGTTGAGTATATCAATATCATGATATTTTCATTTTGCTCAAACAATCAATTACAAAACTTAATTTCGTGTCCTCACATACCAGTCATTCGTTATAAGCCTGTATGTAGATCAGGAAGAAATTAGAAAGATTCTTCTGGAAATTAAATCCAATGCTGTCAGTTATAATGATATTAGTAGAGTCGTGATTGCTAATATTCTAGAATACCTTCTCCCCGCAGTCATACACATTGTTAATTTTTCTCTTGATGCTGGTTAGTTTCCGAGTCAGTGGAATAAGTCTTTCGTAAGACCTCTTCCTAAAGTATCTAATCTATATGTTGTTTGTACCATCTGTATTCTGATAACATACAAATTTATGTACAGTCTGACATTTGTGACATTCATAATGCGATTGACAAATTGAATTTTAATCTCAAGTCAGTCCATGATTACGAAATGCCAAGCGGTGTTTATAGGTAGCTCAAGGATGCTTGCAAAAATTGATACCACGTGTCTACCTTCCGTCTATTATAATAATCGCTTGATATCATTCTCTTCTTCAGTTAAAAATCTTGGTATCCATATTGATAGTACTCCGACCTGAGGTTCATATCTCTGAAAAATGTCGTAAAGTCTCTGGTGCTTTACGTCCTCTTTATCACTTAAAAAATGTTTCCCTTTAAGACTAAAATTATGCTTGTACCTTTACTTATATTACCATTCATTGATTATGCAGACGTATATTAAACCGGATTTAAACCAAAATCTTCCTAAAAGGTAGAGCGCCTTCTCAACAATTGCATCAGATACATTTTCAGTCTTCATAAATATAATCATATCTCTCACTATCGTTCTCCCTTAAATAGCTCGCTATTAAACAGAGGCGTGACTCTAGAATTTTGCATATTCTCTCCTCTATCTTACATGATTCATCCACCACACGCCATACATTTAGAAGTGACAGTAGCCTAATGGCATGGCGCGGACCACGAACTCAAAAAGGTCGTGGGTTCTAATCCGCCATTCGACTACTGGCGTTAACCACTCGTAGCACAAGCAATTTAAGCTAACCGCGAGTGGTTAAGGGGAATATTAGTAATGTATATAGCATTGTTAATATTCTTTAAAAAAAATCCTTCTTACCTCAAGGACAAATTTCAGTTTATTTCCTCAATGCTTGGTAGAACTTTGTGTTCCTAGCGTAATAATAAAATAAGTACCCCACTATATTTTACTAACTACGTTGGTAAATCCTTCACCATTTAGACTGCACTGCTCTGGAACTCCTTGTCCGATGACGTTAGAAAATCTAATAAGATTGCTTCTAAAAGATTGGTATGTAAATACTTTATGAAGATATCAGATGATAGTTAGTATGGTCAATTTGGCTACCTTTGTTGTTATTTTATTTATAGGTTTATGTTATATGTCTATCTATTTTTATTTAAATATGTACGTGTATATATGTATTGTGTGTCAGTAATAAAATATATAGTGTATGAGTTTATTGTATTTATATTAATATATATATAATATTAGTCTATATTTAAGTTTATCTGTACTTTTTTCTGATTTATTCTCTTGTTTATTTTATTTTTTAGCACCTATCACATTATTTTCCACACGTCACAACTTGACTAAGATTCCACCCTCTGTATCCCTTTTATTGAGGTGTTCTTAGGTGTCTTTAATTAAGTATAAATAAATAAATAAATATTACATCATCAATCATTATGTACATGTTTCAGTACGCCACTCTTAACTAGTAAACATGCCACTAGCAAATAACAATGTGTCAAAGAACAGTCCTAAACTGATAATATGTGACACGTACAACAATATCACATCGTATAGACGTCCTTAGTTTGGGAGTAATTTTAATATTGCTGTACCGATACGATACGATAGTCCCTATACTGACTGTTGCATAGCACCACATTAGGGTTCTTCAGACGCTAATCATCTGTGCATACTAACAAAATGAAATGCTCCGGGAGTTCTTTGACCTGACTTGACCTTTGAGTTTTTCATCGCATACGTACCACTCCAGGCCCTCCTGGATACCTCCAGTCGTTCACGCCGCTTGGATCCAGAACGTCTCTGAATAGCGAAGTATGAGTTTGTCGAAATGCTGCATTAGGCATGGTGCGCAGATCAGAAAGCGCTTGGTCATCGCCGCTTCTTTAATCACATAAGAAGCACGATGGTTGGCGCCCTTGCAGTGATTATCGGACGTTGAACGCAAGAACAACTCCAGATATATATCCTTTTAATATTGCTTTGTGGTCATTTATTACGTCCACTGCTGAACATAGGCCTCTCCCAGGACTTGCTGCAGAGCACGGTCCTTACCCAACTGCTTCCATCGATTTTCTGCATCTCTTACCTGGTCGCCACTCCATCTAGTGGGAGATCGCCCCACACTTCTTTTATCGGTACGAGGCTGCCCCTCAAGTACGTTTCTTCCCCATCGGTTGTCGGTTCTTCGAGATATATGGCCGGCCCATTGCCACTTCAGCTTACTGATCTAATAACATACCAGTTTAATTTACACTGTTAAGTATACATGCATTTCATACAGAATACAAGCAACGTATGTTAATTATACTTAAGGACCACGTAGAGGCGGTGTTAGAATATGCGCTGCCCCGCATCATCCCGTGGGTGTCGTAAGAGGCGACAGAGGGAAACAGATCAGGACATGGGCAGCAACGTCTTCCTGATAACGACTAAAAATAAAAAACGGCACTTGCCATCCCGCTTGCCAAGCGTGACAACTATGGCAAGTACCCCCTCTACGAGGCAATCTGTGGGGGAGGCCTGTGTTCAGCTGTGGTCTTTAATTGGTTGCAGCGGTAACGGACACCTATAAATTAATAAATAAAAATATAAGAGTGTACCGGGATAATATTATTTATAAACGACATTTTGTAGCACGCAAGTTATAAAGATGTTGGTTTTGATGCCGGGATGGTTCTTAGAGAACACATTCATTATTCATGCGGGTTTCTCGCCTCTTGCTCTTCAAAAGTAAATCGGTATAGCTACGTGTAATGTAATAAAGTTTGCCTATTTTCTCCGCCATTATAATACAATACGCTGGCACGGATATATTCGGAATGAAGAGGAAAAAGAAACCTTATTTGGTGCCCATTAAAACACGAGCAAGTAGAGTTAAAACATGTCTAAAATATATTTAAAGTACTTATAAAAACAATTACTTACAAAAAAATGAAAGCCAGCTTTATGAAACATCAAATGACTAAAATAATTTCAATTTGAACCGGTGCTGATTGGTTAAGAAGAGTTTTCCTTTTCCTGTTTTGCCACTCTTAGCGGCTGAATTATGTCTCCATATTTATATGGGATCATCCTGAAGTATAATACATTTAATAAGGAACTAATATTTACAATCGGTTCACAACTTATGAAGATATCGCGGAAATACGTACAAAAATAAACTCGAATTGGAAACCACCTTTTTTCAAGTTAAAACACAAACTAAATCGAACGGCTCATGCGCGTGGGGCCACCCCGACCGGAAGCCAGTTTGCACGTAAATTATTTTTTATATTCTTCCTGATACCGTTACAGCCTAACAAAAGTCCAATGATGAACATAAGCCTCTACATATATTACATCATAAGATAGATATTTGCCAAAGATACCCCGATAGATAGGCGGGTCGACAACCGCAGTTTTTTTTTAAAAGATGTAATTGCTGAACATGCTGCAGTCCATCTCCTGGCTTCTTTCCCTCTGTCTCTTCTTACGAAACCCACGAGACGATATGGGGTAGTGGATATTCTTACACCGTCCATAAACGGTAAGTAAAATGTTCCACTATTTCACTTGAGAATTGCGAGAAGTGAGGTAAGATTTGATGCTCACACACTGTATTAGAACGACCTTGAGATGTGTTTATTTTCTTTTTTTATTAGTTATTTAATATTTATAGTTGTCACCTTGAATAAATGGGTTACGAATAACGGACTTAATACCTTTTGACATTCTCCCCCAGTCAATGTCGGGCGTAGTGAAATATAATGGTAGAAAAAGGGATAAAAATGTTAGCAATAATACGTAAGTACGAATATATAATAAATAATAATCACAGCTTACTAAGTATATATAAGTATTCATATAAAATATGTAACGTAATTAACGCACGTCATCAAATCAGACACCTCAATTAGTATATTATATTATAATCATAATACATACACTGAATTTTTAGTTAAACATTTTATGCACTGATTATTTATCAAATTAGTTATACTAATTCCGGAAGAATGTTGTGGTCATAGTACAAATCCACGAACGCAAAGACTTTAATGAGCTTGAAATAAAGTTCATTTTTCTTTATTTTTATTGAATGACAGAATTAGTAATAATACAAATAAAACTGCACTCTTAAAAGTCTTATTGCCTTAAGTTACGGTCCATTTCAGTTTGTTTTGATTATACAAATTTAGTGTGACTGTAATTTACGTAGTTTTAATTATTTTTGGGATAAAAGATTACCTATATTAAAAATGATAGGAATCGATTCAGTAAACGATTCTGAACAAACTACTTGCTCAAAGTGCGTTAATTATGTTACATGTTGTATATCTTTTAAGATTCGACGTACTTTATATTTTAGTAAGATGATAATTTTGCTCCAAATGCCTACCTCTCATCTTATAGATTAATCAATAAGGTGAGACACATATCGACCGCTAGCACAAAATCCACTCGAAAATGCCGAACCCAAATAACAGAGACTGTAGAGCTATGAAGCCTATATAACCATAATACAGCTGGTATTATGGCTATAACACGAATGGGCTGGTTTAATCGGGGTGGGACCACGTTCTCATAGAATACCAGCGTAAAATAGCAACTTAATGTTACTGTGTTTCGTATAGTGAGTAGAGAAACGAATACTTTTTACTAGAAATGAGGAATTCCATCGTAGTGTTCAGTGATGACAACACAACACGTGTATTTTGATTCCTAATTGATGAGATTGAGATTTCTATGGGCCATAGCAGCTACTTACCATCAGGTGGTCTATGTACTCGTTTGTCATACTTATTTCATTAAAAAAAAACCAACCCGCCTTCGAAAGTGGCGGGGAAAATAATTTTAAAAGTGACTATGTCTGGCAATGGACTCAAAACGGTTTTTAATTAAAAATAAACCGCTTTATTTTTAAGCTCTCTCCTTGTTAAATGAGACTAGAAAGAAACAGACATAGAGCTAATTAACGCTTAATTTGAGTATGTGATAATGAACGATTATATGTAAGGCCTTTAATGTTTTATTTTATATTTGATCCATTTCATTGCCTTATCTACCACTGCCTGAGCTACCACTCAGGGAATAAAGCTTTCGATGTAAATTTCAAGTTACGCGAGCAAACTTTTTTTTTTAATTTAAATTTTTAGTGCTGTTTTCTCACGTGCTCAGCGGTGAAGGAATACATTGTGAGGAAAACCGCATATCTGGGAAACTAAAAAAAATATTTCGAAAAAATGCGTAGTCCGTCAATACGAACTACGGCAATATAACTCGACTTTTTGTCATTTTAGTCATGAATACATAAACTTTGGCAGAACTTTATTCAGAGTTTTATTTTACGGATTCGTATCGTATCCCAGAAGTAAAAATAAACATTAATAAAACTTGCTATAACCTGCTTACGGAACTTTAATTTGTGGTCTTCAGTTTGATTCACCATCCATTATCAAGTGTTCTCTGAATGCATATCTTAGTATAATTGGAAGGAATTTTGTATTAGAGTCATATTGAATATACTCACAAGATCAATCGGATACTCGCAAGAATGAGAAAAAAAATAGTTTTTTTTTAAATTTTTTAACTTAATGCATCCATCCACTGCAGCCTAAAATCCAATGCTGAACAAAGGCTGCCCCCATAGCACATAAGTAAAGATACCGCCCATAGATAGCCTCATATGGCACATTTTGCCATAGTTGCTACATTGGACAAGCAGATTCGTAACCATAGTCTTCTAATTTGGATTTGTTATCAAGAAGATGCTGCTGCCCACTTTCTGTTTAAGTTCCCTCCGTCACCTCCTACGACACCATCGATAAGATTTCATCATCTTTACAGCCCAAGCCCAAGGAACGCCACAAAGCACGGTCCCGAACCACCTGCACCCATTGACTTCCTGCATATCTTACCAGATAGACACTACATCTATTGGGGGTTGCCTATCGGTACCAATCTGCCACTAAAGAACCTCACTTGAGCTTACTAATCCGAAAAGATATGTCGATATATTAATTTAATGCGTAACAACCCCTTTTTATTTCTTAAGTATTTTGTTTTCGATTTTACTTTCATTTCTTAAGTTTTGTTCCTCACACAACTTCCTTGTAGAATCGACTACCACCTGCGATTTTCCTGGACCGATACGACTTATAGACCTTCAAGAATAGAGCCTTTTATTTTCTAAAAGGCCATCATCATCATCATCATAATTACAGCCCTTCACAAGTCCACTGTTGAACACCGTATCCACACACGGTCTGAGCCACCTGCATCCATCGACTTCCTGCATGTCTTACCAGGTCGTCACTCCATCTAGTGGGGGGTCGCCCTTCACCTACCGGTACGAGGCTGCCATTCGAGAACCTTTTTTCACCAACGGTTGTCGGTTCTTCGAGCTATATGGCCGGTCCATTGCCACTTCAGCTTACTAATCCGTTGGGCTATGTCGGTCACTCTGGTTCTACTGCGGATATCCTTATTTCTAAGTTTATCACGCAGAGAAACCCCGAGCATAGTCCTCTCCATAGCTCGCTGAGCGACTTTGAGCGTCCTCATACGGCCAGCAGTGAAGGACCACGTCTCGGTTCCTTAGGTCATCACGGGCAACACGCACTGGTTGTACAACTTAGTTTTTAGGTTTTGAGGTATACCTGACGAGAAGATCTGTCGTAATTTCCCGAACGCTGCCCAGCCGAGTTGAATCCGTCGATTGATCTCTCGGTCGAAGTTGGACTTACCCAGTCAGACTATTTGTCCCAGGTAAACGTACTCGTCAACTTCGAGCATAGTGCTCCCAACAACTACCAGTATATGTGTGACATAGACATTAAACATGATCTTTGTTTTGTCCATATTCATCTTAAGACCTATCCGTTTGGAGGCACTATTGAGGTCATTGAGCACAGTGCTAAAGTATTCCACCGATTCTGCCATAAGGACTATATCGTCGGCAAATTGAAGGTAAGTATATATATACCGTATCCTTTCCAATCTAGTAGCCTGAAAACGACTTCCAATGCAGCGGTGAAGAGTTTCGAGGAAATAACGTCACCCTGTCTTACACCTCTCTGGAGTTGGATAGGTTTCGTACTCTGGTTCTGTACTCGGCTAGCCATCTTAGCTATACTGCACAAACACTTCAGCACTTCGATATACCGACAGTCAACTTGGCACCGCTGAAGAGACTGTAGCACCGCTCAAATTTCGACGGAACCAAAGGCCTTTTCATAGTCCACATACGCGAGGCAAAGTGGCAGATTGTACTCTTTTTTATAGAAGAGGGGGCAAACGAGCATGCGGCTCACCTGATGTTAAGTGACTACCGCTGCCCATGATCAACCGCAACACCAGGGGGGCGTGCGCCTGGGTCTCTTTTCTGGGCCCCGGCGGTCTGGTCCCCCGGGGTACCAGGGGTGGGCACTTTTTGGGGGGCCCCGGTTTTGGTGTGGCGTTTTGCAAAAATGCAAAGAGATGCAACATCTCTTCGTAGCGCCAGTGAATCGAGCCGATTGGAAAGCACTCGGTCTTCAACGATTCGAGTCGCTCTGCGTTGGATGCGGTCAAGTGGAAGGAGCTGGTACTGGGGTGCCCCAGCCCAGAGATGGGAACAGTATTCCATGTGCGGCCGAACCTGCGCTTTATAAAGTTGCAGGCGGACTTCTACTCTTCGGACTTCTGTACAATTTGCTGAAGGGTATATATAGTCTATGGTACTAAAGCCTTTTCGGAAACCGGCTTGTTCGGGAGGCCGAAAGTCGTCGAGTCTGCGTGCGAAACCGTTCGTAATGAGTCTCGTAAACAGCACGTAGACGAGGCTCGTAAGGGATATCGGTCTGTAGTTGTTCAAAAGGGCGTTGTAACCTTTCTTGAAAAACAAGACCACCGCACTTCTGCTCCAAGCCTCGGGAGTAGTGCCTCCATGGAGGACGGAATTAAAGAGCTTCTGAAGGACTTCAAGTGCCGGTTTTCCACCCGCTTTCAGAAGCTCCGCTGTAATTCCATCCTCGCCCGGGGACTTGCCATTTTAAGGTGCTGGAGAGCCATTCTAATCTCGCTCAGACTGACGACCAGCATATCATCGAAATAGTGTCGGATAAAACTTGCTCTTGGATCGTTACTCACACTTGCCTGTGACTGCAACGATGATGTGTACAGCTGCCCATAGAACCTCTCAATTTCACTCACAATCTCAGGTCACCCGGAAACGATGCTGCCACACTCAGTCCTCAGCTTTGACAGTTGGCTCTTACTGGCAGATAGATCTTTGGCAAAGACTTTGAAGCCTGCTTCCGCTCAATCGCTTCTTCAATACGAGCTGTATTGAAGTTGCGTAAGTCCTACCGCATGCATTTGGATGGTTCAGTTACCTGTATTCTGTCAAATCTGCTGACGACTGCAACTTCATCGCCCGTCTAACATCCATGAGATTAAGAGTGTGATCGGAGAGGTTTTGTGTTGTTCTGCGGCGAGTCTTGCAGAACTTAGCTCCGACCGCATGGACAGTTTTCACGAGCTTGTCATTCGTATCGTTCGCTGTAATGCAGTCTTCTAGGCACTGAAAACGGTTTTGTAATTCGAGCTGAAAGTTTTCGGGACCCTGGATTAGCGCACGAGGGGGGCGGAGCGTTGACTTCCTTAGACGAGACCTCTCCAACTTAACTTTTAAGTTCATTGTGCATCTAACCATTCGGTGATCGCTGCCAGTTTTCACCTTTGCAATTACTGAGACGTCACTGAACAGTTGGCATGTGGTCGTCATAATACAGTCAATTTCATTTTTCGTCGAACCGTGGGGGCTCGACCAAATCCACTTCCTCTAGGGCCGCTTCTGAAAGAAAGATTTCATCATAAAGAGTCCTTCTTTTTCCAGAAAGTCGGCCAGCTGCTGACCCCTACGGTTCCGTTGCCCTACTCCAAATTTCTCTAACTGCAGCTCATCGCTTTCTCTTGTGCCTAGTTTCGCGTTGAAGTCTCCTATCAATACCGTGTAGTGGGTTTTGGAGGAATGCATGGCTCTAGAAATATCCTTGTGGCCGTGGAATGGATGGTTCGGAGAAGTTCTATATATACTGTCTATGATTCGGAATGTTGATAGCGTGATTTAAGCTTCGGTGTATTTCGCTTGTGGCGCGACGACAGCGCCGCTACATCACCCCCCTGCTCAGACCGGAGGTCGATAGTGCAGTCTCGTTGTCGACGAATGTGCAAATGCCAGGAGATTGCCTTGTAGTCTGCGGTGAGTCGAGAAGGAGGCAAGTAATCTGCGAGAGTGCCGTGAAGCAGAGGCGAGCAGTAAGGCTCAGAGCCGTGCCGAACACTCTATGGCGCAGAGAGTGAAGGAACAGGAAGCATTATTATTCCAGTGCTGCGATGAACCTTATGAAGCTAGATGGCTTGCAGGATATGAATACTGCAGACGATATCTGCTCGGGAGCGAATGGGTGGGGTATTCTATTACGATGATGAAGCTTGTAGTTTCCGAAGATTGTTTGGTTGCGTGTTCAAGATCACGTCGGGGTCACCACTGTCGCCGTGGAAGGAAAAGGGGAGATCTCCCGCCGGGCAAGGTGTTCTGCCCGGGGAGCGGCCAACACTCCGTGTGATAGTTCGGAGCTGTTCTATATATACTGTCTATGATTCGGAATATTGATAGCGTGATTTAAGCTTCGGTGTATTTCGCTTGTGGCGCGACGACAGCGCCGCTACATCCTCATACATTTCCTCCACCTCCTCATCGGCATGTGTCGAGGTTGGTGCGTAAACCTGTATGACCTTCAGCGAATACCGTTTGGTGTATCTGGTACGCGACCCTAGTCGATACACTCCCAATCTCTACAACGATGATGACGAGAGACTTGTGGACGATAAATCCGACACCTTCTTGGGACAGATGTTCGCCCTCCCGGTGATAGAACAAGTTGCTGGACTCGAGGATTACCGTGTCCTCCCCCTCTCTTCGGACCTCGGATAATCCTATTATATGCCAGCGCAACTTATCTGCCTCTTCTTCCGGCTCTTGTATCTTCTCGTCAGTCCTCAGGCTGCGTGCGATATATGATGCTAGGTCGAGTCGTCGTAGGTGGCAACCGAACCTACACCGGAGATTCTTAGCACCCCCTGCCCCGCCGTTACCATGGCCACCACCGTAGCCATTAATAGCGGGGCCGCCGGGGACTGGTGGCCGTTTGTTTGCGTCGTTGCTCATGTGAGGATATTTGCCATAGTTCCCACGCTTGGCGAGCGGGTTGGCAACCGCAGCTTTTTATTATATTATTAATGTTATCAGGAAGATGCTGCTGCCCATCTCCTGTCTGTCTTCATCTGTCGCCTCTTGCGACACCCACGGCAAGATGGGTAGGGATGGGAAGGGTAGTGGATATTCTCAACCGCCACTACACGGCAGAAAAGGCCGTCAACGCACCCGCAATTCTTCTAGTGTTGCAGTTGTTCATGGGCGGCGGTAGTCACTTACCATCAGGTGAGGCCCACGCTCGTTTTCCCACACTCCTATAGAAAACAGTATTGTGACACAGTATGAATGTACTGTGTCACAATACTGTTTTTATAGGATAAACAAATAATTATAAAACAAGTAGTTCTTGATCAAATTATCAAGGCAACATCAGTGTAAACGTCCCGCTCAATTTCTCAGTGAAATGTGAACAGGATCGTTAGTATTATCATCCTAATCACGATGCGTCGACGAAAACTGTACCATGTAGTAGAAAAAAAATACATTACAATTTCCAACTCAAGTGGACACAACATGCTTTTATATTGAATCATTTTATTAACTCAGTTAAATACAAGCAATGGACGAATAAAACTAAGCAATTTTTAAAGCACGTTTTTTTATCATATTCTTGCATTGTCATCCGAATTTGAGCCATATTTAAAATTTTTAGTTTCAAGCTCATCGGGAATTGAGCTTTAAATCAGTTACTAAATTCCATTCGGAACGACAGACAAACAAATAAAAAAAATTAAATTGCATAGTCAAATGTTGGTTTACCATGTGATCGGCGTTGAAGGAAAAAATTGTAAAAGCTGCATTTGCAATTAAAAACTAATTCGGAGCAATCTGAAGAAAAAACACTCATAAGGATAGTGTCGCAAGGTTCTATCTTGTACTTCTCTTTAAGTTAGTGTTGTAAACCCTTTTGGTTTTTACCGCCTTATCTGATCATTCAGATATCGAGCGATCATTAGTGAAATGAATTTGCAGGCCACGATCTGTATAAAAGAGGGAATGGCGATTTTTTTACACCAAAACACTGTTAATAATGAGAAGATGATAATTATATGTCAAAGAAATATTAACTAAATATCATATTTTTACATATAAAATATTTGTATATAACTTATGGCTATTTAGGACCAATTTTTCAATTGTCAGATAAGAGTTATCCATCAAATAAATTATAATCTAACTGAATATAAAAGAAAAACAATTGAACTGTGTGCGTCTTATTTGGTTCTCACAAAAGGCGAATATCTTTTATCAGGTAATTGTAAAATCGGCCCATTTATGTTATGTTCATTAAATAAACAAATAAAATGAATTTATTTTAATAAAAAAATCATTATATTTGTCTATTACATTCTTTACATATTATACTAGCTTGCCAGGCAGATGTTGTTCTGCCCTTTTCGACGACCCTTTGTCATGTCCTGTTCAAAATCCTTAAATTCGCAAAAAAAATATGGGTGAGTGCTTGCACACGGTTTGCGATTGATTAAAATCGGTTAAGTAGTTTAGGAGTCCTTTCATATAACCGCATCCAGCGCAGAGCGGCTCGATTCGTTGACGACCGAGTCCTCTCCGAGCGGCTCAATACACTGGCGCTGTGAAGAGATGTTGCATCTATTTGCATTTTCTGTCGCATCTACCACGGGGCGAGCTCTAAAAAAATATAATAATTCTTTTGTCCATGTGTATATGACTGAACTCCTAAACCGCTGAACCAATTCTGTTGAAATGTTGTGTGTATGATTAAGATGATTCGAGAATGGTTAAGATTCACAATTAAACCTCGTAGATGGCGCTGTTGTTGAGATTCAAAAATCATCCGTGCGAAGCCGGAGCGGATCGCTAGTCATTTTTAGAAAATAACGGTGACAAACGAGCTCACAGTTCAAGTGATGGTAAGTGGTTGATGTGGTCTGTACACATCTACATCTTTGATACCTCTCAAAACATTACACGATCAACAATCTTAGTTAGGTCGAGGGAAGCCAGAACAACAAATAGGTCGATGCTATCTACTCTAATGTTAATTCAGCAGCTCGTAAAACATAATTCACTGGCTACGTCTGATTCCGCCCACAGCAAACGCTTGTTTCCCGAAGCTCATGAATAATAGCTGCATACTTGAATTGGAATTCATAATACAATGGAGGCGGTGTTAATCGTTTTTGTTTTTTAATTATGCTTTATTATGTAAAGTGGGATCCAATCTTTGCATAATTTTAAACCCAACAATATCAAAATGACAAAAAAAATGAATTCATTGATATTTGTGGAAGATTATTTTAGAATTAAGCTCGAAATCAATATTAAGATATTGATTAGATCAAAATGTAGTCACGTTGTTACTCCCGATGGTCAGATGAAATTTCTGGTCATCAGTAAAAGGGGTCTTATACAGACCTTCTAATAAAACGTTTAATGAAACTATTTTTACGGAATTTATTAATAATAATTTTAATCAATGTGTAGTTGTAGCACGAATGGGTCGGCTCGACCGGGGAAGTACCACACTCTCACTGAACATCGTAAAATAGCAGCTTAATGCTGCTGTATCATCGATCACTTATAAAAACTAGATATACAATCAATGACAAAAAGCGACCTCACCGAATGAGCACCCATTCGAACATTTGGGTGCGCTTTTAATCTAGTTACATTCGAACGCGCCGACGGTAAACATGAAACACATCCTGGACGCTAAAAACGGATGAAATTTCCTTATTTCGGTACGTATTAATATTATCATTATTAAATTGTTATCACTGTATTGTAAATACTTATATTTTGCCAAGAAATCTCCGTAAAACATTTTTTAAATTAAGTGTTAATAAAATAAGTCATAATAGTTCGTTGACTCTGTTCCATTTGTTGGAGACGTTATTATTTTTTTATTATTAAAATATGATTATTTGTTTTTGTTTAATTAGACTTCTTTATAATTTGTCCAAATATTATAGCAACACATTATAGATTTAATTTGAATATGTGCATGTAGTAAAATTAAAGATGTGAGATTTTATTTTTAATTTTTCAGCTTTCCTCGAGATCCAGTTAGATGTGCAGTATGGATATCAGTCATACCATTTCAAAGGTCCCAAGAATTCTTCAAGCTGACCCAAAGAAGCATTGTATGTTCGAAGCATGTTTTAGAAAGTGATGAATATGTGACTACGACTTACAACTTTCTGTACATACTTTTTATATTTAGTAACTATTGAATTTAGATTTAAGTTCTTTGTTAAGCAATATTTTTAAATGATTGACTCAGGATGAAGAATAAATAAATAATTATGACTGTTTCAAGTACTTTCGTTACTAAATGTATCTGGTGTCCTACCCAAAAACGTATTTACATTCAGGTAAATTATAACCATTACACATAATACATCATAGAATAGAATAGAATATGCTTTATATACACCAGTTTTTAAAACAAGTTTGAAACATATTAAAATTAAAATAACAGTGACAAAAAATATTGGACAGTTCGACTCCAATGACTCCTTGTCTAAATTACGAGCCTCGGTCGTAAAATTTGATTGCTTTTTATTAGAACTTTGTAATTATGACTTTAAAACACGCGTGTAAGGTTGAATTTGTTTTGATATAGGTTGACCAGCCAGTATCAGTCATAAAATTTATTGCTTTTCGTATGTATCTTTGTGAATACAACTATATGCAATGTATTTATGGTTGAATTTACATAAATGTATATTTATTTCAACTAGAGTTACGTCACAACAATTGGCGACATTTTTTGGAGAACTTTTGTATGTTCGTATATGTGTTTTGTATGTAGTTCTTTATTAGTGATCGATGTGCTGTATTATGTATTATGCTGTTGGTGAGTGTAAAGATCGGGACACTCTTTTTTGTAGAAATAAGTTATTTTATTTTATTTTTTAGAGGAGAAAACGTATCTTTATTTTGATTACTTTTGTGAGTTTATTTTTAGGTTAATGTCAGGAAAAAAAAGAAGTTGCCTCATTGGATAAATGTTCGCCGTGAAATTATACATTACACGAGTAAAGGGAGTTTAATTTCCGCCGGCGGCCTTGAAAGTGGTATATCTCATGTGACGATGAAGTAAAACATTTAAAAAAATCAACTGTAACATGATTTAGAATTTAATAAAAAAAAACTTGAAAACATGTGAAGCGCGCCAGCACGTATTAGATCAACGTTGCGGACAATTACTTATCCGATACCCTCTTAGTAACGATAAGAGGCCTATGCCCAGCAGTGGGACTTCTTTTATTTGTTAATGGTAACTACAGCTGTAATATCAAAATCCACATAGAGACATAATTAGTACAATATTAACAATTAATTACTTACCCGTTTCCTGTGAATGTCCGACAGAACACATTCACTCTCCGATTTAAGACACAATAGAAGACAATAACTGTCAGCAATTATTACATGAAATAGGGAATGGATCACTTCCGGAGTCAGTAAACAAATTATCCGTTACTCTGCTGCTAAAATATTTAATTTGTGAGATGTCTACACCGTACCAACAAAAACCTTTGGTTACAAAATCTTCCTTGGTCCTTAACCGAGATTTTGTTGCTCAAGTCGAGGTTATCTTTCAAGAAGATCTTCAATTTCGTAACGAAGTAAAAAGAACAAACAAGTTTACAGAAGTTTAAATAAAAATTTTCTTGTAAGTTTTTTTTTCCGGAAAGAAACCTTATTTTACTCTGTACTTCTATTTTAATAAATGTTTAGCCCTGGCTCATGCTACCTAATTTTTAATTTAGAAAATGCTAGCAATTCTAATAAAATAGGTCTAAAAATTGTGAATATTAACTACAAATACGGATATTACTAACAAATACGGATATTTAGGCTAAAATAATTGAACTGCCTGGGAGGCGTACTCGGACTGGTTTGACATCCATAAAGGTGTCAGGCAGCGTTGTGTAACTTCCCCGTGGCTATTCAATTTATTTATTGACAGTTGTTTGGAGACTTTTGAAATTGAAGAATGTAAGTTAAGAATGTTGCCAACCAGCCAGCAAAGCGTGACAGCTGTTGGAAATATCCCCCCCCCCCCCCCCAATGAGTCTAGGGGGAGGCTATGTTCTGCTTTGAACTTTTGATAGGCTATAATGATGAATTATAATGACGATATGAAAATCGCTTTTCGATTTGAATAATATTATGTTGTAAATTGCTCCTTAATTCTTTTTTTTTTCAGGTACGTGATAACGTCTCGACGCAGCTGTTTCCAACAAAGGTATACTTCAGTCCACCTGCGCCTACAACTTTCAATACATTAAGAATAGAATTTAACAAAAGAATAAAATAGGACAAAATTAATATTAAGAATAGAATAGAATGGAATGAATTTTATTCAATTTAGATCACAGGAATACGTTCTTATTGAAAAACATGTATGTTTTACTACTGGTTTGAAAAAAAAATCTACGTCCTTCGCGGGGCATGAAACCCAGCGAGACTCTTTTTTAAATAATAATGTAAAATGTATTTAGAAAGCATTAGAATTTAATTATTAGTCAATAAATTAATAAATTATTGAACCGTGATAGCGCTATAAATTCCACAGTACGCCAGTAACTCGGGTTCGATCCCCGCCAACACCAATGAAATTGGTAATTGCAATTTTAAGTGCTGATTTACCACGTGCTCGACGGCGAAACAAAAAATCGTGAGGAAACCTGCATGTCTGAGAAATAAGAAAAAAATCCAAAGACATGTGAAGTTCGCTAACACAAATTGGGACAGCGCGGCGGACACTTCCTTGTCCTAAAACCCTCTCAGTAATGAAAGGAGGCCTGTGCCCACAGATGCGCTGTCAGCCTCGAGGACTAAGATGGAATGCCTCCTTTTTTGTAAAAAAAGGTAACTGGCTCTCCACACTCACCATACGAAATACAGCAGCATTAAGCCGCTATTTTACGCTGGTGTTATGTGAGTGCGTGGTCCTACCCTAGTTGAGCCGACCAATTCGTGCTACAACCAGAATATAGTTGTAAAGTGGCGTTTTTTGAGAAAGTTTTAAACTCCACCGCGCCGCGTGTTGGTGAACTATCAGATACTTGGGAATTCTTTAGAATTTAGTATTGATAAATTAAGTCTGATTTATTACTTGCTCGATGGTAAATACGTCGCAAGAAACCTTACACATATAACGTTTTTTTTTTGAATAGGGTAGGGTGACAAACGAGCAACGGAGATAGACATCTACATCTATCCTCATTACGAATCAAACTGCAGATGCGTCGTCACCCGTGAGGACCAAGATGGAATGCCTTGTTCCCAGTATAAAGGGTCTTCGGTTCTCTACGCTCACCATACGAAACACAGCAGCACCAAGCCACTATATGAAGCCAGTATTCTGTGAGAGCGGGCTCCCTCCCCGGTCGAGCCAATCCATTCGCGCCACAACTGCACTACCAATACAACTGCAGCATGGCTTCTTACCACGGGTATTTTGAAACTTACATTTTAATCATTATAGTACAGCCGGTAATGATCTATTTATGGACGCTCGTGTACTATGAAATAAGATGTGTTTTATTAGCCTCTGAAGTCTACTAGTACTAATTTAATTATCATCATTATCATCTGTACGACTCATCACAAATCCACTGCTGGACACAGGTCTCTCCCTAGAAATGTCACAAAGCAGAGTTCTCAGCCAGCCGCATCTATTGACTTCCTGTATCTCCATTACCAGGTCATCAGTCCATCTAGTGAGGACCAGCCCTGATCTTACTGATTACGGAATTATCATATGTGGTATTATTCCCCTCCGAAATACGCGAGAAATCGAATAAGGTACTTCTCAATGATGAAACATATTTTGTAGAAGTTGCAAGTTATTATATATAATTTGTATAGGATATTTATATGTCGATATATTTATATGTTATGTATATATATGCTGTGTATATGTATATTTTAATATATGTACACTTTAAATAAGAATACTTTTCACACCTGCCAACAATTTTCTGTGACTGGGTTGACGGGCAGAGAATGCCGCATGGCATTAAGTCCGCCCTATGTACTCTTAGCTTCAAGGTCTTCAGAAGGTCTTAAGGTTACATTTACGCTATTTAAATAAAAATAAAACAAAATGTAAAACACCATACACCTAAATAAGATCCACACTTTATTTTCCTTAAACTAACTGAATACATACAGCAATATCACGTTGTGTTTACTTGTGGGTTACCAGTTGAGGTACCTAACGTCGCAGTAAAGTCTGTTTAGCTAAAGCGCTGTCGCTGGCTGATAACCACTAAACAATGCCTGTATAAATATTTACAGAATGTGAAATGTTCTTGTATTACTAAGTTGAATAATCAGCTTCATACCACTGATTATACTTAAGATTACACTTATACTTAAGTATAAAATAGAACAGAATCGAAGCACTCATATTTTATGTTACATAGATTTAAGTATATAAGTTTGTGCTATAGACAATAATTAATATAATCTGGCGTTACCTTGTGTGTCATATGTGGTAGAGACATGCTGAAATTATATTAGTAGTATAGAGACGAATGTTCGGGGGAAGGACCACGCTCTCCCAGAATACCGGGCGTAAAATAGTAGCTTAATGCTGCTGTGTTTCGTATTGTGAGTGTAGAGAACCGGAGACCCCTTTTACTGGAAACGAGGCATTCCATCTTAGTACTTACGGGTGACAACGCATCTGCATTTTGATTCGTAATCGAGGATAGATGTCTACATCTATCCTCGATGTTTATGGGCCACAACAACCACTTACCATAAGGTGGACTGTATGCTCGTTTGTTGCCGCTATAAATAAAAAATGAAATAAAATTCCATTATAAAATAAGTGAATAAAATAAGTAAACGAGAAGGTACTCTTCTCGTCTTTTAGAGGCAAATAGTATATTTCATTACGAGTGCGGAAAGCCTGTCATTGCAGAGTTCCGACAAATGTCTACCCGAGCCGAGGCGCAGCCGAAGGTGAGGGTTGACAGTCGGAACAAGTTGCAATGACGGTTCCGCACGTGTACTGAACAACTATTTTTAATACAGTTGCGAAAAAATGAAGCAATTTAATAAAATAATAAAAACACAATAAACTCAACTAACTAATCATTTATTTCTTATAAAAGTTATAATTCACAAATTTCAATATAAAATTGATACAGTTTTTTATACTAACTGGGAAAGTTTTAGTTTGCATATTTACTGTTTGACACAAACTATTATTAATTTCGTATGATTGTTCATGTATATTTGTTAAAGGTGTTATATAATGGCGTTTGCTAGTTGATGTAATTGGATCTGGTGAATTATCATTATCAACGAAGGTAGATGGATGAACGTTCTCTTCAGTAGTGTCATGTGAAGGAGACGGACTGGGCTTTAAATTAATTGATTGTGAGATTTTTTCCCAGTTTCTAGTTTGTTGTTTAATGAATCAGCAATATAACCTTCTGCAATTTTGTCTGACTTCCAACCTCCTAGTCGCTTTAAGGACGTCAAATTTGCTCCTGAATCTACCAATGATGTAGCAGAGGTCCTCCTGAAGCTGTGCCCAGTATAATACTCAGCATCCGGCAGA
This sequence comes from Parnassius apollo, assembly GCA_907164705.1. NCBI lineage: Eukaryota > Metazoa > Arthropoda > Insecta > Lepidoptera > Papilionidae > Parnassius > Parnassius apollo. The sequence goes on along the minus strand of CAJQZP010000547.1, from coordinate 5,527,754 downwards.
CCAAGAAACGTAACTATTTCTTTTGGCATATTACCAAATTTGTTTATACCGATTGCTTGAGCTGTACACTTCCCTTTTTGATAATTTTGGAAAAAACAGTCGGTTTTTACTTTTTGGGACCGCTAATTCATATAATTATTTTTTGTATTCGGAATCTTGATTAGTAGCATTTTTCCATGGGCTTCAATTTCTTTTAAAGTAATATTGGCTAACTCCTCTCTGCGGCAAGCTCCAACAACGCCGAGAATCAGCGCAACCTTCAAAAAAAGGGATTTGTATAATATTTTTTTAATAATATATTGACTGTATTTTGCGATTCCGTAAACTGAATACTAAAGAAAAATATAAGTATTTATTAATAAATTATCTTTGTGGCTATATAACGATCATCGGGAACTTCGTTCAAAAACCTTTCCACTTCATTCGATGTGCATATTTTCGACTTTTTAGTTATAAAAGCATCTGATTGTCGTATTAAGAAAGCATTTACTCGTAGTTTTGAGTATTTACTTATATCCACGTTGTTCCTTATTTTCAGCATACTTTTAAGCTATTGCATAGCTTCTATTGCGGGCCTTGAGTGCGGGAAAATCCGGAAATTTCGTAACGAAAAAAAACCTCACGCTCCCCACTCCGACGGGCACGGAGGTGTGACTTGAAGGCCGTGCATTGTCTAACGATGGTCTAACGTCGTTTCTTTTCCTCAGTCTTCGACACGGTGTTTGTGTATAAAGTGTTTTGAAATTTTGAATATGAATGAACAAAGTGCATTTATTATTAATGAAGAAAGTCACGAAAAAATTCCTACATTTTATTATTATCACAAATGCGGTACTAATTTTGAATTGAAAATATAATACTGCTATAAAGATAACCTAAATTTTTGATATTAAAATGAGCGATATTAAAAGTAGCCCTCTTTATATACACACAAACACACACACGCGTATAGTTTAAATTCTCAATTTAGATTCTCAATATGTATATAATATATACTCGATTAACCGGACTAATTGTTGCCGTTAGGGATTCGGATAATCGAAAATCCGGATGATCGAACGTATGAAGAAAAGCGGATTTTTGTGCATTTGTAGTAGGTACATATGTACATACATAATGTTATGTGTTTATTAAAAACAACAATTTCAACGAAAATCAATGTTTATTAAGAAATTATTATTTTTTAATAAACATTGATTAAATTCCATGAAGAGATATAAATCTATATAACCATCCGTTACTTGCGACAAACGAGCCGCCGTCACCTAATTTTTTCTTTAACTGTAATGCTTTTTCACAAAGCAAAGGGCCAGATATCATTTGCCCAGTTGATCGTTTTTGTAAAAACCAACAATACAAAGCGTCTTCTAATTGCAAATTTACTCGCGGACATAGGTCCTTATATCCGGGACGGGGGTTTGTTAGCGCCTGATAGTAGATCGTCTTATCTTAAGCGGTGTGAAGCGACGATTAGTGAGGTGCGGGAGGGGGAGGCTAGCTGCATTTGTGCGCGCGGTCGGTCACCCCTAAAGTTGGGCGTTATAACATACAACAGATAATATATTTCATTATATATTTTTAATCTTACAACACATTAGAATAATGAACCATTGACTGTTATAATATTATATTCATTATCGTTAGAAAGCGTCATCTGTTTACGTTTACGGTCCAACCGTCGCGTCGAAGCCGGGTTGTTCATATATTGAAAGTCTCCTTGTTTTGTCTTAGACTTATGTTAATAGAGCGTGCCATTTGAACTTAAAGACAATTAATTGGACAATAAATAATAAGTGACAAATCTTGCCGTGGAGCGTGGAACTGAGTAGTTGCGCGTCTTGTTAATATAATTGCCGTACGGCCTCCCTGACGTATGTACTGCGCGAACCTGAGTTTTTTGCGACGTGGTCCGGTGATACAGATATTTTTCACAAATAGTGAGTTCGAATTGCCGCATGGCCTCCGAGTTTTTTTGCGACGTGGTCCGGTGATACAGTATTTTCATTATAACGCGGGTTCGGTTAAATCTGGGCACGCGAGAGTTAAAAATGGACGAATTTATTCCACTTTGACTTAATATAAAAGAATAACGAGCAGATTTAAATATAAAAAATTGGCCCAATTATGATAACTCATACATGTTTCTACAAAAAAATTGTGTACAATAATGTATTCGTCCTATACTTAAGTACCCACAGAAATTTCGCATCTGAACAAATTAATTCCATAATCTATATTACATAACACAAGATAGCGTCTTAGGAATAATTTGTTTAATTATTAATTTATAATATTTTAAGCTATTACATAGCTTCTATCGCGGGCCTTGAGCGCGGGGACCGAATCCAGAAATTCCGTAACGAATAAACCTCACGCTCCCCACTCCGACGGGCACGGAGGTGTGGCTTGAAGGCCGTGCATCGTCTAACGTCGTTTCAGTTCGGCAGACTTCGGCACTCGACAGACTTCGGCACGGTGTTTGTGTGTGTGCGACTAGACGTATGCGTGTACACTAGCTGCTAACTCAATGATAAAAATTCCTGAATAACCTACATGTATTTTAAGATATTAAAAATATTTTAAACAAAATTAACTTCTCATTTATTCAATAAGAGAAAAAAAATTGTTTTCTTATCGGTCACCACGCTCAAAAAGTGTAACTTGATTTAATATCAAAGACTTAACTGCATAAATAAAATAAATAAATAATTATAATTGCATAAGTTGATAAAAAATGCTATGCAATAGCTTTACCGCGGCAGTCACCGAGTGCCACACGTATTTTTTTTTATTTATTAAGTATCTTATTAACCGATGAAAAGTAATACCTTGGTTATTTACTGACATTTCTTGAATTATTTGCGCAATATCTAAGTATACACGACAGCATATTTTATCAGGAGATTCTTTTAATCAATACAACACGTGACAACCGTACAAGCGCCTAGCGAGTGACTGATTAAAGTGTGGTGCATGCACCGCAGTTGAGTGGAACAGAGTAGCTGAATGCAGTGTCGCCTCTAGTACGTAGTACATAATAGCTCAATGCTTGTAAAGAACATTTTTGGAAAATGGCATTCTGGATAGGCAAAGGAAACTATGCCCATACAGCCATGTCTTCAGTAGAATTGTTTTATTGATATGAAATGAAAATGAAATTTAATGAGATGAAATTAAATGAAACCTTATCTAACTCTTTGAATCAAATCATTAAATCTGACGTTGAAACAAATTAGTACCTTCTTTTTAGAAATATTTGCATGAATCATAAAAACTTCTATGAATTTTTTTTTAGTAAAAACTTTGTGGTTGGTTTTTCTTTTTAATAGACATTATTTTGACGGTTAGGTAAGAGAACGCACGAGTTCGGAAAATTTAAAGGAAAAAACTCGAGTGTCGAATGTCCCACATCCCGAACGCTATACGTCCCTGCAATACGCCACTTTTTGAGCAACTGTATTAAAACACTTGTCGTATTTATCGACGCGACGGTGGTGTGTCTTTCCTAATGTAGTGGTATTGAGAGTAAAGGTGTTGGGATTAGTGGTGGCGGGTAGTCTTGAGGGAGGACGGGAGGTGTTCTTTAGACTATGTAAAATACATCATTTTATTTTATTACGCGCATCTTAGCTAATTAATTTTTAAAATCTTTAATCCATAGACAAAATATTCCACAGAATACTTCTGGTGGAGCCAACTTTAAAAAAAAAACTTGGCATCACTTGGTATGTAATGTGTAATCCACATACGTAAACGTAGCGTAGAGTAGTTAAATGTATGCAATAATTATAACTTACAGATTTAATGTGAACTTTACATACAAGATATTGATTGTGATAAATAGGTAATAAATTATATTCAGCGACTGCCGCGGGTCGCCTTATAAGATTTCAACAGATTTTGAACGCTGGGGTAATTCTGTTGCTTTAGCGTTGTGCTGAGTCGGTAGCGTTTTTGTATTTATTTTTCTAATATTTTGTTTTTATTTTATTTTTATAACAACAAATTATATAATAAAATAAAAGTATTTCAAAATGCGATGAAAACGTAATGGGTAATTTAGAAAAAATAATTACATGTGTTTAAAATAAAATCAATTTGAAATTACAATTCTTAGCCAAACAAAAATTATTTTGATTTGAAATGTCCAGTACTGCAGAACATCAATTTCTGTAAAATAATGAAGTCTCTTTTTGCAGCGGCGCTGCGTGTATTACTTTTTAGAATAAGTGCACACTTATCTGTCGATTTGTCCAAAATTAATTTTCTGCAATATTGTATTTGCTCTTCGCATCACTTTCTATAGGAGGAATAAATTTCACGTCATGTGCTTACGGAAATTAGCGTAGGTATCACTTTATGAGAAAACTTTTAATGTCTTCTCACACTTGCTCTGAGGGCTATGAAATGTCCAGTTCAGTGTCAGAGCATCTGGACAATCGTGATCAGCCAAATAGTAATTGTATATTGGTTGAAGTTGTGCATTGGTTGAAATTAAATAAAAATATTATTTTTAAGTTTTTGATCTTTTTAATTCTTTCATAGGAATGAGATTCTTCTGATTAAGAAACTGCATAAGAAAATCCTCACGTATACAATATTTATTTGAAATTAAATGACGGAAAAAATAGACATTATTAAAAATTGGCCTATAACTCTAAATTACAACGAGGAACGAAATGAAGCGGTTGTCGACGGTAGCGGTTGAAAGAACTAGCGGTTGTCGACGGTAGCGGTTTGAAGTGTGCTGCTAAACCGCTCAGTAGTTCTAAAATCTAAAATAATTTTATTTAGTAAATATAACCTCGAAAAAGTCGTCTATCCCACTAATATTTTCGGCACGTTCTTTAAAATTTAGCCCGTAGCTATAGTGGCGCCACCCTTATTTGACGGTTTTCTATGGACACTTTTTAATACACAGTCTGTACTCCTTACTTCTACACTATATAAGGCAGTGACAAGTGATAAGTGTGAATAAAATACGCACTGAAGGCACTTGTCATTTGTCTGTTGCACTTGCCACTTCTCAAAATGTAAACCGAGCCGTACTCCTTCAAGGGCAGTCAAGTAAAAGCACATTCCATATTCAAAGATAACTTTCGGAATAAATAGTTTAACAACTTCAAATTAATTAAAGGAAGTATTTGAGTCGGGTTTAGTGTTGTCTTAATGAAATTTAAATTATTTAGCCATCTGCGTTAACTGAAGAAAACTTATACATAAATAAAAGAAATGCGGGGCGGGACCATTGCAGCGCGCTTGGTCGAAGAAATCTCATTCAAACTTTGTTACTCGCAGAGCTCTTGGAGATATAATGCTATAAATTTGTGAAATATATGAAAAAATATGTTTCTTTTTTTGTTTATGACTGTAAAAGAAAGAAATGTATAGGATTAGGAAAAAATATACATTTTAATTTTATTAGTTATTCATATTAATTTTTATTCAATTTATTTTATATTTTGAAAATACTAACAATCTCTGTACTAAACCTTTTCTTCTTCGTTATTAGCTCATAACATTCTTAAACTGAACATACTCCTCTCCCATCACAACTACAATGATTATCTCTACACATAAAAATCAATTGCTGTCCACTACGACTACGACACGAGACTAACAAGTGTTAGACTCGCTAAAACTCAAAACCGGCTTGACCGATATTAATGAAATGTTTCATGTATGTTTGAATGGTTCCCTCGATGGTTTAGATTAACATATCGACCCGGTAGGTGGCGCTGTTATTGAAAACCAGAAATAACCCGTGTGAAGCCGGGGGGACTACTTGTGATAAATAAAAGTATTTATTTATCATTATCATTATAATCACGTAGCAGGCAGATTTAAATTGCTATAAACTAAAAATCATCATTATAATATTATAGCCTACATATAGCTGTCATATGAGAGTGTCGTAAGAGATTCCGTGACCTGTTTCGTCTCGCGGGTGTCGTAAAAGCCGACTATGGGAAACACCATAAAGATCTCATAGCTTTACATTGCTACCAGTTATACCACTGTATAATTATCCCGTTTACGCCTGACGTAAAAATGCCTAGACCAGTGACGTGGAGCACCGTCAAATGTGCGAAATGTCAATTAAGGCAAATCCTACCTAGCCTCCAGGCAAAGCTGATATTGCAGCTGTGGTCTATTGCTGCTCGATGGAGAATAAGCATAATGATTTCTTATATCTACACGAACATTACACATTTAAATAAAACTAGTTTTTTATGGATAAACATATAAGTATATAATGCGTAGTTCCACAGAACACCTAATATTGCGCTATATTAGATGTTCTGTGTGTAGATCGGAATAAAAATTAATAAATTTAATCTGGAGGTAGCCGTGGTGAACTATGATTGTCATCAAAAATCCTCAGGCGGTTTATAATTTTAATTGCTATTAGCCAACTTAACGCCATTTACTTAATTCAGTCTGATGTGAAAATTGTTTTCCAAATTTAAATCGAAGCATAACTTTGAGGTGAGAAGCCACTAATGTACTAATATGTCTACGCACGAAAATCACCATGCAACGGGGTAACCTTCGGCTAACCCTCTACGAAGGGTAAAACGGGATATAATATTTATGATACAAAATACGTTAAAGTTCCACATATACGAATTGGTTTCCCTCGCGGCTTCGTAAACGATATTAACTTTCCCGACTGATTTACGCGATCTACTCGCATCATAATTTTGTACATTGCATGAATGTGGATTTTTTTTAAATCAATACAGCAATTCAATAGCTATGAGTTAGTTTTAACCAATTTTAAATTCTTTAGGATACAGTTATAACTGGAAATATCTTTTTTTATAAAACTGAATTGACATATTATGAACTTACCGTTTTCCTCCGTCGCCGCATATTGGCAGGGCCAGGGGAACGGGTTCGCACACATCTGCGATCTTACCTTAATCTTATCGTAGTAACGAATTTCGCATTATTGCTTGCGACACCTATGTGTTTTACAAATGACTTAGAGTCAGTAGGCATGATAATAAAATAGTCTTTGAAGTTAGAACAGAAAATGCGCGGATTGAACTCCTTTTTTTGTAATAATCGCGACACTTCTTACTTGAAATAAAAACAAATAGAACCTGATCTTGTAATTGCTACTTAATTGACCTACAGTGAGAGAAAATTAGTCTGGCCCACCAGGAAGGGTAAATGAAATAGGTAAACTTAGTGAGATAAACTCGTGAGTTTCCTGGAGCAGTCGATCACAAGCTCGAGCAAGTGTCTTTCAAAACGCAGTCTGCCATGTATAACTAAATTGAGGATACGAGCTTCACTTACACGCTCCAGAGGAACTTTTAACAATTTTGGGATTTTGATTCTCTAAAAATTTTATTTGGTTTTTATGATCCCAAAAGAGTATACTTAGTTTTTAATCAGTTCAGATCGAGGGAATTTTTCTGTGTCCTCATTGCAATTCGGTTCAGGTCATCATTGACTTTAGTAGTTGTAGAATGAAATTCACCCAAATTACAGGAAAAGTACACCTGTAGATCATCAGCGTATAGGTGATATTTGCACAAACGCATTCATTTAGTTACATTAGCAGTGTAAATAATAAATAATAACGGTCCTTAGATAGAAACCCTGTGTGAACGACCATATTAAATGGTCGTTGTTCCGAAACAAGGGAACAGCCATTTTAGGTTGATTTAATATTAATTATACTGAAGGGCTGCGTAGGTAATTCTGAAACCATTTAATGGAAGACGTTACTTTCCGTCCGTTTCATTTCAGTGTCACCAACCTCCCAACATGGCAGGCACTAATATGTAGTGTTAAATCTTGTGAAACTATATTATATCATGGAGCGATTCTGAGAATGTTTTCTCGCTAACAATAATAAAAATTTAAAATAAAAATTAATGCATAATATCGGCACAAAATGCATTGAACGACCTTTAATGCGACTTTAAAATGGAGCGCCGTAGCCGAGCGTCATAGCGCTCTGCAAGTTGCCCATTAACGTGTAAGGACATAATAATGTGGGACACAGACATACGCCCTACCACAGCCCATAAAAGTCTTGCACTATTTCTTTGAGGTATCAGTTATTACGAGAATTTTCCGGACCGCTACGACTTAGGGACTTCAAGAAACGAGCTTACTCCTTTTTAAACCTCCTTTTTAACGCCGACATCGCACCTGTAATTGCCCTGGTGTTGCAGTTGTTCATGGACGGAGGCCGACACTTACCATCAAGTGAGCCATTGTTTTAAGCACCTAAAATTATTTTGTTTTATTCTTAGTTTTTGTATTTTATGTATAGGTAATTAAGTAAGGAGGTACTACGAGTAGGTAATCTTTTAGTAACTTGAAGTATGGAGACCTTTGAATGTGAAATTAGTGTCCAAGTTGATGAGTGCATATTTTATTTATTTATTTATTTATTCTTTATTGCATCCTTAAACAAAAGAATACAAAGGGCGGACTTAATGCCTCGAGGCATTCTCTACCAGTCAACCCATGGAATGGTGAGAATTTGATGTAGGTGTGGCAATAAGAGAACAATATAAAAATGATAATTAACTACATAATATATACAAACTACTAATAAATAAACTATACATATATGGTCTATCCTTACATATATACAAATATAAAAATAAATGGATATACATACAAGTATATATATATATATTTAAATACATACATAATTAGTATATACAAATGACTATGAATATATACGTCTGTTTGGCAATACATATTAAATAGATGAGTCATGTAAAATGCATTGTCTTTAAGAAATGATCACGGACCAACTTTTTAAAAGTGTACTTATTGGGAGCTTTTCTGATGTCATCGGGCAAGGAGTTCCAAAGGCGTGTAGCCTGAATTATGAAGGAGTTACCATAAAACTCGGTGAAGTGAACTGGAGTACAGATTTTGTTGTTAGAAGAAGAGCGTAGGACCCTATCATGAGATGAAGAAAGATAATGAAATTTACTCTTAAGATAAGAAGGCGAAGATGGATCATTTAATATGGAAAAAAGTACAAGTAATATTCTGGAGTTGCGCCTCTGCCGGATTGTAAGCCAATTTAGCTTAGATCTGTATTGAGAAATATGATCATACTTACGAAGCCCAAAGATAAATCTTATACAGTTATTGAGGAGGCGTTCCAGCTTATTCAGAAGATCTTGGGACAGTTCTGGGTAACACACATCTGCATAATCAATTGTGGGTAATATAAGTGATTGAACAAGCATGATCTTAGATTTTGTGGGAAGAAAATGTTTTAAACGATACAGAGAGCATAACGTGGCAGTGACTTTACGACTCACATCTGTAACCTGAGTTCTCCAATTCAGCGTGCTGTCGATGTGAAGGCCAAGATTTCTAACAGAATTACTGAAAGGAATTGTAGTATTATCATAGTAAATAGGAGGTAAGTCTGTCAGATTAATCTTAGCCAGCATCCTTGAGCTACCCACCAGTATAGCTTGGCATTTTAAAGAATTGACCAAAACTCCATAACGAGTAGACCAATCCTTGATAGCTGCTAAGTTGCCGTTAAGGTTTTTGATCCCAATATGGATATCCCCAACCTCAGTTTGCACATAAAGCTGAAGGTCATCGGCATATAAATGGTACGAGCAGTCGATGATGGAGGTAATAAAGTTTATAAAAATTGAAAACATTATAGGAGAAAGAATACCGCCTTGCAGCACACCAGCATCCACATCAGCCCAAGCTGAGGACAGTTGCCCCACACTGACTGACTGCTGTCGACCGCGAAGATAAGATGCAAACCAATCCAATTCAGTAGGGCCAAAATTAAGATGAGACAGTATGGAAAGAAGGATTTCGTGATCAACTGTGTTGAAAGCATTTGAGAAATCAACTAGTACCAGTACTGTTATTTTTTTTCTTCCACGCCTTGTTTAATATTATCAATAACATTAATTAATGCAGTAGTGGTACTATGACCAGGACGAAACCCAGACTGATATATACTCAGTAGGTTATGTTTCGAAATAAAAGTAGAAATTTGCTTGTAAACACAGGATTCTAAAATTTTGGAAAGAAAGGGTAGAATGGATATTGGACGAAAATGATTGGGATGAATGGGAGTAGGAACTTTTGGGAGAGGCTTTACAAAAGCCCTCTTCCAAAGATTAGGATACTGACCTGAACCAAGGGAAAAATTGATTATATGGGAAATTGACGGGAGAAGGTGCTCTAGTATAAATACAACCATATCTCTAATCTCTACTACTACTAGTCTACTAATCTCGTCGTAACCCACGGCTTTGGACTGGATTGCTAAAATCGACTTTTTGACATCATCCTTAGAAACAGGAGAAAAATTAAAAGTAGGAATGTTAGGAATTTGCATAAAAGCAATGGAAGCCATAGTTTGGGAACGAATTGTAGTGTCCAGTGCTTTTACAGAAGCGAAATGTTGGTTGATTTCATCAAGAGACACAGAAGGACCACAATCCAACGTAGCTGGTCTACAAAGACCGAAAGATTTTAGGAATTTCCACACTAAAACTGGAGAAGAATTATTAATACAGTTATGGAAATATCGGCGTTTAGCTGCACGTACCATCTGATTACACCTATTCCTGGCTGCTTTAAAAGATGTCCAATTTTCTTCAGTTCGATCTCTCTTGAAAACTACTACTACTGTTTCTGCATTGTTGCAACAATCGATGGTGTACTTAAATAAATATATAAAGAAGCATCTTGGAAGTTTGATGCTGCTCCCCGTCGTCGGTTAGTTATTTGATAAATGGCGTAAACAAGTTAGACACCGCGTAGAGGCGTCTTTCAACTAGCCCATATCTTCTCCTTGGTGTCGTAAGAGCCCTTTGTCGCCTCTTACGAAACCCAGGACGATATGGCTATGCCTACATCGCCACTAATTTGTAAATTTAAGCAATAATATATAAATAAAATAAGTATGCACGCCTATTTCAATTTAATAAGTCTAAGGTTTATCGATCAAATTGGCGATATATTGAAAATGGGCCAGATTAGGAGTACTGTACTGAGCGTATGTATAGTAAAGGAGGCGAGAGATATGTGTCTGGATATCATAGGAGTATCATATTATGACGTTTACAACTTTTACAACTTTTTGAATCGTAATATCTCAGAAACGGTGGCTCGTAGGGAAAAAAGTGTTGATACATTTTTTGTAGATAATTTTGTGATCTACAACTTTTGTTTGAGGTATTTTTATGAGAAAATTCACCGTTATGCTAAATATCGCGAACAACTCTTTTTTTGACCTTTGACCTTGAGTATTTTTTTTCATACATACGAATGTTGGGCAACGTCGCAATTTTATTTATAATTATATTTTGAACAATTTTACCGATTATCAGCTTAATAGAGACATAATAAAAAGTGGAACATAATACAAAAAAAACCTAGACCAATTACGGCGACGATTAACAAAACTAAAACTAAAAGCTATAAGCATATGAATTATACTTTAAACACAATTTTAAACCAACCATATACAAGTATTACATGGATTTTAATTTTAATTCCGAGTATGAGTGATGATTTCGGTATTTGGACGTAACTGTCAAAAATTATTTTCTTAAAACGTCCAAAAGCGCACTTCAAAAAAGTATTCCTCAAGTATTTAAAAAGCGCTTGGCTTTATTTACATAGAATTCAATTTAAGATGAGTGATTGTACAAATCAATCTTAGATCAACTGCTACGCACAGATCAATCAACACTTTGTGAATACGTTTTCATTACTAAGGATGAAAGTAAGAAAAGTGATTAAGTTATTATAATGTCTAAAATTAACCTATTCACTCTCCCGTTAGTCATATATGAACATTTCTATTGTTTAACTAATGTGTCTTTTTCGTGGACAGTCATTTTTCATAGAGCCATGCATATTAATATTGTTACTCCAAGGCCATGCCATGCCAAGGCATGCATGGTTAATTTTATTAGGAAAGTAATGAAAAAAAACTCAAGTAGAAAAAAATAACAGAGTATTATAACATGTTATAGCAGTATACAGATTTTTTCACGTTTGCATTATACTACGCAACTCAATTTTTTGATAATTCACAGAATCACATCTTAAATAGCAGCTCAATGATGCTCGTGTGCTGTTAACGAGGCGTTCCATCCTAATCCATATTGGTGACAAATGGATATACATTTTGATTCTTAATTGAGGATCGATGTAAGTGCATTATAGACATTGTATATTAGCCTCGTTTTTCACCCTTGTTCTTAAAAAAGGACTAGCAACCATCTGCATCATTAGCGGCCTATACACGTGCCAGAACCACGATTTTTTTCTAGGATAAGGGTGACAAACGAGCACACAGTCCACCTGATGGCAAGTGGATGGCGTGGCCCATAGACATCTACATTTAGCCTCAATTAAGAATCAAAATGCAGATACGTTGTCAACCTTAAGGACTAAGATGGAATGCCTTGATTCCAGTAAAACGGGTCTCTGTTTCTCTACACTCCACCCATACGAAACACATCAGTATTAAGCTGCTATTTTACGCTGGTATTCTGTAAGAGCGTGGTCCTTTCCCGATCGAGCCGACCAATTCATGCTACAACCATAATATAGCTGCAACGTGGTTCTACCACGGACAAGAATTTTTATTTCAAGCAGTCCACCTGATGTAGAACAAAAGACGAACAGCAGCAACTAACAGCATGCGGCTCACCTGATAATAAGTGTCAACTGGTACCCATGAACAACTGCAACACCGTGGGAATTGCAGGTACTTTGCCAGCCTTTTAAAAATAATTAAGCTAGTTTCATGATATGGCTACAGTGCGAATGTGAATACTAGCCTAAAATATCTCGATAATACTTTCATGTGTGGCGAATGACGCGGCTATAATAATGGGCAACTATATATATATATATATATATATATAGTCCACTGCTTAACATAGGCCTTCCACAAGTAATGCCACAAAGCACGGTCCTGAGCCACCTGCACCCATCGACTTCCTGCATATCTTACCGGGTCGTCACTCCATCTAGTGGTGGGTCGCCCTACACTACGCCTACCGGTACGAGGCTGCCACTCGAGAACCTTTCTTCCTCATCGGTTATCGGTTCTTCGAGCTATATGGCCGGCCCATTGCCACTTCAGCTTACTAATCCGTTGGGCTATGTCGGTAACTCTGGTTTTACTGCAGTTTTACAGCCGAGTTGAATCCGTCGATTGAGCTCTTGGTCGAAGTTGGACTTACCTAGTCGGACTATTTGTCCCAGGTAAACGTACTTGTCAACAACTTCGAGCATAGTGCTACCAACAAATACCGGCATAGGTGTGACATGGACATTAAACATAATCTTTGTTTTGTCCATGTTCATCTTAAGATCTATCCGTTGGGAGGCACTATTGAGGTCATTGAGCATAGTGCTTAAGTCCTCCAGCGATTCTGCCATAAGGACTATATCGTCGGCAAATCGAAGGTGAGTGATGTACTCGCCATTGATGTTAATACCGTATCCTTCCCAGTCCAGTAGCTTGAAAACGTCTTCAAATGCAGCGGTGAAGAGTTTCGGGGATATAACATCACCCTGTCTTACTCTGCAGTTCGATAGGTTTCGAGCTCTGGTTCTGTACTCGGATAGCCATCGTAGCTCTACCGTACAAACACTTCGGCACTTCGATATACCGACAGTCAACTTGGCACCGCTGAAGGGACTGTAACACCGCCCAAATTTCGACGGAATTAAAGGTTTCTTCATAGTCCACATACGCCAGGCAAAGTGGCAGATTGTACTCTTCAGTCTTCTGTACAATCTGCCGCAAGGTATGTATGTGGTCTATGGTACTGAAGCCTTTTCTGAAACCGGCTTGTTCGGGAGGCTGGAAGTCGTCGAGTCTGTGTGCGAGACGATTCGTAATGACTCTCCAAAACAGCACGTAGACGCGGCTCAGAAGGGAAATCGGTCTGTAGTTCTTCAAGAGAGCGTTGTCGCCTTTCTTAAAGAACAAGACCACCGCACCTCTGCTCCACGCCTCTGGAGTAGTGCCACCATGGAGGACGGAATTGAAGAGCTTCTGAAGGACTTCAAGTACAGGTGTTCCACCCGCTTTCAGAAGCTCCGCTGTAATTCCATCCTCGCCTGGGGCCCTGCTGTTTTTAAGGTGCTGGAGAACCATTCTAATATCGCTTAGACTGACGTCCGGGATATCATCGGAATAGTGTCGGATAAGACTTGCTCTTGGATCGTTACTCACACTTGCGTGTGGCTCCAACGATGATGTGTATATATATATATATATATATATATATATATATATATATATATATTACTGCTAGATAATATTAAGAAGATGACATACAATTAATTTTAGAAGAAGATGTCGCGAGGCGGACGAATCGTATCACATCGTGTTCAATATACATAGAAATGATCGTGCTTTGTGGCATAGGAGCCTATACTCAACGTGAGGTCAGTATGCTCATGCATCACATCGCTGCCATATCAATCGAAGGATCAATGGCTATTTGGTCGAAAGCAGTATGCTCATTTAAGCTTATACATGTTTCATACTGGATATTTAATTGAAGTGAAAACTTCTTTAGAACCGCTGTGATTTAAAACTTTATAAAACAATAAAGCGAAGCGACACTAAAAAGAGATGCACAAAAACAGAGTGTTCCTAATGTTACGAGCTTGAGGTTCGTGACAGTAAAAATTGCCGATAAAATTACCTAAATTAACACTTTAATTTACTTTACACAAATTAAAACTAAAAACACTAATAATTAAACACACTAATTCACTTAATTCCGCTCCGCTTCGCTTGTGTCGCCGAGTTCAACTCTGCCCGATCTCATCTTGCAGTGCCTACTTATATAAATTAGCAAAATATCCAGAATGTTCAAGTAAACACGCGCAAGGTACCGAGAGTTCGAGTTTTAACCTTCAAGAAGTTTAGTTCTTCGGTTAGAGACTAGATGGCGCTAGTGCGCCGATTTTAGCGCGTAACACTGCCCCCTCCTAAGACATGCTTGTCCCGAGCATTATCGGTCCCATAATAATGCGCTAGGCGATCCACATGGACGATCTTAGGAGTCCCTCTTACGCCTTTCTGTATCCGGTAGGTTACATCGTTGATCCTGGTCATAATCCGGTACGGGCCGTCCCATTTAGCTTGAAGCTTAGGAGATTTCCCTTTGCTGCGGACTGGATTGTGCAACCACACAAGTGAACCTTCGTCGAACCCTTTGTTGTTCATTTTGCGGTCATACCGGGTTTTCATCTTTTCAGACATTTGCTGGCCCGATTGTCTGACGTGCTCATAAACGTCATTCATTTTGTTCCGCAAGTCATTTGTATAATCGGTTATACTGCGTGGAGCATCAGGTGGTATCCCGGTGATCAGGTCTGCAGGCAGCCGTAATTCTCTTCCAAAGTTTGCGAAAGCTGGTGTCACTGCTGTACTTTCGTGAACAGCGCTTCGATATGACAACAAAAACGGTTGTATGTGCTTGTCCCAATCTCGTTGCCGATTGTCTACAACTTTTGCTAGGTACCTCTCCAATGTCTGATTAAATCGTTCTACCATTCCATCAGATTGCGGGTGATAAGAAGTCGTTCTTGTTTTATGAGTACCCATAACTCGGCAAGTTTCCTGGAATATTTGAGACTCAAAATTCCTTCCTTGATCGCTGTGAATCTCTAAAGGTACACCAAAACGACAGAAGACATCATGAACTAGCTTATCAGCAACTGTTGAAGCTTCTTGATTTGGAATAGCGAAGACTTCTGGCCACTTAGTGAAGTAATCCATCACAACCATGAAATACTTGTTACCGCTTTCACTCTCCGGAAACGGCCCCGCCACGTCAATGGCTATTCTCTCCCATGGTGCACCCACATTGTACAACTTCAATGCACCTCTACTACGAGTCTGAGGTCCCTTTACAGCCGCACAACGTACATTTGCGACACCAGTCCTCGACATCGTTTCGACAGTGGACCCAGTAAAACCGTTCTCGGATCTTCAGTAGAGTTCGTTTAACTCCCAGATGGCCTCCTGAACAATCATTATGGTACAGCTGTAGAACATCCGGTACTTTAGCTTTAGGGAAAACCGTTTGCAAATGACAGCTGTCTCCCCGAACGTTTTCCCATTTACGACACAGAACTCCATCCTGAAGCAGCAAGCTGTCCCAATGCCCATGCCCAATGCTGGGCCCAATAGCTTTTAGTGGTCGAACTCATCGCTGAGACGTCACTCCACTTGGGCTTGGGAGCACTGGCCTTTATCCATTCCAGAATCGGCTTGATGTCCGGATCTTCCTGCTGTGCATGTAGTAAGCTGTCCTTCCACTCGTTGCTGAGGTGGTCTGCCCTGAGCATCCTCACGGATACCACTTCCTTACTCTCTTGCCTAGTACAATGTTTGCAATCTTCAGGACAAGGTCTTCTTGACAATGCATCTGCGTTGCCATGAGATTTCCCGCTGCGATGTTCGATCTCAAAGTCGTATTCCTGCAGTAGTTCAATCCACCTCGCAACTTGTCCTTCTGGGTTTTTAAACTGCAATAGCCATTTTAGTGCAGCATGGTCAGTTCGTAAGTGAAATTTTCGTCCCAGAAGATATTTGCTAAAATGTTGCAACGACTTTACCACAGCTAGCAATTCGCGTCTTGTGACACAGTAGTTCCTTTCCGGTTTTGACAACGACTTGCTGAAGTACGCTATCACGACCTCTTAGTCACCATTACGTTGAGACACCACACCGCCAAGTCCTATATCACTTGCGTCTGTGTCAACTATAAATTCTTTGCTTGCATCAGGGTATCCCAAAATAGGTGTTTTGCACAGACGGTCCTTGAGCTCCTGGAATGCGATATTGCAACTTTCATCCCTGCAGAAATGTCGCTTCTCCTCGGTTAGCTTGTGCAGAGGTTTGGCTATATCTGCGAAGTTCTTCACGAATCGCCGGTAATAGGAGCACAAACCCAAAAATGCTCTAACCTGCGTCTTGTCTTTTGGAACCGGCCAATCCTTTACAGCTGCAATTTTCTCTGGATCCGTGCGGATACCTTCTTCCGACACTACATACCCCAAAAAGTTGACTTGCCGTTTGAATAGTGAACATTTCTTCGGACTCAACTTGAGGTTGGCACTCTTAATCTTCATGAGCACGCGTTCCAAGTTTTGAAGGTGTTCCTCAAACGTACGGCCCACGATGATGATGTCATCCAAGTAGACCAGACAGACATCGCCAATTAGCCCGGTAAGTACAAGTTCCATCAGCCTTTCAAACGTTGCTGGAGCATTGCACAACCCAAACGGCATTACTTTAAATTGCCACAGACCCTTTCCCGTCGAGAACGCAGTTTTCTCCTTGTCCTTAGGGTCAATTTCAACTTGCCAGTAGCCACTTTTTAGGTCCAGCGTGCTAAACCACTTTACTCCTGTAAGCATGTCCAGCGTGTCGTCAATTCTTGGCAAGGGATAGCTATCCTTCTTAGTAACGTTCAGACGGCGATAGTCAACACAAAACCGCAAGCTGCCATCCTTCTTCTTTACCAGTACCACGGGTGAACACCATGGACTAGATGAAGGTTCAATAACACCATCCTTCACCATTCCCTTAATCATGGTTTCCACTTCCTTTTCACGTGCTACCGACAATCGTCTTGGCCGCTGACGGATAGGCAACTCTTCACCTGTGTTTATTTTGTGTTGAACTAAACCAGTCTTTCCTATGTCAGCATCGTTTGATGAGAATACATCGGCGTACTCGAGTAACAATTTCTTCGCCTTGACCAATTCGTTCGGGGACAGAACACTGCGACAGTCTTCCAAAAGTGTGGTAACTCTCGTTTCTGAATCCTTGCTGGGGGTCCCACTCGATATATATTGGCACTGACGTAACCAATCCACTTCCTCACAAGTACCAACCAGTGTGCCTTTTTCTATAATCTGTTCCCGGTCGCAAAGGTTCAGCACACGTACTCCTGAGATGTCAGTGGTCCTGACCAAGATTCGAGCTACTTTCCATGGAAGGTCATTGTTTACCCTTTCCACAAGTACACAACGGTGAGCTTGCCCAGCGTTTCGAGGAAGACTAACCGGAACAATCGTTTCCGATCTCGGCGGAAGAACAATCTTCTTGATGCTGTACACGTTCCCTGGTAACGCACCTTCCATAAAGAGTTCCTCCTGTCCACATTTCAAAACACCTTGCTTAACGTCGATCTCGCAACAATTATTCCTCATAAAGTCTAAGCCTAGGATGCAGTCGTCCATTATATCAGCCACGATGACATTATGCAGGTAGATCACGTTGCCTAGCTTCAACTCCATCTCCTTCTCTCCACGAACGGGTATACGCTGACCGGTGGCTGTTACCAAATTAAGACGTTCTCGGTTGTATGCGGAGTCCCCAAGGAACTGACTTATAAGTTGGGAACTAACAACCGTACGAGAGGCTCCAGTGTTTAGGGTCAGCTTACACGGCATTCCGTTGATCTCGCCCTTTATGATTAGGCTGTTCCCATCATGGGTTTGTGAGATCGAGATCCTTGGGGCTCTTTTAACATCAGCCAGCACCCGCCCCGCAGTTCTGGCTTTTACTCGTTTCCCTGCCGCTGCTGGGCGGTGCTGTTGGCCGCACTACCCTCCTGAGATCGTTCAATTTCCCTTTCTAGGGTTCGCTTAGGGCAGCTGAATTGAAGATGGCCCTTTTCCCCACAGCCATAGCACCTTGGGCTGTATCCTTTGTTGCGGTCGCGAACTGTAGCTGCTGCAACCTCCCTGACGCGATGGGAACGATGATCCTGCCGCATGGCTTCCACTTCCAGTGCATGGGCCAAGGCGTCCTTAAGCGTCTCGTGGTGCCCGAGCCTCACAGCAGCTCTGACTTCCAGGTCGCGGATGCCGTCAATGAATGTCTGAACCAGGTTCCCTTCAATGAGCGCAGGTACAGACCGGTATGCTTTTCGCACCAGCTTCTCCACTTCTAGAGCCCACTGCTGCAGGTTTTCGTTGATGCGTTGCACACGATCTTTAAGCTGCGCACGAAAGACGTGTTCCAGGTGAGCGTCGCCATATCTCGCCTCCAATGCCTCAAGGAGTTGCTCATAAGTCACTTCCTCACCGAGAGCTTCCAGAACTGTTAAGGCCTGGTCGCGCAGGCCTAGTGTGAGAGCAGTCATGGCCTGACTTTTATTCCAGCCGTTCGCCTTCATAACAGCCTCGAACTGGATTTTGTAGGCTGACCAGGAAGAAGTCCCGTCGAATGGTGGCACCTTGAACCCACGTAGCGAAGGTGTAGTAGCTACTACGGGAGCTGTAGTTCCCTCCCCAAGTTTGAGTTCGTCAAGTGATTTCCTCATGTCAGCCATTACGTTGTCAACCCGATTGTTTACTTGGTCGATTCGGGTTTCAGCTTCCGACAGGCGGTTGTCATGTTGAGCAACCTTATCCTATACCTCCCGTATCTCTTTTCCGAAGGTAGCGTGAAGGTCCTTCATGAGGAGCATCTGCTCTTCCTTATCGCGTTGGAGTTGCTCTTCTAAACGACGGGCCTGTTCCTCATGCCGGCGGGCCTGTTCCTCCTGTCCGCCTCGCAGCTGCTCTTCCAAACAACGGACCTGTTCCTCCTGTCGGCGAGCCTGTTCCTCCTGCTGCTCTTTCAACAGACGGGCCTGTTCCTCTCGTCCGCGCTGCAGCTGCTCCTGTAGCATCGCCATCAGAGCACCTAAGTCAGGTGCTGCAGATGTAGGAGCTAATGACGGGCCCGCAGCCTCCGTGGCTGGCGGTTGGCCCTCCGACGTCTGCGCCGTTACACCACCAAATCTCCGCTGGTCCGTCTCATGCTGGCGTTGACTGCGGGTACGGACACCCTCCGTTTCCTCCTTAGGTAAAATCGGCATGATTTTATCCCGCTTCTGACACCAATTGTTACGAGCTTGAGGTTCGTGACAATAAAAATTGCCGATAAAATTACCTAAATTAACACTTTAATTTACTTTACACAAATTAAAACTAAAAACACTAATAATTAAACACACTAATTCACTTAATTCCGCTCCGAAGCTTCGCTTGTGTCGCCGAGTTCAACTCTGCCCGATCGCATCTTGCAGTGCCTACTTATATAAATTAGCAAAATATCCAGAATGTTCAAGTAAACACGCGCAAGGTACCGAGAGTTCGAGTTTTAACCTTCAAGAAGTTTAGTTCTTCGGTTCGAGACTAGATGGCGCTAGTGCGCCGATTTTAGCGCGTAACACTAATATGCTATCAGGACGGTAATTTTATTAAAAAACCGGCCAAGAGCGTGTCGGGCCACGCTCAGTGTAGGGTTCCGTAGTTTCCCGTCCGTCACAATAAGTGTTCCCACTTATGAGTTTAAAGGTGGGTATCCATTATGTTCGCGCTCCAGCAGCGCTCCGCGCTCCTGCAACTGCTTCCGGTAGTGGGTACTGTTGTTTCCATCCAAGTTCAAAATGATTTTCCTAGAAAGTCCTTATAAAGTTCTACTTTTCAGATTTTTTCATATTTTCTAAACTTATGGTTCAAAAGTTAGAGGGGGGGGGACACATTGTTTTTTTAATTTTGGAGCGATTATTTCCGGAATTATTGACATTATTAAAAAATGATTTTAGTAAACCCTATTCTTTTTATACTTTTATATCACGAGGTTGAATTCCTTCCTTTCATATAGGGGGGCTACCCTAATAAAACATTTTTATTTTACCACTTTGTCGGCGTGATTGATACATATATTGGTACCAAATTTCAGCTTTCTAGTGCTAACGGTCACAGAGATTAAGCGAAGACGGACAGATGGACAGACAGACATGGCGAAACTATAAGGGTTCCTATTTGACTACGGAACCCTAAAAAGATTCTTGCATAACAACGCCGAATGGGGCCCATAG
Organism: Parnassius apollo; assembly: GCA_907164705.1. Classification (NCBI taxonomy): domain Eukaryota; kingdom Metazoa; phylum Arthropoda; class Insecta; order Lepidoptera; family Papilionidae; genus Parnassius; species Parnassius apollo. The sequence goes on along the minus strand of CAJQZP010000547.1, from coordinate 5,506,848 downwards.
GAATCAAATAAGTTGAAACGTCTGCTCATCTGCTCATGATGGCCTGATTTATAAAGAATGATCGTGCTGATTTAGAAAGAAATTGTTGATCACATATCTAACTTTTTGAATAAATTTTTCTATTATATTTGTCTATATATACAATATTATTAGTACTCTTTTATAACTTGCAGTCCGACACACACACTGCCCTACTACCTGCGAAACTGATCTGTTATGGTAAACTTTGTTGCCAGTACCCATGAGTCGAGCATGTTTAGAGTGGGGCCACAGGCAAGCATATAAATAATGATTAAAAAAAATGAATTGATAAATGAACTTGCAGTACACCTGATGGTAAGTCTACTGCTGTCCATGGACTAGTGAATGCTAAGTATGGGCCTTATTTCACGTCGTCATTTAGCGTAACTGGCTACGGGCCATTTAGTCGAAAACTAGTCTAGTTAACGGGAGCGGTGGAAACGTTTTTAAAGACGTAAATAAAACAAAGAGATGTCCATACAGAAGCTCATGTACTTTAATAGGTAATGGTTCAGGTAATGTTCTCGGTGTACTTTGAAAACTTTTTTATTTGTGGCATTCTTAATATCATTGGGGAGGGTGTTCCAAAGTTGTATAGCTTGTATCGTAAAAGACGACCTCAAAATTAGACATGCTGTGGAAACCTTAACCTCAGACGGTTTGACTATCGGGATGTTCGACCGTTGATCGAATGAAAAAAATTAAAATTATCCTTAAGATAAGAAGGCAACCTTGGATCGTTTAAAATTGAATAAAATACAAGTAAAATTCTAGAGCATCGCCTTTGACGTATAGGTAGCCATTTAAGCTTTGAACGATAGGATGATATGTGGTCATACTTAAGTAAACCAAAAATAAACCTTATGGAATTATTAAGAAGGCGCTCCAACTTGTTCAGAAGATTTTCTGACAGATCTGAATAACATACATCGGCATAGTCGATAATAGGTAGAATGAGGGAATAAACCAGCGTAGACTTGGTTTTGTAAGGTAGGAAATTTTTAAGACAATAGAGGGAACGCAAGGTAGCAATAACTTAACGACTAACTTCAGAGATCTGCAATTTCCAGGTCATAGTTTTATCCATGTACAGGCCAAGATTTTTTATGGAATCACAATATGGAATCAAAGTTCCATTATAAATTACAGGAGAGAGATTTCTATAATCAACCATAGCCAATAATTGCGCACTTCCGAATATTATAACTTTGCATTTGGCAGGATTAACAGAAACGCCATATTTACATGACCATTCTCTTGCTTCCAGGTTATCATTTAGTTTGTGTATTACAAAATTAAGATTATTTAAGCCTGACTGTACATAGAGCTGAAGATCATCTGCATACAGATGGTACGAACAATCTGAGGAGATAGAATTTATAAGTAAGGAAAACATAATAGGAGAAAGTATTCCGCCTTGCGGCACACCAGATTCAATTTCAGCCCATGCAGAAAACCGCTGACCTGAGCGAACTGATTGCTGGCGACCACGAATATAAGAAAATAACCATTCCAAGGCTGGGGATGAAAATTTAAGGTGTTTAAGGATGGATAGGAGGATACGATTTGCTTGAAAAGGACATTCTTGCTCAGCACAGTTGTCTCAGAGTGTCAGTTTTTAACTGCAGGTCTCTTAAAATATAATTTGCGTAACAGATTATCTGCTAATAATTTACACAAGCTTTGTTTTCTTTACAAAAATCTACCAAAAGTTAACTATAAGTAGATTGTGATTTTATCTTTTATATGGGTTTACTTTACCACTTTGTGTTATGAAAATTACTTTTATAATTAGCGCTTTGATTGCTTGAGAATATTCTTGGTTATTTCATATAAATACATTTTTTTAAATTTTGATTTGACATTTTTGTTTTAAAACTTTTCAAGGTTCAGTCTTTGATAAATTTAGGTAACTTTTATGCATAAAAAAGAAAATTATTCATTATTTATTTGTTTTTTTTTTCAATTTCTACTCAGTAGGATACCGATAAAGGTATCGGTATCAGTGTCGCCGATTATTTACTACAGTAATCGGTATCGTATCGGCACAATTATGTATCGTTACATCTCTAGTTTCAATATGAAAATGTTAGTTTAAATGAATTCTATCATTTAAGCAATTTATTTTTTACAACGTTTTATCTAGCTTGCTCTCTTTTTATGACTTTCTGGTTTAAAATTAGTAAGCAAATTTTAGAAACACCTTCTATCATCCATTTTGCTGTAATTTGGCATACTTATGTAATTTCAATGACAATGCAATAATATAGTACAATAGACCTGATCTGATTATGAACCCAGATGCCAGCCCTGGCAACGCCTGTAAAAGCTAGTTTTTAAATAAATTTCATAATAAACTACCGTCACTTACCGTTACAGTCTATTAAATGTCCACAGCTGAACATAGGCCTCCCCCTTGATATTGACAATGCCTCACAGCGAGGATACTTGCCATAGTGTCATGCGCATGCCAGGCGGGTTGGCAACCACAGTTTTTTAATTTTTAGTTGTTATAACAAGGACGCTGTATCTCATCTCCTAGTCGATTACCTCTGTTATAATAAATTAAATAAGAACTAAATTGAATTTACTATGCGGTAAACTGTAGAAAGTCTTCAATTGATTTCGAAGTTGTTTCGCTTCAATACGAAATTTAAGATTAGTCGAATTAAAATTTTAAAGTTTCGAAAGCATCAGATCACTTTGTAAGCGGCAACTCCCGAAAGTTTTATCTATCTATATAAAAACAGAAAAATAATTTGACCAACGTCCGTTATAGTCTTTGAAACCATCCAATCGTTTATGATGAATATTTTTGTATTTCTTGTGATGGTTTCTTTGAATGTACTCGTATCTCTAGATGATTAACATTCACATTTGTATCCGGTAGGTGCGAAGCCGGGGCGGATCGCTAGTTCACGATATCCTTCCAATATCTCCTGACTATACATAAACGAGGAAGTCCGTTACCGGCAATACTTCTGACTGAACCGTAATCCCAAATAAATTATACATTATTTTATTAAATAAAACTTAGGTGGCAGTTACAACAAATTTCGCCGGCTTCGTAGCGCTGTAGCTTAACATTGTGTTGCGGCGCTGAAAGCCGCGCGTTTGATCCCACTGGGAACAATTTTTTTTATAGGAGAGGTGGCAAACGAAGATACGGCTCACCTGATGATAAGTGATTACCGCCCCAATGAACAACTGTAACACCAGAGGAAAAGGTATGACTTTGTATGACTTACAAATTTGTTCAGGTTTGTTTGTCCAGGTAATTTCTATATATTGCGATTTCTATATGAAAACCATGTAGTTGAGGTGTAGGAATCTTCATCGTCCCGTGGGTATCGTATGAGGCGACAGAGAGAAACTAAATCAGAAGACGAGCAGCAGCATCTTCTTATTATTATAATAATAAAAAACTGCCAACCCGCTTGCCAAGTAATGTGTTTTATTATGTCACTGCATAAAAATTTATTGCAATACATCCAGTTTAGTTCTAAGTACCCCTACTGAATACTCAAAAGAAGAACATGCAAATACGGATTCAAAGCACTACAGTAAAACCATCATTGTATCTATAGTCCAATAAATATACACGTATAGAACACAGCAATAATGATGGAAATACTGGAACATAGAACAGTTGCTATGTAGGCTGAACTGTTGCTACGTGAAGTGGCACTTAGCTTCGAGTTACGCTTTCAGGCCGGGAGCGTGGAACGATGCATTTCGAGTGGTCGGCTAAAGAGCCACGACTTTTATATTTTTACGAGACTAGATATATTTTTCTTCATATATACTGACAAACTACATTATAAAATAAGATTTGATATTTTTTTATAGAATTACGCTGACAAACGAGTACTCAGTTGCTCAGTTCATGTTATGGTAAGTGGATGCTGTGGCCCATACACATCCACATCTACTATTCATCACAGGATATAAAAGTCCACTGCCAAACATAGGCCTCACCTGAAGATTTCCACTTAGCAGGAAATTTCGCCATAGTTGGCAACCGCGGATTTTTTATAATTTTGAGTTATTATCAAGAAGATGCTGCTGCTCACCTCCAGTGTCAGTTTCCCTCCTAGAAATCGGTAAAAACCTTGTTCTTTTCTTAAGATAAACAGTATTATGAGTGTAAGGGGTAAGAGTGAGACGTATCAGGTACAATCTTACCCAGAGCACTCTGATAATTAAATAGCACTGACAATTGATAATTGGCAGTGTCTTCTTCTTCATCAGCCTTAAGCCTTAGTCGGTACGGTTGGAAAATGTATTGATAATCACAGTACCAGACGTCTCGCATGTAGGTAGTCAGGAAGGGTAGTGCTTTTGAGTTCTCGTTTTTCCTGGCCTCATGGCCTTCGCGCGTCTGACTCGGGAGCGTCCGTTGCGCTGGTGAATTTGGCAGCCGCGGAGGAAAGTGCGCCAAGTGTTCTGGTGCACCCGACCTGAGAAGGAGATGGGGAAGGATGGGGCAAGGGGCAACCAGTGGGGCTACGAATATGTGCGAAAGCGATCGCGTGTCCCTCCCAGTGTGCAACAAAGGTGGAACCGACATAACCCGTTCTTGCGCCCGCAAGGCAGATATGCGTAGGCATTTCCCATTTAAAACAAAAACTGAGTTAACTTATCGAATTTTTTTTATGTTTTTAAAGAAAGAGCAACCGACATATTTTATTATAAAACTAAATCAGTCTAGGTTTTTGATCAAAAAACTGAAATTTTGCTCACGTTTATGATAACATAAAGTAAAGTAATAATTTCGTTCTTGATCAAAAGCCTAGGCTTTTCATCAAAAACCTATTTTTACCATAAAACTGCGACATATATCCCACACCGGATTAAAAAGCCATTAACGCACGTGCATTTATCCTGGTGTTGCATTGTTTACGGGCGGTGGTAGTCACTTACCACCAGATGAGCCACAAGCTCGCTTGCCCCATTTTATATAAAAAATGTACATTAGACCAATAAATCATTAACATAACAAGTTTCAATTCATTTTATCTACGAAGTATTACAACAACGTGTTATGATCACACTGTTACCTTTACAGTCTATTAAAATCCACTGCTGAACATGGGTGCCATAGATATTCTCATAGGGGGATATTGCCCATAGTTGCCACGCTTGGCCAGCGGGTTGGCAACCGCAGCTTTTTATTTTTAGTCGTTATTATGACGATGCCGCTGGCCATTTCCTGATTGTTACCCTCTATCGCCTCTTACGACACCCACAGGATGATATGAGGTAGGGGATATTCTTACACCGCTACCAATAATAAAATATACATACAAAGCTTCATGCCTGTTATCCCCAAAAGGGTAGACTGGGTCCGGAGAGCAGCGGTTGTAAACCACATTGAAGTTTGAATAGAAAATTGCTATTATATGGGCTTACCAGTCTGACATTTGTTTGTTATACCATTAAGTGTAAAGAAATAAATAAATAATCCTGGGCAAGAACCACCAGGATTATTTATTTATTTATTTAAATAGTCACTGCGCTCACCCTACCGCCGAATCTGCCAAGATTCGATTGCTTAGAAATATTTCTTATTGACTGGCGAAGAAAAAGAATTTTTTTCCTTACATCTCTGGTCCCAGTCGAAAAATAAATGTTCTGGCTACATATCGAGGATAGACGTAGATATCTATCGGCTGCAGCATCTGCTTACCATAACTTGGTAAGCAGATGCTGCAGCTCAACTCATTAGTCATTCGTATACTGCAATAAGTGCAGTTATTTTTAATTTATAGTCTCTTTTTTATATAATCTTTATTATTTATAATGTTTTTTTATAGGATAGGGTGACAAACGAGCACACAGTCCACCTGATGGTAAGTGTTTGTTGTGGCCCATAGATATCTACATCTATCCTCGAATTCGAAACAAAACGCAGATGCGTTGTCACTGCTGAGGATCAAGATGGAATGCCTCTTTTCCAGTAAAAAGGGTCTCCAGTTCTTTACACATACTATACGAAACACCAGCAACGCAGCTTTAAGCTACTACTTCACGCCGGTATTCTGGGAGAGCGTGGTTCTTCCCCGGTCGGGCCGCCCTATTCGTGTTACAACTATATTACAAATATAGCTGCATCGTGGCTCTATCACTTAAATAAAACTTACTTTAATTCAGTGATAGCACAAAATGATGGCATGAAAAATAATACATAACACATGGGCCTTCTAATCCATAACGGCTAATAATGTATCAAGTCCCATCGATATATCTTCATAAGGGACGTCCTGAAAATGCATTTTGTGTGGAAGTAATTCCAGCCTTATCGGGAATATTTACGGCTGTGTCATGATGTGAAAAATGTAGTTCATTATTTTTATATATGGCTTGGATATTATTACTGGCTAGGTACAAATATTATTTTTATGGAAGTGTATTTAAGGCTTTAAAAGACGCGTTTTTAGTCATAATAGTTATTTTACGAAACGTGATTTATTGTAACTATACTTTAGAGCATCCATGGTCACAGGGAGGGACTGAGATATTTGACGTCCCAGTGTCATAGTCAGCCCGGCTACTTTTTGTTTTAGAATATTGATTTTTGATCCGATCTACGTAGAATGAGCTTACATATCTTGAAGTCTTACAGTAGTATGCTTGGGTTTGGATTTAATTTTATTATGTAAGCACATGTCAGCACCCATCCGTAACATATTTTGAAGATGTTTCAATAATTCCTTAAATAAATTAATATTGTTGTACATTACAAAATAAATAACAAACATTTCAAACAAATTAACACACATAATTAATATATTTACTAAGAGACTAGACCTACTAGTAAGATTTTTAAAGAATGCTTTAATATATATAATTATATAAAAAGCGTAAATACAAATTGATATTATTTTCCATATACTTCATTAAACCTTAAGCAATTCTATAAAGTTTCTCCACAATCAATGGAAGAATCTTGGCACGTTCTAAAATCGTTAATGAGACAGGATATTGCGTTCACGGCTTCTTTTTTTATTAGACAATTGTTCGACAACGTTTCTGCTTTAGATAGATAACTTTTTATATTGTTTCTATAATATTTTTCTTATTTGATTGCTTAACTCCAATCAAATTAGGCTGTATATTTTCTAAATCGGTAAACAATACATAGGGTCACGCCTGCAATCCCCAAGGGAATAGTCAAATACCAAAGAGAAGCGAACTACTCGTAGCACGCTTAGTTTAAAAATATGGTGTTCCGATGGAAAATTGTGAAAAAAGTGAGAATAAGGTGACCAGCCAAATAACACAGTTGGCACATTATTTTTGTTGTAAATCTCACATAAATATGGGACCGGCAAATAATAATAATCTCAGTTTGTTTAGATTACATATACGTGGAAGAGCCAACCTTCAGCTATATTATAGTCGTAGCTCGTTCAGCTCGACCGGGGAAGGACCACGCTCTCACAAAATACCAGCGTAAAATAGCAGCTAAATACTGCTGTGTTTCGTATGGTGAGTATAGAGATCCGGAGACCTTTTTTTACTGGAAACGAGGCATTCCATCTTAGTCCTCAGGGGTGACAACGCATCTGCGTTTTGATTCTTAATCGTGGATAAATGTCGATGTCTATGGGCTACAGCATCCACTTACCATCAGGTGGACTGTGTGCTCGTTTTTCCCTCTTATTCTATAAAAAATCATTTATTTTATTATTTTGCCTTTTTATTTAAATGTCTTAGATTTCAGATAAAACGTAACCTCACTCACTACTGGCATCGTTCTCTATATCTTTGTGATGTTTCATTACAATCGGTTAAAGCCATTCCAAAGATTATCTCCGACAAATAGACAAACATTTTAAAAATGGTTATTTATATGTCAATAGCGTGCAAATAACCCCATGAGCTTAATGTGAGCCAGCTGTTTCGATACAACAGACAAACTCTTCAATTTTATTTATAATATGTATACATCACCAACCAAACATAAATTTCACATTATAATCTAAAAATCATAATTGCACAAACATACGTCAAGGAAAACCCTATTCCACGGTGAAAAAACCTGCACGTCTGCAGATTAATATGTGAAATCCGCCAACCATGTCGGAATTGTGAGTTGTGATTTACTGGTAACGAGGCAATACATGTTAGTCCTCAGGGACGACAACGCATCTGCATTCCAAGGTAAGGTATCTATGAGCCGCTTCATCCACGTGTAATTAGATGGAATACGTACTTGTTTGTGATCTTTACTTAAACCTTAAATGAAAAATTTATACGTATTCACATATTAACAACCGAATCGTGTATTTATTATGCTGCGGCTACACTAACGAGAAACGTCAATGCCCATAAACGCAATAATTATTGCCTTAAATTTAACGCGATAAAGTGAGTGGCTACACTTGAACGGTCAACGTCGTTTCAATTCAATGCCGTTGAACGGCGTTAAATGTTTTTTAAGTTCCTTGAATTTCAAGCAAGATGGACGTTGACGCAGCTACTCTATATTTAATTAGTGTAAATTTTTATTATATGAATATATTTTATCATTAATACAATTTTATTAAAATTGCAAATAAATACATAATTCGTCACCAAGCATCATTTTGCGATGTACGACTTTTTAAACTTTTGAGTCTAGGATCCCACAAACATGGCTCTGTTTGCAGGATGTCGAGAAACGTTGTAACTTTTTCATTACTCCACTCCATCACAGCCATACGTGCAACCCCGTTGCACTCACCGTGCACAAAGAAACAAACGTTGTGTGGCCGCTTCTACGCGATAATTCGTACGTTAGTCCTTTGATGTACCGCTACTCGAGTTATCGCCAAATGAAACAGCATTGTTAATGCCGTTGTCAAATTATCGCGTTAATTCGTGGCCACACCTACATCATCATTCATTAATTTTGTCTATTGTAATTAAACGTAGATAATTATAGAACATTCTTATAGAGTTAGACCTACATTTATAAATGCACTTGTGCACTATATTTGCTTGCCAATGACGAAATATGCTTTCACTATGCCTAAAAATTATTTGGTAACCGCCATATTTCTTGTAAATGAATTTATTATTTAAGACAGATGAATTTATTATTATATACAGGATTCACGTCTGGTCGGCCTGAATCAATATATAAAATAAAATGATAAATATACTTTAAATTTAGTAAAATAAATGAATAAAACATACATAAATAAATAACAATCCAACCAGATGGAAGCCATTGGCAGGGGACATGGGTTAGGGGGATAGGCAAAAAACCAGCGGAAGATGCGTGCGGTATCAAGGAGCACCCACTCCCTTCTGAATTTGAGCCCCGAGCGTTCCGTCACGGAGTTCCAGTTACTTCGGTGACCCGAGAGGCTGACCGGGATTAGCCCGTCTGCAGAAACCACTGCAGAAGAAATTTCTGTCCAGAAACCACCCCAGATGTCGGTCACCTTGTGAGCTAGGTCCAGATAATCTGTTCGCTTATCTGCTTCGGTTTTCACGAAGTTTTTGGCGAACGGAATGGTAATGTCGATCAAAAATATCCTTGACTATGCCCGGTCCATCAGGACAATATCAGGCTCTAAATTGTTATTAATATAAGGCATATAATGCGTTAAAACGTATCTGCATTTCAATTTTTAATCGAGTAAAGATGTGGTGCGATATACAAATAAACTTTATGCTCTAGGGTGACTACCCTTGTGTTAAAAAATTTAAATAAATTCACAACAAGCATGCGAACTATACGAGCTATCGAGAGGCTGGCCGTAATACAAAGACAGAAACCGTTATTATTTAGTTGTTTTCTGTGAACTTTTTTAGCTTGTTTCATGTTCTATTTCATGAAGCACTCTAATTTCATATATTTTATACTGTTAATCTTTAGCGACAGCGTAAAATTATAAGCGGATCCGTGACGCAGTTGCTTTAAAATGAGTTGGAGCGCTGAGGGCCGTGAGTTCAAATCCCGCATGAAACAAGTATTTGTATAGCCTATAAATTATTGTTCTGGAACTACACTACTACAGAAGAAAATCGTAGTGCGGGGTAACGTTTTTTTTAAATACCAAAAATCAAAATCATACATCAATGACTATAACTACCGTTAACCAGAATTTGTCGTGTGGCTGATTGTCTATAGCATATTACAATTAACTAAGTAATTGAATGATTAAGCAAATTGACTGCATTGTAATCGATACGTGAATATTCCGAGTTATGACATGAATATCACTTTGTTTGACAGCGTTGTTATTGTGCACATATACGGTATGCGGTGGTATTTATGAGGGTTTCGTGTAATAATTAATATGATGGATTTCTTGTTTATATTTTAAAAAATTACGTGGTAGAATCAAGCTGCAGATGTATTATTGTTGTAGCACGAATGGGTCGTCTCGACCGTAGAAGGAACACACACTTACAGAATGCCAGCGTAAACCTGCAGCTTAATGCTGCTGTGTTCCATATGGTGAGTGTAGAGAATCGGAGACCTTCTTTACTGGAAATGAAGCTTCTATCTTAGTCTTCAAGGGTGACAACGCATCTGCATTTTCATTCTAAATCGAGGATAAATGTAGATATCTATGGGCTACAGCATAAAATTATAATTAGGTGGACTGTATGCTCGTTTTTCACCCCTATTCTCTTTAATAATAGTAAGGTGACACATGAACACACAATCTACCCTCAACATCATCATCATTACAGCCCTTCACAAGTCCACTGCTGAACATAGGCATCCTCTAAGGAATGCCAGAAAGCACGGTCTTGAACCACCTGCATCCATCGACTTCCTGCATGTCTTACTGCATTGCCCACTAGATGGAGTGATGACCTGGCATCACTCCATCTAGTGGGGTGTCGCCATGCACTTTGCCTACCCATACGAGGCTGCCACTCGAGAACCTTATAACTTATAACCCTCTTCGGTTTTTTTTTATAGAAGAGGGGGCAAACGAGCATGCGGCTCACCTGATGTTAAGTGACTACCGCCGCCCATGATCAACCGCAACACCAGGGGAATTGCAGGTGCGTTGTCGGCCCTTTAGAAAGGAGTAAGCTCTTTTCTTGAAGGTCCCCAGGTCGTATCGGTCCGGAAAAATCGCTGGTGGTAAACTATTCCACAGAGAGGTTGTACGCGGAAGAAAACTCCTCTTGAAACGTACAGTGGTGGACCGCCAAGCATCCAGATGTTGTGGATGGTATCGGAACGTTGGTCGCGTAGTACGTTCACGGAATTTGGCGGCTGGGAATAATCCGCACAATTCCTCAGAGCACTCTCCATGGTATATGCGAAAGAAAATGCAAAGAGATGCAACATCTCTTCGCCGTACCAGTGAATCGAGCCGATCAGAAAGCACTCGGTCGTCGACGATTCGAGCCCCTCTGCGCTGGATGCGGTCAAGTGGAAGGAGCTGGTACTGGGGAGCCCCAGCCCATAGTGGGAACAGTATTCCATGTGCGGCCGAACCTGCGCCTTATAAAGTTGCAGGCGGTGTGCCGGCATGAAATACCGTCCCGCTCTGCTGAGCACGCCAAGCTTTTTAGAGGCCAATTTGGCCTTCTCTTCCAAGTGACCACGAAACTGTACGTCACTCGATATGTCGACGCCGAGGATTCCGATACTGGCTGAGGCAACAAGGGGAATGCCTTGAAACTGAGTAGATACGACAAAGGGGTTTCCTTTAGCGGTTAACGCGCAAACTTGTGTCTTCTGGGGGTTAAACTGGACTAGATTTAGTCGCCCCCAATCCGAGACTCTGTTCAGCAAAGACTCGACTTCAGACACAAGTTTGTCCCGGCACTCGGAGACCTTTTCCCGAGAAATATTGGCTCGGCCGGTGTAAAGAGCATCACCAGTGCTGTCATCTGCACAGCAATGAATGTTACGGGTTTGCAACATATCATTGATATGCAGAAGAAACAGCGTTGGCGATAGCACGCAGCCTTGTGGAACACCAGCGTTAATAGCCTTGCAATCGGAGCTTGCACCGTCTACAACGACCTTGATGCCCCGATCTGCAAGAAAGCTGGTGATCCAATCGCACAATTTCTCGGGAAGCCCATAGGAAGGGAGCTTCGAAAGAAGCGCTTTGTGCCAAACCCGATCGAAGGCCTTCGCAATGTCCAAACCAACGGCCAATGCCTCCCCCTTGGACTCTAATGCTTCCGCCCATCTGTGAGTTAGGTAGACCAGAAGATCACCAGCTGACCGACCACGGCGAAAACCGTATTGGCGGTCAGTAATCAGCTGGTGATCCTCAAGGTACCTCATGAGCTGGCAGTTTACAATGGACTCCATTGTTTTGGAGAACAAGGAGGTGATGGCGATAGGCCGGTAGTTGGACGGGTCTGAGCGGTCGCCGTTTTTAGGGATCGGGTGGACGAAAGCCGTCTTCCATGATTTTGGGACTACGCCTAGGGAGTAGGAGTACCGGAAAAGACGCGTTAAAACCGGCGCCAACTCTGGAGCACACGTCCTCAGCACAATTGGGGGAATTTTGTCAGGCCCACTCGACTTGTGTATGTCCAGGGAGAGGAGTGCTTTGTGAACCGAGCGCTGTGTGAACTGCACTTCCGGCATGGAGCACTCACACCGCGGGATGGTCGGCGGCATACTCCCCCCGTCATCGAGGGTCGAGTTGGACGCAAATAAAGAGCCTCGAAGATCGGCTTTCTCCTTTGCGGTACGGGCCAGTGAGTCGTCCTCCCTGTGCAGAGATGGAAGAGATGGCTGACAGAAATTCCCCTGGACAGCCTTGGCGAGAGACCAGAATGCACGAGTTCCAGAAGGAAGGCGAACTAGTTTCTCGCCAATTCTGCCTATGTGCTCTGACTTTGCCCTAACAATGACTCTTTTGAAGGACCTAGAGGCGGAATTATACTTCTTTTTTATAACGCTGGTATTTACATCCCGGGACGCTGATGCGTCAGCCCAGGCTTGGTTGCACTCCTGCTTATAGCATGATGCTATTTTACAGGAGCGACCAAACCATGGCTGAGATTTACCTCCAATGGGCACCTCAGAGGAAGGAATAAAAAGTTCCATACCCTGAAGTACCACATCAGCGACAGAATCTGCAACACCGGTGGGATCGTCCGGCGAGAAGCAAACCCGCCCCCAAGGGTAGGATGCAAAGAAAGACCGCATCCCATCCCAATCGGCTGACCTATAGTGCCAAACACGGCGGCAGCCTGCAGAATGCAACTGCGATTTCAGCGTGAGTGGCATCACACTCCGAACAAGACAATGGTCCGAGGAGCCTAAAGGGGCATCGACGGATATCTGATATCCGTCCGGGTGAGAGATCAGCAGAAGGTTCAACAGAGAAGGTGCATGATCCTCCACATCTGGAATCCGCGTAGGCGAAGTAACCAGTTGTGTCAGACCATATGCCAAGGCAAAATCATGAACAGATCTCCCCGCATGATCGTTTAAACGTGAACCAAGTCATTCGGCGTGATGGGCGTTAAAGTCGCCGAGGATCACGATCTCTGCGGAGGAAATCTGCTGTAGCAACGAATCTGTAGCCATTTGGACGTGGTCGAAGAGTCGGTCTGTTTCGGCATTACCGCTATGGGACCTATAGAGGCACCCGTAGACGCGTGGATGGTCGTCGCTGTCTACGCATAGCCAAAGGATGGACAGGTCTGAACCTTCAAGTCTGCCGAGGCGTCGAGAACAGATGTCCTCTCTGACGTAAACGCAAACTCAAGCCCGAGGCACAAAGGAGTGTTTCAGTTTGTACCACGGGTAGGAGAGATACGAGACATCAGCCGGAGAGGACACCTGCGTCTCGGTCAGAAAGAGAAAAGGTTGTCGGTTCTTTGAGCTATATGGCTGGCTCATTGCCACTTCAGCTTACTAATCCGTTGGGATATGTCTTTCACTCAGTTTCTGCCTCGGATATCCTCATTTCTAAGTTTTAAGAGAAACCCCGAGAATAGCTCTCTCCATAGTATATATATACGTAATTATTAACTATGATTTTTTTTTAAATAAAACTATTCGATTATTTCCTTACAATTTTGTGCGCGACTGTACACGATGGATACTTAATAAATGAAAGCCGTCTGTCCGCGACAGCCAGACACTCGCTCCTGGGGGAAATTGCTTGTCCGTAGTCTAGTTTGTAGCTTAATGTGACTGCAGATTGAAAAATGGAAGACGTGTGCGGGCATCATTACTTAATGGATGAACCGCTTTTGTTTATAAAGTAATAAGCAAAAACCTGATACGGCAATAGCCGATCCGCCTATGTAGAAAAAAGGACCCACATCCAACCTACGTAGAGATAATTATGATAATTTATGTGTTTGTAATGATAGTTATATATATATATATATATTTATATATACTAGCTTGCCAGGCAGACGTTGTTATCACCCGTTGTGATGTGTTGTGTGACGTGGTCCTTCATAGCTACTATGTATATATATATATATATATATATATATATATATATATATATATGTATATATATATATATATATATATATACATAGTAGCTATGAAGGACCACGTCACAGATCTCTCTAATTCCAAGTCTCCCAGTCTTCCAAACGCTAGCCAGCGAGCTGGATCCGTCGATATACCTTTCGGTCGAAGTTGGACTTACCTAGTCGGGCGTCTCTCCCAAGTAAACATATTCTTTAACAACTAGGCATAATGCTCCCAACAAATACCTGCATAGATGTGACATGGATACTTTGATTACACATGACTTTCGTTTTACCCATGTTCATTTTCAGACCTATCCGTTATCAGACACTATTGATGTCATTGAGCATAGTGCTCAGTTCCTTCAGCAATACTGCCATAACGACTGTATTGTAGGCAAATCGAATGTGATTAATGTACTCGATCTGATGATACTGTAACCTTTCTAGTCAAATAGCTTGAAAATGTCTTCCAATGCAGCCGTGTAGAGGTTCGTAGATATGACATTACACTGTCTTGTCACTCTGATTTTGTTTAAGTCTCATACCTACTCAGGTTCTGTTCTTGTAAAGTCATCGTAACCCTGCTGCAGAAATACTTCAATATTTCAATATACCAACATTCCACTTCGGGGTCTTGTAACTTTGGCTTTTTCGTAGTTCACATACGCAAGACAAAGTGGCTGATTGTATCCCTTCCTCAATATTCTGTACAATTTGCTGAAGCGTGTGTTTCTGGTCTATATTACTAAATCCTTTTCGAAAACCAGCTTGTACGGGAGGCTGAAAGTTGTAAAGTCTGCATACGAGACTATTCGTAATGACACTCGAAAACAGCACGTAGACGTGGCTTAGAAGTTCTGCGGTCTGCATTTCTTCAATAGAGCGTCGTCCAATTTCTTGAAGAACAATTCCATCGCACTTCTGCTCCACGCCGTCGGAGTAGCGCCACCATGAAGAACGTAATTAAATAGCTTCTTGACATTAAACCTTAAACTTAAACCTAAGTCTACTTGTACTTTAAATGTTTATCATATATAGACGTTTCCTAAAGTCATCACGTTTAATAAAAAAGTTACATCTCACGTATTATGTCTCACTGCTAGGCAAAGCTCCACTCAGATTTCTGAAAGGGTTGAAACAATCAGTTCACTGCGCTAACCCAGTGCATGATAGCGGACCTAAGACATTCCTTTGTGCATCAGTTTTTTTCTCATACAGTACAGTAGAATCAGTACTAAAAATTTCAACTAACATTGTCACACACAGTTGTATATTATTGTTATTATTATTTTTATAGGCGAAGGGTGACAAACGAGCACATAGTCCACATGATGGTAAGTGATTGCTGTGGCCCATAAACATCTACATCTACCCTCGATTACGAATCGAAATGCAAATGCGTTATCACCCGTGAGGTATTTTACGCTGGTATTCTGTGAGACCGTGGTTCTTTCTCGGTCGAGCCGGTCCATTCGTGCTACAACCATATTACTAATATAGCTGCAGTATGGCTCTACCACGTAATAATTATATAGCACGTATGTTAACTTTAATTTTTCTTAGTTCTTAGCTTTTTACCAAACAAAAAACTGAGAACACTGCTGCTTTGAGATAGCAATAGACTAGATGGTGGTACAAACACTTGAGTAAAAAAAGACCTCTACAACGCAGTAATTTGTGGTTTGTTTAGTGATACACAAAAAGTGGTACCTATACGTGATAGATTTACGCTGCAGCTATAAATATATATCGGTTGTAGCATAATAATAATATATATAATAGGCCCATTGCAAAAACATTCATTTAAAAATGTTTTTTAACACTGTAAGACCCAAACTCTGAACATCGGCTCAGTGGATGGACAAGTACTCGTAGGAGAATACTAAGTACACGAAGAGTAATGTAAGAGAAAATAAATCAAGTTGCAACACAATTTCAGTATCTATGTCGAGTGGCCCTCAATTATATTCAGACCGCAGGGAGCAACTATCTACGCATGAATAGTGATGAAAGATAGATGAAAGAAATATTAATTTACGTTTCATAAAACATTTTTAATATCACGATTTTTCTGCTAAATATTCAAAAAAGGAAAAAGTAAAGTATGCCAGCGCATGTTTTACATTTCCCGTAAAGATATTTTAAATATGTATTTTTTTAAATAAAAATCACTGAAAATTATTACAATGCTCCGATGTTCCGGCAGCAGCTGGTGAATTCATGAATATTTCAGTAGCCAATCGACAGTGCTTTGTACAGTAAAACGTGCTTTCAGTTTTACAGTTATTTTAGTTTACGGCTTTTACTAACCGACTCCAAAAAATTTAAATCTAAATCTAAGTTCAGTATAAACTCGTATACACTTTTATGAATGTTCGTGTATCTTTATCATCAGGTTGCAGCAGTATAATGTCGTAGACAAGCCTCTTCCATTGTGGTGATGATTTGCAGCAATAATTAATCTTTATATATATAATTCCTCAGTCCGTGTGTATGTGAGTGAACTCCTCCTACACGGCTGGACCGATTTTGATGAAATTTTGTGTGTGATTAAGTTGATTCGAGAGTTGTTTCGATTCACAATTAGATTCGAAAGGTGACACTATGATCGAGATTCATAAACCACCCGTGCGAAGCCGGGGCGGATCGCTGGTGTAATAATAATTTTCTCCAGATCTCAGTTTCAGTCACGGCGGCCAGTCTCTACGGAGACCAGCCACCTGCGCAGGACATGTGTGTGTGCAAGCACTGGTGCACTACTTATTTTCTCACTCTCCTAGTCGACACCTAGTCACAAGGCAATCGATACGACCGGAGAGGAATCACGTGCAATGGCTCTACATGCTCCCAGAGGTCAGGAAATGAAACACTTAAAAGAAAAACGCAATACCTGGTTTTAGCACGAGATTCAAACCCGAGACAAAAATTGCCAAAGGTTCGAGATGTTACTATTCCTAATCCAAGTGTGCTGTTAGTGGCAAAACCTTCTCATAATTGCGCGCCACAGTTGATGCCGGTATATGCCACTAGCGCCGTCTAGTATCGAGTAGCAGGCATTATGAGAGCTTTCTATAAAATTCCATGCTAGAACTTCCCCACTAGCGCCATCTAGTGTCGAGTGGCAGAACTAGGAGTGAACTTTCTGCACTTTGTCGGTTGAGACCGGTATGTGCTCGAACATTCGTAATGTTTCGGTGGAAAAGGTCCTATATAAAGGCGTTAGGACCGCGACCGGGGCAGTATTGAATAGGCGGTACAAGTGAAGACTTAGGAGCGAAATAAAGTGAACTTGGTGTTCGACAATTAAAGTGTCAATTTTCGTAATTCATTCGGCAGTTTATATTGTCACGAACCCTAAGTCCGTAACATTATCATAGCGGAGATCCATGATCAGCGGTAGACTGATGGTGATAATTTGACTGGATCTAGATCCGAGTCTGTCGTTCGTCTATCTTGACGTGCGTGTAATACAATGGTAAATACAAGTTATACAGCAGATTTGAGAAGTATATTGTCTGTTACTAGACTTGAAAGTTCCATTTACACTGCTGCTATACGTAGGTATGTCCCATGGCACAAAAAGGATTTCCGTTACACATGATGTTGTAATTTGTTTACAATAATGTTATATTTATTTTGTTTGAAAATTTACCTATTCTAATTTTTTAAAACGAATAAAATTAACTTTAATAAATATTATATTATCGAATTAATGATAACTCAGTTTAAATGTATTGTGTGAGAAACCACAACAGCCTGTATATTGTATCTTTCTCTTAGTCATGTCATAAATATTATATAAACCGAACTGCCGATAAGCAATTTCGCCACGAGCGATTGTCTAGCTGTCACGGACAGACGCGGCGACGGCAATTCTATTTATTTATTCATTCTCTAGTGTGTCCCGAATTTTTTTTAGAATAAATGATTGAAAAAATTAAACGTTAAACAAATTCTTTAATATAGAATTTGAGTACCCGCTATACTTATGCCGATTACGGCGAAACGAGGTCTTTCTATTTAGTGGTACGCCAAGTTCACATTCGTCACCGTCAACATTCTACAACCGTTAACGTTAATAGAAGACTATAAATACTAAAGGAATCAACGATAAAGATGTGTCATTCCCATTTATTGTTACAGCTTATTATAACAAATAAGCACCAGGTAACAAAAGCTTGTAGTCTATGTTTTTTTAAATAAATCAAACTGCACACACATAACCACATCAAGTAAATGTAATTATAGTAGATTAATAACCTGATGTGTAACCAACCAAATTTTAATTTATTTACATTTAATTTCAATAAATGTAGATTGTTCTTGTTTTAATAAAATATTTAAAGGAAATAGGACTTGTCAAACTATGATTGAATTGCTTCGAAATGTCTGGGGTATAATATTTCTTTTTATAATAAAAAACAATATTTTTATTTTACGTGTTGTTTGGTATGTCATGTTTCCACCGTCTTTTTTTCCGTAGGTGTCCTAATTGGAAACTATGCAAAAGGCCTGAAAGATCTCACGACCCCCTAGATGGCAGTATATAACAGTATATTTGCCATAACAAAGATGTCATACATCTGGTACTACCGTCGCAAAACCGCTTACCAAGCGTGGTGATTGCGCCAAATCCTACCTACAGTGGGAGAATGAAGTGCCCAGTGGTCGAGTTGTAGAAACTTATAAGAAAAAGTAGTAAATTGTACGCTTTCTACGACTTCTCTTCTTCTTCTTTTTCTACCGTTTTATGTGTATGTATATGTGTATGTATGTGTGTGTATGTATGAATGTATGTATACGTATTTGCCTGTGTATTTGTACATACGTATATTATGTGTATGTTCATATATATATATATATATATATATATATATATATATATATATATATATATATATAAAATATATAAGTATAGTATAGATGTTTGGTATTAAATAAAACACATATAGAATACTTTATTATGTTATAATTTTTTTTTAATTTAATTTTTTACATTTTAAATTGTTTACTTTTCTTTTGTTTCTACTGTAATAATGAAAACATGCATAGTTCTCTTAGTGTTACCTGTATTACAACTCTGGGAGAGGCCGCTGATTCCTAAGATACAGACTCGTCTAGTTTGGAAGTCAGAGACTTATAATAAGAATAAAGAATTATTATTAAATTATTATTATTAAAGGCTGATTTACCAGGTATTTTTCATATATCTTTCAGAAATTTTAATTCCTTTTAATTCCTAGCAAACGTAACGTCTTTTTTGATAAATCCTACACCGTTCAAGTTACTCTCACCTGGAATTCACTGTTTCAAGCTTGTAATTATGTGAAGGACGAATATCCTTGTTGTGAGCTTGATTTTACATCGGGAAATTAGAAATTAAACATTAAAGTGTTTGGCAAGATGCTTATTGTTAAATTGAAACTATAATACATTTTACAATTGATACTAAAAAAAAACTAAAACTAAAATACTCAATTTTTATAATTATACTGATTACAAACTAATAACCAATTATTGACACAATTACAAATAGCCTATATCACTCGTGAATAGGAGAGCTTTCTATCAGTGAAAGAATCCTTCCAATAGTTCTAGTGATTTCCTCCTACAAAAATTAATTTTTTTTAAATTATTGTCTTCTTTTTAAAACGTT
The DNA here is from genome assembly GCA_907164705.1 of Parnassius apollo. NCBI lineage: Eukaryota > Metazoa > Arthropoda > Insecta > Lepidoptera > Papilionidae > Parnassius > Parnassius apollo. The sequence continues at coordinate 5,486,741 of CAJQZP010000547.1, read as the reverse complement.
ACCTCACACTAAGATTTTCTCCTATATTGTGTGGGCAGCTTACAAACATAAATTGCAAAAGGACAAACATCCAGACCCGCAACAATTGTTTACACAACTTGAACCACAACTATTTGATACATGCGGGATTTGAACCCGCGGCTCTCTGCGCTACAACTCAATCTAAGCCACAGAAGCCGTCGTTCGTCGCCGTTTATTTGAAACCGTCACAGTCAGTAATATGTAGTTGGATATTAGTAAAAAACAATTTGACCACCTCATAATATCATTATTATATTGTAGTTTTGGCGGCTCCGTGGCGCAAGGGCTTAGCCATGAGTTACGGCGCTGAGGGCCGGGTTCAAATCCAACACAAAACAAATATTTATATGCCTACAAAATATTGTTCCGGATCTCGATATTTGTCCTTATGAAATTTATGTTTGTATACTGCCCACACAAGACAGGAGAAGATCCTAGTGTAGAGGAAGCGTTTAAAGAATTATAAGTGTAGATATGACGACTTGTGTAGGACAGTTGGTGCAGTTCAATAGTCATAGTATTATCTAATCTCACACATTAAATTTCGATCATTTTAATGTAATAAAGTTAAAGGCAATGTTTCGAATAAAAAAAATTATTATCGAAATTGTATTTTTTGTGAGAACACGCTCGTTGAAAGAAAAATCACAAAAACCATTCAGGTTACACTGTTTATCTTAATCCCTTATAAAGAAAAATTAAACAAGTTACAAACGCGAACTTCTTTTCTACTTTAATGGCGAATATATCCCAATAGTTATAATTTCGTTTTTAATATGTGTATGGTGAGTGCTGAGAACTGAAGAGCCTTTTAATAGTAATGAGGTGTTCCTTCTTAACTCTCAAAGATGGCAACGCATCTACATTTTGATCCTTACTCGAGGATAGACGTAGGTCACGACATTCACTTACCTACAGGTTGGATTGTGGCTTATTTGTCATCAAACAAACAATTATAATGATTTTAGCCAACATTTAAAACTTAATACTATTCTACAGCTTTTTAATAGAAAAAAGGATGATAGTAGTTAATTAGTACCAGTTCTGGCTCACTGAGTCAGAAGTGGTACAAGTACGACGTTTGTCAACTCACGATCCTAAAAAAAAAAGGATTTGGCATGCTCTGATCAAGAAACTGCGGTCCATTTTTGCGTAGGATGCACGGTTCCGGAGATGAATTAACTCTTATCTAATTGATATCCGGTGAGGACCTCCACCGTTATTATCATCCCATTGTTCTTATCTATTTATCTATTGTTCATTGAATACCGTCATTGTCTAATTTTCCTCAGCGTATGCGTCGGCTTATCAGTGCTATTGTATTATACTTCTTTGTTCCTATCTACAACGCTAATCTGAATCATCAATAAAACACATGACCTAATTTTGTAACAATTTTTATTTACAAAATACAAAATCTTACGCACGAATAGACAATGACGGTGTTCAGTCAACAATAGTTAAGAACAACACGATCCTTAAAAAAAAAGGATTTGGCATGCTCTGATCAAGAAACTGCGGTCCATTTTTGCGTAGGATGCACGGTTCCGGAGATGTTCAGATCAATTAACTCTTATCTAATTGATATCCGGTGAGGGCCTCCACCGTCATTAGCGTCCCATTGTTCTTAACTATTGTTGATTGAACACCGTCATTGTCTATTCGTGCGTAAGATTTTGTATTTTGTAAATAAAAATTGTTAGAAAATTATGTAATGTGTTTTATTGATGATTCAGATTAGCGTTGTAGATAGTAACAAAGAAGTACAATACAATAGCACTGATAAGCCGACGCATACGCTGAGGAAAATTAGACAATGACGGTATTCAATGAACAATAGATAAATAGATAAGAACAATGGGTCGCTAATGACGGTGGAGGCCCTCACCGGATATCAATTAGATAAGAGTTAATTGATCTGAACATCTCCGGAACCGTGCATTCTACGCAAAAATGGACCGCAGATTCGTGATCAGAGCATGCCAAATCCTATTTTTTATTTTTAGGATCGTGAGTCTCGACGAAACGTTGTACCACTTCTGACTCAGTGAGCCAGAACTAGTACTAACTACTGATGATAAACAAGCACACAGCCCACCTTTTTTTATTCATTTATACGGGGAATGCCCACGCATACTTGCCTCGCGGGGATTTGGATTGAGAGGGCCACGGGAACGTTTTCACACACATCGGCGACATTCTTAATCAAGGATAGATGCAGATATCTTGTGCTACCGCCTGCACTTACGATCTGTACAAACGATCTGTGTCTTCGTCTGTTTTATGTGTTCTTTCGAAAAATCCATGAAACAATAATAGCGAAAACCAATGTCAAGAAACAATAGTCATAAAGTAAAGTAAAGTTACAGCCTATATACGTCCCACTGCTGGGCACAGGTCTCCTCTAACTTCTGAGGGGGGTTTACGGTAGGTAAGTGTCCGTCGCGCTGCGCCAATGCGTGTTGGCGCACTTCAGGTATTTTCGAAATATATTTTATATTTCAGACTTGCAGATTTCCTCACGATGTTTTCCTTCACTACGGGGCACATGGCTTTTTTATAGCATCACGGATGACAAACGAGCACGCAGTCCACCTGATGGTAAGTGGGTTTTGTGGCCCATTAGACATCTACGTCTATCCCCGATTATGAATCCGAATAGATACATAGTTGCGTCGCGGGTATTTATTACTGATTGATTCAGTGAAATGTTAAGTGGCAACAATGCTGAATAATATAAGTGCTTAGGTTATTTTTATTATATATTATATACTTATTTTTATTGTTATTTATTGTGTACCGTAATAAAGTTGTACCTATTTAAAATCGATCATCCTTCATAGTTTATCCAGGCTTAGGACTGGCGTCTAGTCCCTAATTTATAGACAGCTAGCGTATTACTTATGATGATAAGGAAGAAAGTAAGTCACAAAAACCACTACGCAAATAAATTCTAAACAGAATTCAGTATATTTTCGTAAGCAGGCGCGAACATAAACAATTTGACAAGTGCCGGATCAACGTAAAATGACAACTTGTTAATGCAAACATTATATGCAAAAACGACCGTATATTATTTGATACGTAAGCGCCTTAGCGGTAATTTTTACGTGCATGAATAACTACAGCGAAAATCCGTACGAGTTGAGTGATACACTTCACATTTGTTACCTCTTTCAGACTTGTTAGATTATTTGTTAGTAATTATTTCGGCCGCTCACTCGCCACTCTCTCGCTCGCGGCTCAGTCTCCTCGCAAGTGAACAAGTGACGCGTCACGCGAAATGTGCACAGAGCCACAGAGCAAAGTAATGGTTCAGATCCACATGACGCATTTGAGACATTGTTACTGAACCAATCTTTTGAATCGCTTCAGTGACTCGAATCAGTGAGTCGTTTCCGTAAAACGGACGTGTTGTCTATACTCTAGATATTGTACTCGTATGGTGTGTATGTCACTTTAAAATATTATCCAATTATTATATTCACCACGTATAATTAATTTGTAAGATCTACACTAAGAACTTGCATAGTTTTCAGTTCAGTGGATATCTTGGACTTTTCTATGTAAGTTAAAAATATTCATTACTAAATCATAACGATTTCATTAGATTATTATATAAAAATATCCAAAATTTATCATCGATAATGATCCGGAAATAGTTATTCATCTAGAACATTTAAAAATAGCAAATAAATTTTATTATTAATTGCTCTGCATATATATTTTTTCATTACGTTTCATGTCGATAATTATAATTTTAATATTATTAAGAAAAAAATTCAAACACGAAATACATGAATATTCTATTTTTAAATTATTAAGAAAATCTTTAGTTTTCGTCATAAACAAAATTAATGATACACCATTGAGCTATTATTTACTACGTAGTAGAGCTGACACTGCATTCAGCTACCCTGATCCACTCAACTGCGGTACATACTATATACACCGCACTTTATTTAATCAGTCACTCGCTAGGCGCTTGTAGAGTTGTTACGTGTTGTGTTGATTTAAAAAAAATCTCTTGATAAAAATATGCCGTCGTGTGTACTTAGATATTGCACAAATAATTAAACAAATGTCAGTAAAAACCAAGGAATTATTTTTCATCGGTTAATAAGTACTTAATCAATAAAAATATATTAAAGATTAATAATAAAACAAATTATTCCTAAGACGCCATCTCGTGTCATGGAATATAGATTATAAAATTAATATGTTCAGATGCGACATTTCTGTGGGTACTTAAGTATAGGACGAATATATTATTATACACATTTTTTTGTAGAAATATGTATAAATTATTATAATTAACCTAAATTTTTAATGTTTAAATCTGCTTATTATTCTTTTATTTTATTTTTAGGCTTCCACATCAAAGTCAAAGGGGAATAAATTCGTCCATTTTTAAATTTCGCGTACCCAGCATTTATGAACGACTCTTATTCTAATTGAAATAAGTATAATATTTGTAATTTAAATGTTATTTTAATAACCTTTGTAATCATACATTTGATAAAAACATCTTTAAAATGTAATTGTGATATAATATAATGTAATATTATATTAAATAAGCAAATATAATATACAAAATAAATGACAAAATTTAAATATTGTTCTCGATATAATTTACCTATTTAACAATACAATCTACTATTACCTACGGATCATTCTACCTATATTTATTCTATGATAAAAAAACCAACCGTGCAAACACAGAGTATTGCACCTTTTTTGTTTGTGATAGCTGTTCTAGTACGTAAGTACATATTACTTCAATGTGATACACTCACAAAATTCGATATATTCGTTCTAATAATATCTAATAATCCTAAATCAATAAATGAAAGACGTATATTTATTTTTTATGAAACAATTTATACAAAGTATAACATACATGCAGAAGTAATGAAACAATAAATACAATCTTATTATAATCGTCAACAATAGCTCAAAATGAGGCTCATGGAAATTGATTCCCTACAAATAACCTTTTGATCAACAACTGATTTTACCGAACTGTTACTACAAATGACATTTACTGTAAGCATAACAGTATAATATAGAGCCACAGCCTTTTAACGCTAGGCACGGGCATCCTCCAATGTTCGAAAGGAGTAATATATACCTCCTTCATTTATTACCTCATAGGGAGATATTTGCATAGTTATCACACTTGACAAGCAAGTTGGCATCCGCATTTTTTTTAGTTGTTGTTTAAAAGACGCTGCTCTTCATCTCCTGGTTTATTTTTCTTTGTCGCCTCTTAAGATACCCACGGGGCGATATTGGGTGTAGGATATTTTCACATATCCACAACATTGTAAATCATGAGATATTAATCAGGATACTACAACATTATTGTGTAAAAATAATATTGCGCTTTAAATTATTATTTCGTATAATAAGTAAAAGAACTTAAAAAAAAATTATCACCTCCTCTTCTAATATTCGAAAGGTAGATAGAACCACGATGTTGTGTCCCCTATTAAATATTTCTATACCAGTAAAACGTTTACTGACCAGTAAATAATAGGTTGTAACACAAAGGTGCATTCTACCGCCTGCACTTACGATCTGTACAAACGATCTGTGTTCGTCTGTTTTATGTGTTCTTTCGAAAAATCCATGAAACAATAATAGCGAAAACCAATGTCAAGAAACAATAGTCATATAGTAAAGTAAAGTTACAGCCTATATACGTCCCACTGCTGGGCACAGGTCTCCTCTAACTTCTGAGAGGGTTTTACGGTAGGGAAGTGTCCGTCGCGCTGCGCCAATGCGTGTTGGCGCACTTCAGGTATTTTCGAAATATTTTTTATATTTCAGACTTGCAGATTTCCTCACGATGTTTTCCTTCACTACGGGGCACATGGCTTTTTTTATAGCATCACGGATGACAAACGAGCACGCAGTCCACCTGATGGTAAGTGGGTTTTGTGGCCCATTAGACATCTACATCTATCCCCGATTACGAATCCGAATAGATACATAGTTGCGTCGCGGGTATTTATTACTGATTGATTCAGTGAAATGTTAAGTGGCAACAATGCTGAATAATATAAGTGCTTAGGTTATTTTTATTATATATTATATACTTATTTTTATTGTTATTTATTGTGTACCGTAATAAAGTTGTACCTATTTAAAATCGATCGTCCTTCATAGTTTATCCAGGCTTAGGACTGGCGTCTAGTCCCTAATTTATAGACAGCTAGCGTATTACTTATGATGATAAGGAAGAAAGTAAGTCACAATAATCACTACGCAAATAAATTCTAAACAGAATTCAGTATATTTTCGTAAGAAGGCGCGAACATAAACAATTTGACAAGTGCCGGATCAACGTAAAATGACAACTTGTTAATGCAAACATTATATGCAAAAACGACCGTATATTATTTGATACGTAAGCGCCTTAGCGGTAATTTTTACGTGCATGAATAACTACAGCGAAAATCCGTACGAGTTGAGTGATACACTTCACATTTGTTACCTCTTTCAGACTTGTTAGATTATTTGTTAGTATAAAAAAATAAAAATATAAATTTCTTTGCAACTTTCCGCTAAGTTCCATCCTGCTTAGGGAGTTGAAAGAATTTATTTTTATTTTTTATTATAATGGATTTCCGCAAAGTAACGTGATTCTAATTTTTGTTAGTAATTATTTCGGCCGCTCGCTCGCCACTCTCTCGCTCGCGGCTCAGTCTCCTCGCAAGTGAACAAGTGACGCGTCACGCGAAATGTGCACAGAGCCACAGAGCAAAGTAATGGTTCAGATCCACATGACGCATTTGAGACATTGTTACTGAACCAATCTTTTGAATCACTTCAGTGACTCGAATCAGTGAGTCGTTTCCGTAAAGAGTTACACACGCCTACTACGCTCGTCGGACGTATTGTCTATACTCTAGATATTGTACTCGTATGGTGTGTATGTCACTTTAAAATATTATCCAATTATTATATTCACCACGTATAATTAATTTGTAAGATCTACACTAAGAACTTGCATAATTTTCAGTTCAGTGGATATCCTGGACTTTTCTATGTAAGTTAAAAATATTCATTACTAAATCATAACGATTTCATTAGATTATTATATAAAAATATCCAAAATGTATCATCGTTAATGATCCGGAAAAGTTATTCATCTAGAACATTTAAAAATAGCAAATAAATTTTATTATTAATTGCTCTGCATATGTATTTTTTCATGTCATTTCATGTCTATAATTATAATTTTAATATTATTAAGAAAAAAATTCAAGCACGAAATACATGAATATTCTATTTTTAAATTATTAAGAAAATCTTTAGTTTTCGTCATAAACAAAATTAATGATACACCATTGAGCTATTATTTACTACGTAGTAGAGGTGACACTGCATTCAGCTACCCTGATCCACTCAACTGCGGTACATACTATATACACCGCACTTTATTTAATCAGTCACTCGCTAGGCGCTTGTAGAGTTGTTACGTGTTGTGTTGATTTAAAAAAAATCTCTTGATAAAAATATGCCGTCGTGTGTACTTAGATATTGCACAAATAATTAAACAAATGTCAGTAAAAACCAAGGAATTATTTTTCATCGTTTAATAAGATACTTAATCAATAAAAAGTTATTAAAGATTAATAATAAAAAAATTATTCCTAAGACGCCATCTCGTGTCATGGAATATAGATTATGAAATTAATATGTTCGGATGCGACATTTCTGTGGGTACTTAAGTATAGGACGAATATGTTATTATACACATTTATTTGTAGAAACATGTATAAATTATTATAATTAACCTAAATTTTTCATGTTTAAATCTGCTTATTATTCTTTTATTTTATTTTTAGGCTTCTACATCAAAGTTAAAGGGGAATAATAAATTTCGCGTACCCAGCATTTATGAACGAATCTTATTCTGATTGAAATAAATATAATATTTGTAATTTAAATGTTATTTTAATAACCTTTGTAATCATACATTTAGTTTTTTTTTTTATATTTGACATAGATACCTTTTAAAATATTCGGATAAAAATATCTTTAAAATGTAATTGTGATATAATATTGTGTAATATTATATTAAATAAGCAAATATAATATACAAAATAAATGACAAAATTTAAATATTGTTCTCGATATAATTTACCTATTTAACAATACAATCTACTATTTTTAACCTACGGATCATTCTACCTATGTTTATTCTATGATAAAAAAAACCAACCGTGCAAACACAGAGTAGCGCACATTTTTTGTTTGTGATAGCTGTTCTAGTACGTAAGTACATATTACTTCAATGTGATACACTCACAAAATTTGATATATTCGTTCTAATAATATCTAATAATTCTAAATCAACAAATGAAAGACGTATATTTATTTTTTATGAAACAATTTATACAAAGTATAATCATACATGCAGAAGTAATGAAACAATAAATACAATCTTATTATAATCGTCAACAATAGCTCAAAATGCGGCTCATGGAAATTGATTAACTATAAATAACCTTTTGATCAACAACTGATTTTACCGAACTGTTACTACACATGACATTTATTGTGAGCATAACAGTATAATATAGAGCCACAGCCTTTAAACGCTAGGCACGGGCATCCTCCAATGTTCGAAAGGAGTAATATATACCTCCCTCATTTATTACCTCATATGGAGATATTTGCATAGTTATCACACTTGGCAAGCAAGTTGGCATCCGCATATTTTTAGTTGTTTTTAAAAAGACGCTGCTGCTCATCTCCTGGTTTGTTTTTCTTTATCGCCTCTTAAGATATCCACGGGACGATATTGGGTGTAGGATATTTTCACACATCCACAACACTGTAAATCATGAGATATTAATCAGGATACTACAACATTATTGTGTAAAAATAATATTGCGCTTTAAATTATTATTTCGTATAATAAGTAAAAGAACTTAAAAAAATTATCACCTCCTCTTCTAATATAGAAAGGTAGATAGAACCACGATGTTGTGTCCCCTATTAAATATTTCTATACCAGTAAAACGTTTACTGACCAGTAAATAATAGGTTGTAACACAAAGGTGCATTCAGGGTTAAACTACAACACATACAACCATATCCACTTATTATTAAAGTAACATATTGAAACTTATTTTATTATTACAACAAGGTACGCAGCAAAATTGTAAATAAGTTTTTTAATGGAATAAATATAGCCAACATGTACACAGAGATGTGACATTTTAAAAATAACAGTATTTGAAATGCAAAATACAAAATACAGACATACATTTTTTAAGAAAAGCATTTTATATTTTATTTGAAATACCTTTTAGGACATATTTTGTATTTGCAAAATGCAAAATACTTTTTGCTAAGTTATGTACTTTTTTTCTCACTATGGTAACACTGAAGTGAACTGCTTTCTTGTCACTTGTAAAGCCACAACTGCCACATATAGTGCACAGAGTACTTTTTGTATACCTCAAAATATAGTGGTTGAACCGAACGAACGAATGATCGCTTTTTACACTTTTAATAAAGTTATCTTGTTTTCCGGAGAGGAATATAGGAACGGAGGGAGATAAAGAAACATTTTATGGATACCTGCTACCTGAGGTAATGAGAATACAAAAAATCTTCCATTCATTACAAATGGACTATCCCATATACTGTGGAGTACTGATAGAGAAAACAAAAAAAGCTTAGAAAAGAGGTTTGGAAAATTTCATAATTTGAAGGCTAAAGATGCAGTTTTGGCGTCAGTTTCTTATCCTTTTCTTAAATTAAAATGGATGCCAAAAGGAAATAGAGAACATATAATGGAATTGTTCCTTGCAGAAGTAAGAAAACTTAAAAATGATCATAAAGATGTAAATAACACACCTCAATCATCACACAAGAAGGAAAAAAATGAATCCTACTACATGTTCTATGATGATTCGGATTCGTCAATAGCTAATGATAGTGCAAATGCAAACACCACTATTGACCTGGAATCATTGTAATATTTGAAGGATAATGATGTCAGCCTGCAATCATTAAAAGAAAACCCTACAGTAAAGATGTTATTCTTGAAATATAATACCTGCTCGCCTAGCTCTGCGCCGGTAGAAAGGCTTTTTTTATGGTGGCATGATTACGAGACCACAAAGGAGAAAGATGAGTGCCAGTGTATTTGAGAAAATTATTTTATTAAAATCTGTTAAGTAAATTGAATTTAAATAAGTTGTCAAAGTAAATTTAGCAGCCTGCTAACTGGCTGAAATAAATAAACTATTTAACAAAATAAAGATAGTTTAAAACAAAAAAAAAGTATTTTATTTTAATAAAGCATTTTGTAAATACGTATTTTGCATTTAGTATTTTAAATATAAACTAAAAAAAAACTATTTTGTATTTGAAATAACAAAATACAAAAAGTATTTGCATTTTACATTTAAATACATTTTATGACCTATTTTGCACATCTCCGTACGCAGTCCACCTGATGGTAAGTGAATGCTGTGGCCCATGAACATCTACATCTATCCTCGATTAAGAATCAAAATGCAGATAAGTTTCCGCCCCTGAGGACGAAGATGAAAAGCCTCGTTTATAGTTAATAGGGTCTCCGGTTCCCTACACTCACCATTTGAAAACACGATGACATTGAGCTGCTATTTTACGCTAATACATTGTAATATCCTGATCCTTCCTCGATAGCTGAAGTACGGCTAGCTCACAACATTTTTACAATAAATTAGTTACCAAAAAAGTAGTCTCGTTTGAATACCTTTTTAATAAATGCAGTTTGATTTTAGTCATCAATATTTACTTTATATACACATCATAACACGCATATGATTTTTTTTTAAAAACAGCGTCTCTTTCAGCGACTTTATATTAACAATGTTTGAAGCTTATGTATGAACTAGGTGGCAGGACCCCATTTCTGTTTGGGAGGTCGTCTGGGTAGGTATCATCCTCTTTTTTTTTTTTTGCGCCCGAAGCAATTATGGGCAACCCTCCGGAAAGCGGGGGAGGGAGGTTGAGAATGCTCATAGCATACCACGCAGCCGGCGGCTTATGTGTTGTGTGACTTTTACCCACTAAACTCAACCTTTTAGGAATTGGCTTAACGATCCGACTAGAGATCTCTAAGCCGTATACGAACGCGACCCTCCTTGGCAGAAAGGAGGGCGCAAGCGGCGAAAAGCTGCTTAGAAGAGTGCCTAACTAAGGCAGATTAAGGGATGTGTTATGTAGGCTCGGCCTGAGCCGCCAGGAGGCAGTTCAGGTCAGCCGAAAGCTTGTTGGGGGGGGTCCGAAAGAGAGTTTCTCGGTCTGCGCACACTATAGCGAGTGTGGATAGAGGCTGCATAGGCAGCTGTCTCACGAATGAGATGATTTGGGTGGGACTCTGAGGCTTTGAAAAATCTCTCAGAGAGTGATTTAAGGAACTGCTGGATTGTTGGGAGCTCTAAGTCTCGATGTAGGTCGGCATTACGGATATAATAGGGCGAGTTAGTGGCCCTACGACAGAATAGATTTTGAACTATTTGAAGTTCATTTATAGCTTTGGGCTTAGCATGTGCGAAAATGGGGGCCGCGTAGGTCACGACAGGTCGTATGCAGACCTTATATAGGGTTCGCTTGTTGCGGAGGGACATTTTACTGTGTCTGCCCAACATGCTGTTGAGCCTACCCATGTAAAAACGTGCGGTGCGAGTAACCTTCTTGATATGGGGCTCGAAAGTGAGCCTTGCATCAAGGGTGACGCCTAGGTATTTGGCTTTAGTTTGCCATGGGACAGGGGTTCCTAACATCCTGATTGGCGGAGTGGTGGTGAGACGTCGTCGTTTATATTCGAAGCAAACGGCGGAGCTTTTCTCCGGGTTTACGTCGATACGCCATTTTTGGAACCAAGCTCCTAAGTCGCTTACTGACTTTTGGATCTTGTTCCGAATCTGTGGTAGTGAGTTGCCTTTAGAGTAAAGGGCTGTGTCATCTGCAAAGAGGGCTAGTTTAACACCATTCGACGGGATAGGGATGTCGTTGGTGAATAGTATGTATAGGAGGGGAGCAAGCACAGAGCCTTGAGGGACACCGGCTTTTATTTGACGAGTAGAGGATAGCGTGCCGTCGTGTCTAAAGCGAAAGGTACGATTCTTCAGATAGGAGGCTACAAGGCAAACGAAACGGTCCGGGAGGCCTAAGTCGTACAGTTTGTAGATAAGGCCCTCGTGCCAGACTCTGTCGAATGCCTTGGCAATGTCAAAGAAGACCGCGATGGTTTTTTGACGGCGAGGATAAAAACCGCTGAGGATGTATTCCACTATGCGGTGAACTTGCTGCGGGCACGAGTGTTTGGCTCGAAACCCGAATTGTTGTGGGATGACAAGAGGGTCGCCGTCTGTGGGAAACAAATGGCGCCTCAAGCGCATGAGAATAACTCGTTCGAAAAGTTTGCCCATGGCCTTGAGGAGGCTGATGGGACGGTGATTGGAGGGGGAGGTGGTGAGGTTTGCCCGGCTTGGGAATGCCAATGACAGTTGCCTCTTTCCAAGAGGTGGGAAAGTAACTGAATTCGAAGCAGGCGTTAAAGATAATGGCCAGTAAGGCGATTACCCGCTTCGGGAAGTGTTTGAGGGCTTGATTGGAGATACCATCCGCACCCGGTGCTTTTTTGGGCTCAAGTCCTTTGATGGTAGATGAAATCTCATCTTTGGACACAGTGATAGGGTCAGAGGCGGTAGGGGGCGAGTTCCTGCGTCGGACCTCGTCCTCCACTAGTTGGATGTGTAAGGGGTCAGTGGGTTGTGAGCTAGGAGAGCATTGAGCGGCGACGCTGTCAGCGAAGCACTCAGCCTTTTCTTCGTCCTCGAAGGCAATGAAGCCGTCGGGACGAGACAGAGGGGGAGTATGCGTCATAGCGTCTATCCGGAGGGCTCTCGCCATCCGGTAGTACGCTGTGTGGGAGGGAGAGATTTTCTCCATGAGAGTTGCCCTTTTCATGGTCTCTGTAATCTTGGAGGCGGTAACGCAGTTTGCATTGAAGGCGGTGGGCCGCGAGTCAATATTCGGGAGTGGGATAGCGTGCAGCTCTGCGGAGGGCAGCTTTTTTGGCTTTTTTTAATATCTAGGGGAAGACTAGTTTTAGCAACCGGGACAACTTTTTCATTCTCTTTAAGAGAGTATGTTATAAGTGAGGTGAGATTTTCGCCCGCGGTGTCTATTTTCCCCGTACTGTCGAGGGCGTCGGAAGAAAGGGTTATGGGAGGGTCCGGAGAGTCCATAGCCGAGGCTAGAGACTTCTTGAAGCCCTTCCAGTTGGTGTAGGTTTTGGAAGTGGGAGTTGGAGATGGCTGATGGCCAAGAAGTAGGGATACAGGACGGTGGTCGGATCCTAGATCATCGAGAGACTCGATTGCTCTAAGGTTAAGGGAGACTCCTTTAACTAGAGCAAAATCTAGCACATCAGGAACGTAGTTAACAATGTCGGGATAGTGGGTGGCAGTGAGGGGGCTGTAGACAGTCAGGTCGAGAGACTGAGTGATATTGAGCAGCACCCTGCTACTACTAGTAGTAGTGCGGCAGGTCCATTCAATATGCTTGGAGTTAAAGTCTCCAAACATAATGACTGAGTCGCCTAATGCAAGGATGGCTTCGAAATCACTCTTAACGGGGAGGGTTCCGCTAGGGATATAGCAAGAGGCTATAATGATTGACTGGTGTCCAGTCATAGCTAATCTAGTGATAGTGGCTTCCATACTGGTATGCGACGGAGTCGATAAGTGAGAGCAATGAAGGGACTTTTTGTAATAGATGGCAGTAACGCCGCCTTTGCGGTCGGGTCTATCGTTACGTAGAAGTGAGTAATTTTTAATAGTAAGGCCTTTAGAGACCTTGGGGCTGAGAAGGGTCTCCTGTAGGAGGAGGAGATCGGCTTCGCGATCTCGAAGAAATAGCCTAAGCTCTTGGAGGTTTTTTCGCAAACCGCGGATATTGAATGAAACAAGCGACAAACGACAAACCCTTTGGTTTGATACGACCGTGAGATATTGCGGGAGCAGAGGGCTCCGCCATAGTTTAATTACAAAGACCTTAGTAGGTTGATGTGCTCAGTAAGAGCAAGGAGACGGTCCTGAGGGGACCGAGCTGTGCGCAGTTTACGCGCAAGGATAAGGATTTCATCTAAATTGATCCTATTGAGAGTGTTATACACTAGGTTTAGAGATTCTACTACAGAGTCTGTCTGTTTTTGTGGGTCGGCGGAGGGCTGCGGGATATTTGATTCCTTTTGGAACCAGGGGTTTATTGGAAGCGGCGCAGGCTGAGAGAGCGGACGGCTCATAAGGGGCCGAGGAGGGCCCTGAGGTGGCCGATAGGGGCCCTGTGGGGGCCGGTAGATGCCCTGTGTGGGCTGAGATGAGCCCTGAGGGGGCTGAGGTAGGGGCTGGCCCTGGCTGGGCTTGCGGCTTACAAGAGCCGGGAAGGTTCGGTCATTGACCTGGGGTGGAGCTTTGCGACTCGGAGGTGGGCGAGGAGGCCTGTTTGTCCGCAAAGGACACATGAGGGTGGGGATTCGGCGTTTTTGGGCCGAGGGCACTCTTTCGAGTGATGGGGTTCTAGGCACTTAATGCACCTGGGTGGAGCTGAGCAGTTGGCTGCCGCGTGCCCATGGAGTTGGCAGCGATGGCACTGCGCTGGGTAGCCGCGCCGGTGTGGGGCTTCGACCTTAACACGCGACAGGCCGCACACAGTGCGTACCTCGCGGAAGATGGCCTTCGCCTCCGGCACATTGGTGAGAACGAGGAGGGCGAGGTTAAACCTTTCGCCCCTGCTGCTGTGCATTTTATGCACAGCTTCTATGGGGAAGCCTTGAGATTTAAGGTCTTCCAGAATGTCCTCGTTTGCGAGTTCATAGGGAACTCCGCGGAGGACTGCCTTGACCTTCCTTTCTTCGGCGAGGGCGTATGTCTGATAGGACACACGCTCGGCCGTGAATAGGCGGGTTATATTTCGGAAGTCTTCTATAGACGCCGGCACTATTTTAATGGCCTCGCAGACATTGGTGGCTTGGTCATGTTTGAAACCTTTATCGTAAAGGGTTTTGGATATTTGAGTGAATTTGGCCTTGTCTCTGAGAAAGACAGGGGGCGGGACTTGGTTTTTAGCCAATTTGGGAGCGCAGCGGGTTGCTGGCTTGGCAGTAGTGTCTTTCGACTGAGAGACGGCAGCGTTTGGGGCTGCGGAATTAGGGGCAACGATAGGAGCTGCGGAGGTAGAGGCAGCGACGGAGGGTGTGCGGGCGGCGGCGGCGGCGGCCGCTGAGGCGGGGGGAGTGCGAGAAGTGGCGGCGCGTTTCGGGCCGCGCTTTGATTTCACTAGCGTGAATTGGGCTGAGTCGGTTAAGGTTCCTTCGGAGTCGGATGAATCCGAGGAGCCGGTGGAGCTGAGGGCGGTCTTCTTTCGGGAGGATGAGGTGACGGACGTGGTGTCCGAGTGCTCCATATCGGAGTCGGGGGACGCGGGCATGTCAGTCTGCGGGGCAGCCGTTTGGATCGCGAGGAAAGCCGCGACGGCGGGCGGGGGTACACATGCCTTGGAGGCAGCGGGGGGGGAAAATGGCTTTGGCGAGAAGGGTCTCGATTGATAGAATCAGGCGTTACTTTGCGGAAATCCATTATAATAAAAAATAAAAATATAAATTTCTTTGCAACTTTCCGCTAAACATATAAAATGATGTGTCTTACCTGGATTGAAGCGCACCTCCCGCCCTCCCTCAATTGCATATACTAACTCCGTCACCACTAGACCAAGCACCACTACTCTCAACACCACTATTCCAGGCAAGACACACCATCGAAGCCGCACTTAGCGGTCAGCCGCCGTAGAGTCTATATTACCTGAGGATGCCTCGTGTAGAGGCGAAACACGTGTCGTATTATCGTCGATGGTGTGTCTTGCCTGGAATAGTGGTGTTGAGAGTAGTGGTGCTTGGTCTAGTGGTGACGGAGTTAGTATATGCAATTGAGGGAGGGCGGGAGGTGCGCTTCAATCCAGGTAAGACACATCATTTTATATGTTTAGCGGAAAGTTGCAAAGAAATTTATATTTTTATTTTTTATGAGAAGGGTCTCGTCAATTTGGGCGGTTGTGGGTATTCCTGCGGCTTGGATCATTTGTACGATCGTGGCCGCAACTTGGCTCATGAGTGAGCTTATGTCTATGGAAGACATGTTGATCTGGACGGGGGGGGGGTGACGTTTTATTCTATGAAAGCTAGAGGTCCCTGTTCTGAGAAGAACAGGGCCTTGGGGGCAGATGGGGAGGACTGACGATCTATTCACAGAAGCTGGGGTCCCTATGTTCTGAAAAGAACAAGAGCTCGCTCTGAGAAGAGCAAGAGACGATCTTCTAAGAACAGTATATACAACAATACAACAAGTAACAGTATAACAAAAACAATAACAATAACAGAAAAATTAAAAATAAAACAAAACAAGCGAAGCGCGCTCAAGCCTCCCCGCCGGAGCCTCACCAACGGCGTCTGCTCGGCCGGTGTTAGCCGGGGAGAGCGGGGCGCGCGGGCAAGCGGTTGTGCTACCGAAGGGTCGGAGGCGCGAAAGAACTGTATGCACGACCGCTCGGGGGCGGCGCGCAAATGGAACTGTGACGATCACCCTCTTACCGAGTACTGGTATAAAAACACGCTGTAAAGCATTCTATCTCAGTTCGTAGCGGTGACAACGACCTTCTTTGTTTGAAGTTAGTTGCAAGTTTCCAATGGCTGCAGTAGTCACTCATGTCACTATAAGTTCGTTGAATACTTCACTTTTATAAAAACTTTAACTTATAAATACTAATATAGTTAACATTTTTAATGACATGTATTTTCGGAATGACGAGAATATTCTGAATTATAACTTTTATTAGATAATTAGTGTAGCGATTCAGCGAGGGAACGCAGCCAGCATTATTACTAGATATTTTACTATTATACTACTAGAGTAGATATTTTAAATTTTAAGTTTTAGTTTTAGTTTAACTTTATTTAAGATTTTTAAATATTGTTTGCATATCAATGTTTCATTATACGTCCGCAATAAGACGCCATGACAGTTTTTATAGATTTTAAAGCCGCGAAAGGGCACAATGGTTTTATCATATCTAATTTGTCAAAATACGATGAGTAGTTTAGAAGATCCGAGGGATCAGATGAACATACATATATAGCCTTCTAAAATTGTAAACATCCTTTTGGGTTCACCTTAGTGGGGTAAAATTATTCACTTAAATCAGAAGACACGAATATACTACAATCGGTATTGATAATTGAAGTTGAAGCAGGCAATGCACGATGCAGCACTATTCGTCACTCACACAGGCACATTACGCGCACACTGGTGTATTTTGATTTTGGTCTTGCCCTAATGACTCGATCGCCAATCTAAACTATACTATATTTGTGGTTATTATATTTAACAGCGCGGTGTATTCGCAATACCATCCATACCAGCTGGATGACAGACGATCCACCACTGTGCTATTTACAAGAATTTTTATTCCTCGCACAACTTTTTTGTGGAATCGAACACCACTAGCAATTGTCTTGGCCATTTGCACTATGCTCTTACTCCATGATCCTCTCCTACATAAAAAAAAAACTATAATTCAATAACTTCTAAATGGGAAGTCAAAAAGGAATGGAAGTTAAAGAAAATATTGTTGTGTGTATTATATTTTTATATATATAATACTTGCTAATTTTTAAGTTTATCAGTAGTTGTTTTCTGATTTACTATATGCTCCATTTTATTTTTACATATTATTTTTCACACTTCCCGTATTGACTGGGAGAAAATGCCAAAAGGCATTAAGTACGCCCTTTGAAATCATTTTATAAAATCTGGTTAAACTTCTGGTTTGTCTTGTCTACATATTGCTTGCACTTTCGCGAAGGTTATAAATATAGTTGTACCCAGTAGGTGGTCCTTTTGTGGCATTCATATATCAACCGTGCGAATTCGGGGAATATCGCTGGTAAATAAATGAGTAAAAGTTTCGAATAAAAAAATATTTTATTTTCGTCATTGTATTATTTAAAAAAAAAACACTCTCTTTAAAAGCGAAATCACAAAACCACATAACCGTTGTCACCAGACACTGCTCCGTGTTTATGAATATTTTAACTGTCTCTCGGTTAACAATCAACAAGTTTTCATGTTGGAACACGTAATTTTCATCTGTTATTTAATTTAATAATCTTCGTAATTATAATAATAATAATACTTAAATAAATAAATAATATCAAATATAAATAATAATATCAGTTTGTCCCAGCCGGATATCACGCAGAAACTAACGGAGCGCATAGACGACCTGAAGCAAAAAGAAGCGGATTCGACGATTTACCGAGAGGTCAAGGCGGTTCAACCAGAATCGTCTCTTCCAGAGTGATCAGAAGAGGCTCTATAAATCATTGGAGCGACTAAAGGTATGTGGAGCGGGCCAAGGATCGGATCAGGCTGACATTATCGCATTCTGGCGTGGCCTGTGGTCAGAGCCCGTAAACCACAGCGAGGGCCCTTGGATGGAAGTTGTGGCGAGCCAGGGTGCGAGTGTTACGCCTATGGACCCCATCACCATAACACCGTACCGTAAGACGAGGCTGAGGCGGTCCGTAGGGCCCCGAACTGGAAAAGTCCGGGGCTCGACGGGCTGCATCATTACTGGCTGAAGGGGTTCATAGTGTGTCACGCTGTGCTCGCCCGACAGTTTCAAGAGGCTCTCGACCAGAAGTCGCTCCCGAGCCTCTTCACTACTGGGATCACTCACTTGGTTCCTATAGATCAGGATACCACAGACCCGAGCAAATACCGCCCCATCACGTGTCTACCCACCATATATAAGACACTGACATCCATTTTGAGCGCGAGAATCACTCGTCACCTGGAGCTAAACCAGGTGATGTCACGCGCTCAAAATGGGTGTTGGAGCGGTGGTCGTGGAGCCAAGGAACCACTCCTCATTGACGAGGTCATAGGCAAAGTGATGAAACGCAACCATCGGAACTTCTCTGCCGCCTGGATAGACTACAGAAAGGCGTTCGACTCGGTGCCCCATACATGGCTAAAGAACTCGAGCTGTACAAGATTGACTGTACAGTTAGAGACTTCCTCGAGCAGTGTATGGGTTAGTGGAGTACGATCCTTTATCATCTGGGCGAGCAGATGATGGCTGCGGAGAACCACATAAGGATAAGAAGGGGTATCTTCCAGGGCGATTGTCTGAGTCAAATCTGGTTCTGCCTCTCTCTGAACCCTCTCAGTACCTTATTGGAGGGCTCCGGGAGGGGATTTCAGCTACGGAAAGGAGGGACAAAAGTGACCCACCTTTTCTATATGGATGACCTCAAGTTATTCGCCTCCCGACTGGGGACTTCCCATCTTATGGAATTGCTAAACATCACTTGTGAATTTAGCAATTCCATTGGAATGGAGCTGGGGACGTATAAGGGTGCGGTCCTCCATGTTGAAAGGGGAAGGGTTGCTAACTCTGAGGGCATAGACTTGTCTATGTCCGTCAACTTAAGGACCCTTTCCGAGGCTGAAACATACCGATACCTGGATATGTCTCAGAACATCGGTATCAATGAGGCTGTGTGTTTTATGCACGCTTGACCAAAGTGCTTAACAGCCTTTTGTCCGGTGTAAATAAGACACACGCATATAACCGCTGGGTCATGCCTGTCCTCATGTATACCTGTGGCATACTCAGGTGGACTCAGACCGAACTTAACGCCCTAGATAGAAAAGTCCGCACTACCATGACGTCCCATAGGATGCATCATCCGAGATCGTCGGTAATGAGGCTGTACTTGCCGCGATAATATGGTGGGCGTGGTTTTCTGAGCGCGCTCAACATGCATGATCGCGAAGTGTGCAGCCTCCGTCAATACTTCCTGGCAAGAACGGATGATCCATTCTATAATGACGTCATTTCTAGTGATAAAGGGCTTACTCCTCTATCCTTAGCCGACGAGCAATGGCAGGACCCAGCAGTGCTTAGCAGACCTTATGGAAGGAGAAGGAGCTCCACGGGAGGTACTACAGGGCTCTACATGAGCCCTTCGTAGATACAATCGCTTCTCTCAACTGGCTAGGTTTCGGTGACCTCTTCGGGGAAACCGAGGGTTTTGTCTGTGCAATACAGGATCAGGTTGTTAAGGCCAACAACTATCGGAGATACATCCTAATGGCATGGATGGCACCGTCGACGTCTGTTGAGCTTGTCGCCATCCCGGTGAGTCGCTTAGTCATGTCATCTCCGGTTGTTCGGCGCTTTCTAACTCTGAGTACTTGCACAAGCACAACCTAGTAGCCAGAATTCTACACCAGGAGCTCGCTCTGAAATAAGGTCTCGTGGACCGGAAATTGCCGTATTACTAGTACTTGCCGGAAGCCGTGCTCGAAAATGACCGCGCCAGGCTCTACTGGGACCGGGTAATCATCACCTCGCGACCTGTTCCAATGCCGATTACCAAAGTACACCTTCAGGTCACTCCGTAAGTCCGGAGGTAAGGGCTCGTCATACCTAAAGTTTATTATGATTACAAAGTATTCGGTTGCGGGTAAGGGCTCGTCATACCTATAAAACGAGACCAAACTCGGCACACCTAGTAGTACTCGGCGACCTGTTCCAATGCCGATTACCAAATTACACATAAGGTCACTCTGTCAAGTCCGGAGGTAATGAATCATCACACCTAACAAAACCAGCCCAAACACGACACACCTAGTGGTACTCGGCGATCAGTTCCAATACCGATTACCAAAGTCCACCTTCAGGTCACTCCGGCAAGTCCGGTGTTAAGGACTCATCATACCTAACATAACGAGCCCACGCATGGCATACCTAGTACTACTCGGCGACCAGTTCCAATAGCGATTACCAAAGTACACCTTCAGATGACTCCGTCAAGTCCGGAGGTAAGGACTCATCATAGCTAACAAAACGAGCCCAAACTCGGCACACCTAGTAGTACTCGGCGACCAGTACCAATAGCGATTGCCAAAGTACACCTTCAGGTCACTCCGTCAAGTCCGGTGGTAAGGAATCATCATGCCTAACAAAACGAGTCCTAATTCGGCACACCTAATAGAACTCGGCGACCAGTTTTATTAGCGATTACCAAAGTACACCTTCAGGTCACTTCGTCAAGTCCGGAGGTAAGGACTCGTCATACCTAACAAAACGAGACCAAACTCGGCACACCTAGTAGTACTCGGCGACCAGTTCCAATAGCGATTACCAAAGTACACCTTCAGGTCACTCCGTCAAGTCCGTCGGTATGGACTCATCATACCTAACAAAACGAGCCCTAACTCGGCACACCTAATAGTACTCGGCGACCAGTTCTAATAGCGATTACCAAAGTACACCTTCAGGTCACTTCGTCAAGTCCGGAGGTAAGCACTCATCATACCTAACAAAAGAGCCCAAACTCGGCACACCTAGTAGTACTCAGCGACCAGTTCCAATACCGATTACCAAAGTACACCTTCAGGTCACTCCTTGAAGTCCGGAGGTAAGGACTCATAATAACTAACAAAACGAGCCCAAACACGGCACACCTAGTAGTACTCGGCGACCTGTTCCAGTGCCGATTACCAAAGTACACCTTCAGGTCACTCCATTAAGTCTGGAGGTAAGGGGTCGTCATACCTAACAAAACGAGACCAAACTCGGCACACCTAGTAGTAATCAGCGACCAGTTCCAATACCGATTACCAAAGTACACCTTCAGGTCACTCCGTCAAATCCGGAGGTAAGGACTCTTCATACCTAACAAAACGAGCCCAACCTCGGCACACCTAGTAGTACTCGGCGACCTGTTCCAGTGCCGATTACCAAAGTACACCTTCAGGTCACTCCATCAAGTCCAGAGGTAAGGGCTCGTCATACCTAACAAAACGAGACCAAACTCGACACACCTAGTAGTACTCGGCGACCAGTTCCAATACCGATTACCAAAGTGCGAAATAAGACACTCTTAATTGTTCCACGTTTATTGCGAGACTGCCACCGCCCGAAATCGTCTTACAATCGGTTTTCGAGTCTACCCTATACCTAAAGCTAAACATATGAGATACTAAACTACAAACGATATACCACACAAAGTACACCTTCAGGTCACTCCATCAAGTCCGGAGGTAAGGGCTCGTCATACCTAACAAAACGAGACCAAACTCGACACACCTAGTAGTACTCGGCGACCAGTTCCAATACCGATTACCAAAGTGCGAAATAAGACACTCTTAATTGTTCCACGTTTATTGCGAGACTGCCACCGCCCGAAATCGTCTTACAATCGTTTTTCGAGTCTACCCTATACCTAAAGCTAAACATATGAGATACTAAACTACAAACAATATACCACACAATGTACACCTTCAGGTCACTCCATCAAGTCCGGAGGTAAGGGCTCGTCATACCTAACAAAACGAGTCCAAACTCGGCACACCTAGTAGTACTCGGGGACCAGTTCCAATAGCGATTATTAAAGTATACCTTCAGGTCATTCCATCAAGTCCGAACATAAGAACTCATCATACCTAACAAAACGAGCCCAAACTCGGCACACCTAGTAGTACTCAGCGACCAGTTCCAATAGCGATTACCAAATTACACTTTCAGGTCACTCCGCCAAGCCCGGAGGGAAGGGCTCGTCATACCTAACAAAACGAGCCCAAACTCGGCACACCTAGTAGTACTCAGCGACCTGTTCCAATAGCGATTACCAAAGTACACCTTCAGGTCACTCCGTTACGTTCGGAGATAAGGACTCATCATACCTAACAAAACGAGCCCAAACTCGTCACACCTAGTAGTACTCAGCGACCAGTTCCAATAGCGATTACCAAAGTACACCTTCAGGTCACTCCGTTACGTTCGGAGATAAGGACTCATCATACCTAACAAAACGAGCCCAAACTCGTCACACCTAGTAGTACTCGGGGACTAGTTCCAATTAGCGATTACCAAAGTACACCTTCAGGTCACTCCGTCAAGTCCGGAGGGAAGGGCTCGTCATACCTAACAAAACGAGGCCAAACTCGGCACACCTAGTAGTACTCAGCGACCTGTTCCAATGCCGATTGCCAAAGTACACCTTCAGGTCACTCCGTCAAGTCCGGAGGTAAGGGCTCGTCATACCTAACAAAACGAGGCCAAACTCGGCACAACTAGTAGTACTCAGCGACCTGTTCCAATGCCGATTGCCAAAGTACACCTTCAGGTCACTCCGTCAAGACCGGAGGGAAGGGCTCGTCATACCTAACAAAACGAGGCCAAACTCGGCACACCTAGTAGTACTCAGCGACCTGTTCCAATGCCGATTGCCAAAGTACACCTTCAGGTCACTCCATCAAGTCCGGAGGTAAGGTAATAGAATACAGTAAAATAAATTTGATTTTCTAATGGTTTTATTTGAAACTATTCTTTTTCTCTTATTTTAACTATTTTACCAACGAAACTTGGTTTTTTTTAGAATTTGTGAGTTGGCGTTTTAAATGTTTATGTATGTATATAGTTGACTAAGTACCTGCTCATATCATAAAACTAACTTTAAAAAAATATTGATAATTAAAATGTAGTATGATATCCAGACTACCGATATTGTAAACAGTTTTGATATTAGTGAGTAGGTACTCAAAATATTATTACTATTATACCTAGTACTGTTGAGAACAGTAGACCTCACGGAAAAGTTTTTGTTTGGAGGTGAATTGTCTGCTTGCTTTGCGCATACTGTGTTCACGCGGCGCTCTCCGACAGCCGGTTGCCTCCGCCCACTGCGGGACGCGCGGGTGAAAAACGAATTTGAAATCGTGCTAAGACCTCGTCTTAAGCTCTTTAACTATAATATTATCTATAATATTATAAAATACCATGTAGTGGCGGTGTACGAATATCCACTCGTCCATATCGTGCCGAGGGTGTCGTAAGAGATGACAGAGTCAAAATGAAACAGGAGATGGCCACCATCATCTTCCTGGTAACAAATCAACATAATTAAAAAACTGTGGTTGCCAACCCGTTTGCCAAGCGTGGCAACTGTGACAAAATCCCCTGTTGTGGTAATTTATGAAGGATGCCTATGTTCAGCAGTGGACTTTTCATTTGAACTTGAAAAAAATTAAATATCACGTTTCTGGCGGTTATTTGTACAAACTTAAAAAAAAAAAAACTTTTGAATATTCAAAACGTCGCGTCGTTCTAAATTCAAAGTATTCTAACCAACAACTTTCAGTTGTAAAAAGATAATTTAATTACAACTTTGTTTTTCACGACACCCTTTTTATCTTAATCCCTTTTAAAAAACTTACACAAGTTACAAACACGAACTTCTTTTCTACTTTAATGGCGGATATATCCCAATAGATTTATAATTTTTTTTAAATATGTGTATGGTGAGTGTTGAGAACGGAAGATCATTTTAATGGAAACGAGTTGTTCGTTCTTTATTCTCAAAGATCTATATTTTGATTCTTACTGGAGGATAGACATAGGCCACGGCATTCACTTACCTTCAGGTGTGCGCCTTTGTGACCCGTATTCTAAACAAACAATTGAAATTATATTCTACAATTTTTTTTTTATATAAAAGGGATAACAAGCGAGCACACAGTCCACCTGAAGACATGTAAATACTTTAGCCTATAAACAACTACATCTCCCCATCTCCCCGATTAAGGATCAAAATGCAAATGCGTTGTCACCCCTAAAAACTAAAAAAAAAAGTCTCCACTATGCGTCACTCACCGTCCGAAATAGGATCATTATGCGCTGTTTTCCTGGTGGCGTCGGCCCATTTGCGCTTACAACCTTATTAACAATGCAGCTCTCTCCATCACTTACGAACTCGTAACTCATGCTAATAATGTTTTTTTTATAAAACAGAAGGAACAGACGAACTTGCAATCTACCTGATACCCCTGCGGTCCAAAAACACCTGCAGCCAACTTCACATAAAGAAGCCTACAGCCTTGTCACCTGCAAGAACGAAGATGCAATAACTTACAGGCTGTAATTACACTGGCTCTTGAGACAGGAACACAGCAATGCAGCACTACTGTTTGCTGGCAGCAATAGTTAAGAAGCTGGTAACTACCCAGACGCACTCGTGGCACAAAAGGAGTTACCGCCTTGTAAAAAGCAAAGGTGTTTAATACCTCAAAAACCTAAAAAGAGCGTTATCATCAACATAGTCGTAGAGCTGAGACCCTATTTACTGAAAACGAGGCATCTGTATTTTGATTCTTTAACAAGAATAGATGTAGAAGTCTATGTGCTACAGCCTGTACTTACAATCTGTTGACTCATTCTGTGTATTCGTTTGTGTTCTGTGTTCTTTAGAAAAATTCATAAAAAAATAATGGCGAAAACCAATGTCAAGAAACAATAGGCAGTCATAAATTAAAGTTACAGCTTATATACGTCCCACTGCTGGCCCACAGGCCTCCTCTAACTTCTGAGAGGGTTTTGGGGCAAGGAAGTGTCCGCCGCGCTGCGCCAATGCGTGTTGGTGCACATCAGATATCTTCGAAATATTTTTTATATCTCAGACTTGCAGATTAATAACCGACGGGCACGTGGTTTTTTTATAGGATACGAGGATTACAAACTAGTACACAGTCCACCTGATGGTAAGTTGTTGCGTTGTTGGTGTAGATGTCTATGAGTGGCATAGACATCTACACCTATCCTCGATTACGAATCAAAATGCAGATGCGTTGTCACCCGTGAGGACTAAGATGGAATGCCTCGTTTCCAGTAAAAAGGGTCTCCGATCCTTTACACTTACTATACGAAACACAGCAGCATTAAACTAAAATGTAACGCAGGTACTCCGCAGATCGGGGAAGGAGCGTACTCCTTCCCCGATCGAGCCGACCTATTCGTGCTACAACTATACTACTAATATAATTGCAGCATGGCTCTACCACGAATAAAAATAAAATAGTCATTACATCTTTAAAATTAATATTTAGGTTTATAATATGTAAAAAACGTTTTAATCACGATTCTTGGTCTATACACGTTTAACTTTAATTCAAATAGCCACTTGATAAGACTCTACAATTTACATTTCGCTAGTATATTGTTTCAATATTTTCGAATGGATTTCCCATTTACGATCAGTCGTCAGTTCCGTGTCTGTCAGTCAAGCTATTTTATAAATAATAACTCAACCTAATATCAAAGCACTTGTGGGGATTACGTTTATGCGCCTGTTAGTATAAAAGCAGACGCTACACTCGTCGGACGTGCGGTCTGTACTTTAGATATAGTGCTCGTGTGGTGTGTATGTCGCTCTAAAATATTATCCAATTATTAAATTCACCACGTATAATTCATTTATAAGGTCTACAATAAGAACTTGCATAGTTTTCAGTTGAGTAGATATCTTGGACTTTTCTATGTAAGTTAAAAATATTTATTATTAAATTATAACGATTTCAGTAGATTATTATATAAAAATATCCAAAATGCATCACTAGACACTAACTAACACTAGCACATTTTAAAAATAGCAAACAATATTAATTTTCCAAAAACAATTTTAATATTAATTGGTCTTCATTTATATTATATTTTCATGTCGATTTTTACAATTTTAATTGAAGAAAAAGTTTTCATGCGTGAAATACATGAATATTTCATTATAAAATTATTAGGAAAATATTTACTTTTCGTCATAAGCAAAGTTAATGATAAACTCACTCAATTTGATATATTCGTTACAATAATATCTAATAATCAATAAATGAAACGCTTATATTTATTTTTTATGAAACAATTTATACAAAATATAATCATATATTCAGAAGTAATAAATCAATAAATACAGTCTTATTTATAATCATCAATAATAGCTCAAAATTAAGCACGTGGAAATTGATTC
This sequence comes from Parnassius apollo, assembly GCA_907164705.1. Taxonomy (NCBI): domain Eukaryota; kingdom Metazoa; phylum Arthropoda; class Insecta; order Lepidoptera; family Papilionidae; genus Parnassius; species Parnassius apollo. Next base: position 5,459,773 of record CAJQZP010000547.1, on the reverse strand, counting down.
GCTATAAATAACCTTTTGATCAATAACTGATTTTACCGAACTGTTACTCCACATGACATTTACTGTAAGCGTAACAGTAAAATATAGAGCCACAGCCTTAAAACGCTAGGCACGGGCATCCTCCAATGTTCGAAAGGAGTAATATATACCTCCCTCATTTATTACCTCATAGGGAGATATTTGCATAGTTATCACACTTGGCAAGCAAGTTGGCATCCGCATATTTTTAGTTGTTTTTAAAAAGACGCTACTGCTCATCCCCTGGTTTATTTTTCTTTGTCGCCTCTTAAGATACTCGTAGATATCCACGGAGCGATATTGGGTGTAGGATATTTTCACACCTCCACAACACTGTAAATCATGAGACATTAATCAGGATACTACAACATTATTGTGTAAAAATAATAATACACTTAAACCTAGTATTTCATATACCTATAAGTAAATAACTTAAAACATTTTATCACCTCCTTTCTAATTTTCGAAAGGGTGATAGAACAATGGCGTTGTGTCCCTTGGTATATGGTATGGTATGGTAATATCTTTATATTCTTTATATAATAACTTTATATTAGTAAAACGTTTAGTTTTTCTTTTTACCCATTATACAGTGTAAATAGTGCACAACAACCTTTTTAAAACATAATACTGTTCCAACAGCTTAAAGCTTAAAATAAATCTTTTTATTCTCCCAGAGGTATAGTTTCGAATAAAAACTATTTTACATGCACTTCGTACGTAATGAATAAAATCGTAACAAAGAACTGAACGTTTGTTGAATATAGGAATCGGGCATTAGCAAAATTATAATGCTACGACTTCTTTTCTGTTAGTTTCTTATCAAAAAAAACTATCAAGAAAGAAAACGGCACCCTTTTAAAGCGTTTAGCAATGAACTCCTACTATAAGAAATCGGTTAAGTGCATGGCTTGCTCAATAAGTGTTCTGTGATAAAAGCTCTCCCTACGCGATATCGACAATGTAACCGTATTCACTAAACTTCGACAATAACTTGATTTATTACTATTGTCCAACATACTTTTTTTTTAAATTAATTGACAAGCGAACTAACAGTCCACCTGATGGTAAGTGGCTGCTGCAGCCCGTAGGCGGTTACCGTTACCGTTGTAGCCTATCAGAAGTCCACTGTTGAGATCAGGCTTCACAGGAGGGATATTTGCCATAGTTGCCATGCTTGGCGGGCGAGTTAGCAACCGCAGTTATTTATTTTTTAGTTGTCATTAGGAAGACGTTACCGCCCATCACCTGACTTGTTTTCTTCTGTCGCCTCTGACGACACCCACGTGATGATATGGGCTATTTTATACCACCGTTTGTTCGTGGTAGAGCCACGCTGCAGCTATATTATAGTTGTAGCACGAATAGGTCGGCTCGACCGAGGAAGGACCACGCTCTCAGAATACCAGCGTTCAATAGCAGCTTAATACTGTTGTGTTGCGTATGATGAGTGTAGAGATCCGGATACCATTTTTAATGGAAACGAGGTATTCGATCTTAGTTCTCAGGGTGACAATGCGGTCATTCTTAATCGAGGATAAATGTAGATGTATATGGGCCACATCATCCATCAGGTGGACTGTGTGCTCGTTAGTCACTCATATTCTATAAAAAAAACCCGCAGTCAACTTTCAACCAAATGAGGCATGTCTGTCACCACTGAAAACTGAGATGGAATGCCTTCAGGCTTCTGCCTGCCTATATATATATATATATTATTTTTTGTGATAGGTATTACTACCCTCTTACCTATTTCTGTCGCCAAACAGCTGTGCGTGTAAAAAACGTGCACTCCTTTATTAAAAAAAAGAAAGAAGAATTTTAACATTGATGATATGCCAACTACTCATCTTCTTTTTTGAAAATATTACGATAGGATTTATTCCTGTATCGTGAAGGCGTTATACATATGTGTATAATTTTCACATGGAAAAACATCCAGACTTTATTTGTAATTATTTTACTCCACACAAACACTATCCGTTCGGGATTTGAAACCGCGACCCTGTAGTATAGGAACCAAACGTTTAGCAACTGCACTACCGCAGAGGAATCCTGTAAACCACTGTTCAAAAGAGGGAAAAGAAACTATTGTTTATTAAAGCAAGTAATATTATATAACCTCTTAACCGATATGACCCAGATAAACTTGTGCTACATATTATTCCTAGAATCTTCAAAATAACAAAAATTATCTAAATATTTGCGTGGTAACCATGTATGTTACAAATGAGATTTTTATACGTGGTAGAGCCATGCTGCAGCTATATTTGTGGTATAGTTGTAGCACGAATGGGTCGGCTCGACCGGGGAAGGACCACGCTCTCACAGAATACCAGCGTTAAATAGTAGCTTAGTGCTGCGCTTCGTATGGTGAGTGTAGAGAACCGGAGACATTTTTTATGGAATTCAGGAATTCTATCTTAGTTCTCACGGGTGACAACGCCTCTGCATTTTGATTCGTAATCGAGAATACATGTTGGTGTCTATGGGCCACAGCAACCACTTACCATCAGACGAACTGTGTGCTCGTTTGTCACCCCACCCTATCCTATAGAAAAGACTATTTTTTTTTCTGCTTGAGATGCTATAAATAATAAAATTACATCCAAACATAAGAATACCACTACAAGTTTCAAGATACTGGACGCTCATTCTGCGTAGACAGGACCATCGTATATCCTGAACTAAAAACTGAAGGTAACCAGGGTTACCTTTGGCAACAGGTCGTCAAACACCTCCATCTCCCCTGTGACATCAAAAGTCCACTACTGAAGATAGGCCTACCCCATAGATTGCCTCATAGGGTGCCTCATAGGGATATAGCCATAGTTGCCACGCTTGGCTTGTGGTCTGACCGAAAAAGCTGCTTCTTATCTCCTAGATTGTTTTCAACCTATCATCTCTTACGACGTCTGTGGGAGAGTATGGAGTAGTAGATATACTTACACCTGTTGACTTATATATTACTAGCTGACATCAACACTAAACAGCTGATTGAATTGTGGATTCACGAACATTTTCAAAAATAAACTTTTGGTAAATCCAAATGTGCATGCATACGTCAAATTTTTAAAGTATCTTAAATACACACAAGTTTTCACTGATAATTGTATTACTATACTTTTAATTTTCCGATAATTTTATGTTAAACGTCAATAAAATAAAGTTTGGAAAATCCAAAAGTGCACGGCTCATAATGTGAAAAAAATATAAAAAAAAAATTTATATCATTTAATTGTTCAATATGATTGTTAAATACGATTTCATGCGACAAAACCTTGGATTCTCGATTTTTAGACGCTGGTAGAACATACCTTGTATGTTCTACTTGACATTGAAAATGTTTGAAGCCTCTAAGATCCTACAATTTGGTTAGTCGCACACTAATACATCAAAGACCGACACATTATTAATGGCGAGTCTGCTGTAATCTCCACAAAGCATTATAATCATACAAAATTATCTAAACCCTAGAACCCATCACTATCCGGCTCATTTGTTATTCCAACACAGAGCTGCTGGGGTTTCCATACTAAAATATATGTTTTTTTTTTTAATGAAACCCAATTTTAATGAAACCCAAAAGTCAGAAATTATTACGTTGTTATGAAACTAGCTATGCCATCTCGCTTATCGCTGTGACACCTCGCTTATTGCTGTGACCCCTCGCTGGTTTCTCCCGCTTCTGGTTTCTACCGGCTCTTATTGGGCGGCTAGAGATATGCATCCTTCGAAGTTGACCTTCATAAAATTGTTTTGATTGTTAATATTGTGAAAGTAACTTTCGTTCGTAAGGAATGATTAATAATAACACTCATAAATCGCTTTTTAATTTTCAATATTTTTTTCACAAAATACCTTATTGTGGCTTATGTATAAGAAACAGATATTATGGTATCGCACACTTTAAAGAAAAGATGAAATATTTTTGTAGTACATTGTATTTACGTATCACTAACCACTATGCCAGCGCACGGATAAAGCAGTTCGGGAGCACTTTTTCTTCCGACTTGCAACATTTATACGTGGTAGAGCCATGCTGCAATTATATTAGTAGTATAGTTGTAGCACGAATGGGTCGGCTCGACCGGGGAAGGACCACGCTCTCACAGAATACCAGCGTGAAATAGTAGCTTAATGCTGCTGTATTTCGTATGGTGAGTGTAGAGAACCGGAGACCCTTTTTACTGGAAATGAGGCATTCCATCTCAGTCCTCACGGGTGACAACGCATCTGCATTTTGATTTGTAATGGAAGATAGATGTAGATGTCTATGGGCCGCAGCAACCACTTACCATCAGGTGGACTGTGTGCTCGTTTGTCACCCTATCCTATAAAAAAAAAAAAAAAAAAAAAAAAAACATTTAAGACTAGCTAAGAGGTATAGCCTGATGTTATACAGCTTATACTATTTCTTATGAATCTGGCTATCGTATATAAAATAATTTTTCAAATCGGTCTTGTAGTTTCAAATATTAGCGTGACAAATAAATAAACACAAAACTCTTCCGCTTTATTACATTATATTTTCTAAGTAATAAAAGTTTAAGTATTAGGTATATAAATGACGTAATGCAGGAAGAACTATGTGCCCCAACCATATCCTTCTAAGACAAATAGCTTTATTGGGTATAGGTACATGCAGAACTTTAAGTGCATATAACTCTCAATTTTAATTTAAATACAGAACTCGCGAAAGACCAGACGAGGGTGAAATAAATTTCAATTATCGTAATACCGCTGCACTGAGCGCTCCATTACGTATATCTGCATAACGCTCCCGTCGCCGTAAGCTAGAGCGACGTGGACCCCAAGGACTATCTGCATGAGTTAAAGAAAATGGAGGAATTAAGATAAGTCCCTACCTGCGCGCGTAATATTCAGTTATTGCTTTGCATTAATGAATCCGTTACTCGTTAAAATATCGCAAGTGTAGGTGATTAAACTATTTTCCTGGAATTCCTCAACATTAATACAACTCGTCCTATGTCCACTGCTTACGAATGTGTTTTCTTATGTATCACAGATTTCAAAATTTGTTTAATGTATTAGTATCTTTTTTGAGGTTTATTGTGTCTAATGTAATGGTTGCGACGATCCTAAACATGTTGACATACTAGAGACTTCGTGCTATAGTATGCATAAGTAGTAAATGAGAAATGAATTTTACAGTAATAAATAATATGTTTATAGAGAACTAATATAATTTAGGTTGTGCGCATTCCATCTTAGTCTTCAGAGGTGACACTGAAAACGCTTATATATCCTTCTTCGTAAGAAATTTGCTGCATGTGTTCATGGGCATTAAGCAATTACCATCAGGTGGACAGTCAGTACGTATTTCAATTCAGCTTTATAAAAACAAATTTAAATCAAAAATACAAAATGATATAACTGCGCAATCATTCGTTCTGTCTAGTCTGTATAGTCACATGAACTTACTTCAAATTTTAGGATATTGAGTTCAACTTTAGTTAGTCTGTTTGAAATGCTTGAGATATAGCTATAGTAATGAAAGGTTTGAATATTGCTACCTACCTTATCAGTATGTAAATTAACGGTCCACAATACACCGTCGTTACAACGCCACGGCCGTTAATGGCAGCAAATATTCGAAATTGATGGGCGGTTGTAGAGGTGAATATAAATTATATTAAAATTAATAAGCTTAAATCGAAAAAGGGATTGGTAATAAAAAGTATTTTTACTGACTTATTTTTTTTATTAAGTGATTCAAACGTAATTTTAATATATTAATTTTATAAACAAATATTTGAATGAAGAAAAAATAAAATAAATTTATATGACTTTACTAAAGACTAGTACTTAAGCATGTAGATTATTTATTATTATTATTTACTATAGACAGTATTAACTAATTTTTTATTTTTTATACGTGGTAGATCGGCGCTGCAACTATATTATGGTCGTAGCACGGATCGACCGGCTCTACCGCGGAAGGATCACAATATTACAAAATATCAGCGTAAAATAGCAGCTCAATGTTTTTGTGTTTCGAATGGTGAGTGTAAAGAACTGAAGAACCTTTTTAGTTTTTTTAAATATTCTACATATTTCAATGTTTCATTATAGGTCCGCAATAAGAAAACCATGACAGTTTTTATATGATTTTATGCAGCTTTAAACCCGCGACACAGTGGTTGTATCATATTTAATTTATCAAAATACGATGAGTAGTTTAGAAGATCTGGAGGATCAGATGAACATACTTACATAGCCTTCTAAAATTGTGAACATTAACGTCAAATCAGAAGACACGAATATACTGCAATTGGTATCGATAATTGAAGTTGAAATAAGCAATGCATGGTGCAGCACTATTTGTCACCCACACATGCACGTTACACGCACACTGGGGTATTTTAATTTCGGTCTCGCCCTAATTACTCGATCGTCAATCTATACCATACTATATCTATCATCCATAACATATGGATGATTGACGGTCCACCACTGTGCCATTTACAAGAATTTTTATACCTCGCACAACTATTTTGTTGAATCGAATACGACCAGCAAATTTCTGGGCCGTTTGCACCATGCCCTTACTCCATGATCCTCACCTACATAAGAAACCTATATTTCAATAATTTCTAAATGGGAATTCGAAAGGGAATGGAATTTAACGACAATGTTGTATTCAAAATATGTATTCAAAATATTTATGTATGTGTATGTGTAATTTTTAAGTTTATCAGTAGTTGTTTTCTGATTTACTCTACGGTTGGTGTGTCTACTATATGAAATTTTACCATAAATACGCAATAAAAATTAGTTTTATTTAAGCTGCAGTTAATTGTTTTAATATTAAAAAAGTAAATTTTATTCTAAAATCTTTATTGCGTCCCCTTAGAAAAAAGGATACAAAAATAAAACATATTTTTATAAGTATTTTTATTGAACTAATAAATCAAATACTATAAAATAGGTTATAAAAAATAATTATTATAAAATGTATATGAACTTATAATTAATATAAAATAAGTAATAAAATATATTTAATAGATAATTCATAAATAAACTAAAATAAGGGTAATTAATTATTTTGTATGAAAGTAAAAACATAGTTTTTATTATAATTTCCAAAATATTCTAATTATTAAATCTGGGTAACAAATTAACTTACTCTATTAATTATATAGTCTCCCATTAATGTAGAATAATCACAAATGCGGAAAAGTGGCAACTTTGAACCTAAATGACAATATTCAATAATTTTATTTAATTATTTGAGGTTTTTTTTACATTTATATGAAAACAAGAACTAAGAATTATGTGTTGAAAATGATTCTGCTTGATTTATTACGTTTTTGTGACCTTGAATAACATTCTTTCACTACGCATTTACCCATTTTTTGTCGCGGCTCAACTCTGTCGGCGTCACATTGAACACTGAATTGACGTTAGCTAGACATATGGCTGTGGCCATATGTGCAGTGGCAACGCTTTGGCGCAGTTATTACTGATCTAGTGTAATATATAAATCAATGACTGGGAGAGAATGTCAAAATGTAAGTCCGCCCTTTTTTCATTCTTGTTATAAAGGTGTACAATATTCATCTCATTTAATAAAGGTGTACAATAAAGTTTATATAAAAAATCGAATATATAAAAATTAATATTTGTTTGTTCGTATTTTATGCGCTGCTATACCGTTCACCAGATTGAAACTTTGTCAACATATTGCTTGCACTTCTGCGAAGGTTATGGGCATATTCCGACCCGGTAGGTGGCACTGTTGTAGAATTCAGATATCAACCATGCGAAGTCGGGGCAGATCGCTAGTAAATAAATAAATAAATATTTCGAATACAAAAATGTTTTATTTTCAAATTTGTTTATAAATATTTTAACTGTCTCTCGTTTAACAGTCAACATGTTTTCATATTGGAACACGTACTTTCTATCCGTTATTTAATTTTAAATGTTTGACATACCATATTGCTCATGGGGCACATACTCGTATGTGCCCCATAGAGCATCTCGGACCACCGGCGGACCGAAGAGGTCTTATATATATTCAGAAATTATATATTCAGAAATTATGCTAGTACTAATAATCTTTATACTTATAATAATAATGCTTATATCTGAGAAATTGCTATTGAATTTGTTAAAATACTTAGGACTGTGGACATGATTAGATTTACTAGGAACCAAAGCTAGTAATTTCGGTGGTATTAATGATAAGATTGAAAGAAAAAGGCAGAATTTAGACGTCTAAATAAAAGAGTAAAAGAAGTAGTTGAAAGGAAAAAGCAAGAAAGAACGGATAAGAATGATAAAAGGATATCTGATAACTTCCAAGCTATTATAAAAATGTTCTGGAAACTCGTAAGAACTGCCACGGGCAAATAAAAAACAGCCTATAAATGAAAATGAAATCGGGTAAGGTAGCTGGATATGATAGAGTATCACTCGAGATGCTAAGGGCTGAAGAGGGAGTGGTGGCAGGCCTGCTGTACATCTTGTTTAATTTATGTTGGGAATTAAAACGGGTACCGGAAGACTGGTGTAAAGCAGTTATAGTACCAATATATAAAGGAAAAGGGTCACAGCAGGACTGGCAAAACTACCGTGGTATCAGCTTTCTTAGTATTGTGGGTAAACTGTATGTTAAGGTGCTAATTGAAAGAGTTATGAAAGAAACTGATGGAAAAATTTGTGATGTGCAAGCGGGATTTAGAAAGGGAATGGGGTGTATAGATCAAGTATTTTCCATGCGCATGATTTCGGAGAAGTTTTTGGCCAAAAACCAGAAAGTTTTTTGTGTGTTCATGAACTTGGAAAAGGCTTATGACATAGGGGACAGGGCTGTGTTATGGCAAACACTGATCTCATATGGGTTGAACGCTGGTTTGATACAGGCATTAAGGTCTCTTTATAGGGACTTTAGTGCTTGTGTCAGGATCAACTCCGACTGGTTTGGTATCCAAAAAGGTGTCAGACAGGGCTGTCATGTGGCTTCTCTTTGGCTGTTCAACCTATTTATGGACAGTTGTTTGCAAACTTTGAAAGATGAAGAACGTAGGTTAAGAATTGGCAAGTTAACCGTCAAATGCCTTTTGTACGCCGATGATCAAGTCATATTTGCATCGTCGGCGGCTAAGTTGCAAATGATGGTTACATTAATGAACTGGGCATTAAAAGAAAGGGAAATGAAAGTGAACGAAAGTGATGGTTTTTGAAAGAGAAAAAAAACAAAACGTTATGTGAAATAGGAATAGAAAGGGAGTTGATTAAGCAAGTGGATGAGTTCGTGTATTTAGAATGTGTATTTAGTTGGGATTGTAGATATGATAAGCATAAATGCAGGGAATAGAGTGAATGGGGTACTGCACTCTATTATGAAGAATCAGAATGTATAAAAAAAGGCACGTATCGTAATTCATAGTGCTGTGTTAGTACCCTTATGTATGGTAGTGGTAGTGAAAGTTGGGTGTTGCAGAAGAAGCACGAAAGTAGAATAAATGCTGTAGAAATGCGGTCTTTTAAGAGTATGCTAGGGTTGAATCTGAATGACAGGATGAGAAATTGCGTGATAAAAGATAAATGTAGTATGCAAGATGAAGTTGTGACCAGGATTAAGAAAGGAATGCTTCGGTGGTTTGGTCATGTAGAAAGAATGAATGAGGAAAGAGTGACAAAGCAAATTTATATGGCAGATGTGAACGGTAGAGTCGGGAAGGGACGCCCTAGAAGAAAGTTTATCGACCAAATTGGCGATATTTTGAAAATGGGCCACATTAGAAGTACCCTTAATCGGCGAGCATGTATGCGTCGATATATGGATGTAAAGGAGGCGAAAGAGGTATGTCAGGATCGCGCCAAATGGAAGTCCGTAGTCGCTGCCTACCCCTCTGGGTGACAGGCGTGAGAGTTTATGTATGTATGTATGTACTTTGTACTGTAATAATGCTGTTAAGCTATAATGGTTATCTATAATACTATTATATATACATACATATACGTATATATATATATATATATACATATATATATATATTTATGTATATATATGTCATCATCATCATCATCATTACAGCCCTTCAGAAGTCCACTGCTGTCGTCACTCAATCTAGTGGGGGGTCGCCCTACACTAACTTACCGGTACGAGGCTGCCACTCGAGAACCTTTCTTTCCCATCGAAGTCGTTATCGGTTCTTCGAGCTATATGGCCGGCCCATTGCCACTTCAGCTTACTAATCCGTTGGGCTATGTCGGTCACTCTGGTTTTACTGCGGATATCCTCATTTCTGAGTCCATCACGCAGAGAAACTCCGAGCATAGCCCTCTCCATAGCTCGCTGAGCGACCTTGAGCGTCCTCATACGGCCAGCAGTGAAGGACCACGTCTCAGATCCGTAAGTCATCACTGGCAACACGCACTGGTTGTACAATCTAGTTTTTAGAGATTGAGGTATACCTGACGAGAAGATATGTCGTAATTTCCCGAACGCTGCCCAGCCGAATTGAATCCGTCGATTGACCTCTCGGTCGAAGTTGGACTTACCTAGTCGGACTATTTGTCCCAGGTAAATGTACTCGTCATCAACTTCGAGCATAGTGCTCCCAACAACTACCGGCATAGGTATGACGTGGACATTAAACATAATCTTTGTTTTATCCATGTTCATCTTAAGACCTATCCTTTGGGAGGCACTATTGAGGTCATTGAGTATAGAGCTTAAATCCTCCAGCGATTCTGCCATAAGGACTATATCGTCGGCAAATCGAAGGTGAGTGATGTACTCGCCATTGATGTTAATACCGTATCTTTTCCAGCCCAATAGCTTGAAAACGTCTTCCGATGCAGCGATAAAGAGTTTCGAGGATATAACGTCACCCTGTCTTATACCTCTCTGCAGTTGGATAGGTTTCGTACTCTGGTTCTGTCTCGGATAGCCATCGTAGCCCTACTGTACAAACACTTCAGCACTTCGATATACTCGTACCAACAGTCAACTTGGCACCGCTGAAGGGACTGTAGCACCGCCCAAATTTCGACGGAATCAAAGGCTTTCTCATAGTCCACATTCGCCAGGCAAAGTGGCAGATTGAACTCTTCAGTCTTCTGTACAATCTGCCGCAGGGTATGTATGTGGTCTATGGTACTGAAGCCTTTTCGGAAACCGGCTTGTTCGGGAGGCTGGAAGTCGTCGAGTCCGCGTGCGAGACGATTCGTAATGACTCTCGAAAACAGCACGTAGACGCGGCTCAGAAGGGAAATCGGTCTGTAGTTCTTCAAGAGAGCGTTGTCACCTTTCTTAAAGAACAAGTCCACCGCACTTTTGCTCCACGCCTCTGGAGTAGTGCCACCATGGAGGACGGAATGTCCTCCTGAGCTTCTGAAGGACTTCAAGTACCGGTGTTCCACTCGCTTTCAGAAGCTCCGCTGTAATTCCATCCTCGCCTGGGGCCCTGCCGTTTTTAAGGTGCTGGAGAGCCATTCTAATCTCGCTTAGACACTGACGTTCGGCATATCATCGGAATAGTGTCGGATAAAACTTGCTCTTGGATCGTTAATCACACTTGCTTGTGGCTCCAACGATGATGTGTACAGCTGCCCATAAAACCTCTCAATCTCACTTAAAATCTCAGGTGTCCCGGAAACGATGCTTCCACACTCAGTCTTCAGCTTTGACAGTTGACTCTTACTGGCAGACGGATCTCTGGCAAAGACTTTGGAGCCCTGGTTCCGCTCGATCGCTTCTTTAATACGAGCAGTATTAAAGTTGCGTAAGTCTCGCCGCATGCATTTGGAGATCTGTCTGTTCAGTTGCCTGTATGCTGTCAAATCTGTTGACGATTGCAGCCTCATCTCCCGTCTAACAGCCATGAGATTAAGAGTGTTATCGGGCCGGTCTTCTATATATATATATATATATATATATATATATATATATATATATATATATATATATATATATATATATGTTACGTATACATATATCTATACGACTCTCATGTAGAAGTGGCGCGGTGTACGAATATCCACTATCCCATATCGCACCAAGGGTGTTGCAAGAGACGACAGAGTGAAATGTGACAGGAGATGGGCAACATCATCTTCCTGATAACAACTCAAAATAACTAAACAACTGCGGTTGCCAGCCCGCTTGCCAAGCGTGGCAACTATGGCAAAATTTCTGTGTGTTCTAGTGGCAATTTATGAAGGAAGGCTATGTTTACCAGTGGCCTTTTTTATTTAAACTTGAAAAAAATTAAATAT